>QVRM01005866.1:560000-1095000 GCA_003439945.1 Dermanyssus gallinae | reverse complement strand
GAACTGTCAATTATTAGGTTTTAGAGTCACTCTGTAACTCGGCAATGCGCTTCCGTTTACACGCGAACGTGTAAAAAATATCCGCTGCAAGATGGCACTCGACTGTGTTAAGTACAACGGAGAACAGGCTAGTTGTCTGATGCCTAACAAAAACGGCGTAACTCAGAAGTTATACTAAATTGATATACACGCAACTTTCATTAAAAAAACACACACACATATAGAATTAAATCGAGAATTAAAAATAATGGCTTAGAGTCACTTACAGCAATCAAATGACCCTGGGTACCAATAAGGTCAATACTGATATACTCGCCATACTTAAAACTTATTCTGTGACCGAACGCTCTCGCCCAAGATAATTAAACATCTTAAGCGGTAAAGACCCTAACTTGGGCGACGAAGCAAGGTCTGAAGGATTCCCGGTACTAGAGGAAAACCTTAAGGTTGTACTTGGAAATACAAAAAAACACTGAAATGAATTTAAAAAAATTGTCTTTAAGTCGGTTCAAAGAAACTTTTTAGCTCTGGCAGTGTTTCTATACAAATGACGTGGCGCTAATATATGCCGCTTCCCTACACAAATCTCTTCTAATCATCCACGGTCGGATTCTCCCCTGTGAGTGTGAGTTCGCGGAACTGCCGTTTAGGTTTTAGGTGCTTCAGAGGGCCGGAGACGATATTTTTCTGGATCTTGCCTACATAATAAGTACATTGATTATATTACTATTATTGCTAGTATATTGATTATATTGTTATTATTACTAAGTATATTAATTATATTACTATTATTATTAAGTATATTAATTATATTACTATTATTATTAAGTATATTAATTATATTACTATTATTATTAAGTATATTAATTATATTACTATTATTATTAAGTATATTAATTATATTACTATTATTACTAAGTATATTAATTATATTACTATTATTACCAAGTATTATTACTAAGTATGGATGGCATGCACCATATCTTTTTTTGAAACTTCTGTGCTCTAGGGTTACACATGGACTGTTTCTGCTACATGTTCCGGAGTCGAGCGGCGTACCCTTGTTCGCCTTCTTTGTGGAACTTTTCCGGCTTTGTTCCGAAATGTTGCACTCTTATGTGAACTCTTTTGAACAACATATCTTTGTGAAAGCGTTGAATGACCAAGTACCAAATCGAGCGTCATATGTTTTCTATTGTGTTAGATATACATTCCGGATGAGTTCGAACACAAAAAATAGATTTCCGGGAGAGCCGGAATCGAATCTACAGCATTTGAGCCTGCACACCAGAAGCCACGGAAGCATTGCGCTTAACTGTGTTTTGAAAATAGCTACCCAGACCGTGCGGCCACGTCCCCTGTATGCGTGTACTCTACTACGTGCCCACGATTACCAGCCACGTTTGGATAATCTACGATAAGGCACGGATATTTTGCGAAGAATATCTGGTCGGAGCTGTAAGCAATTCCGACCGTCAACTCAAGCGACCTAAACACACTTAAATAAAGAACGTCGTTTATTACTATTGAATTTTTTCATTAACCTAGATTTCGTGGACGCAACGCCACAATACGTTTGTTACTCCATTCTGCGCCTGCAATTAACAGCAATCCATCAGGGCATCGCCGGAACTGGCAGATGTTACAACGGTTCTCCCCGCCGTTCAAATATTCATCTGAAAAAAACGAAGTTTTCAGTGTTGCCTAAAGGCTGACTTTGGTCATTTCTTAGATTACGAAAGGGTTGCACAAAAAGAGGTCGAGAGTCTAGGACAGATAATTATTGGCAAAAAGACATTAATGAAATAGGAGATTCATTCGATGAGCAAATCGATTACGTGTCTGAAAATTATTCTTGTTGCTGTAGGCAAACAAATGCAAATAATTTCACGCGACTATTCTATTTGTGCTTGAACTAGGCAGTGTCTGCCTTGATTTGATTTTTCTCAATGCTTTCATTTTGTTTCGAGAAAAATCAAAGCAAAATTAAGACCGTTATGGTGCGCCGCGGTGGGATGACTAACAGGCATGATTTTCCCCTAAAGTCAGCAAACATTGATTTTGTTGCATACTCCGCTTATTTAGATGCACATCAGTGGATACTCTACCTGCGTGAAATGTTGCGATTAACCCGGAAACAATGACAAACGCAACCTTTTGCCACGAATGCGACCACGGTTACTTTACTACCTAGTGGCAGTACCAGGACTGAACAAGGAAACCAGCAAGCACACTTCAACCGAACCACGAGACTGTTGGGAGATGAAGACTAGATATAACGGCAGATCCCTGCTCGCCCTCGATGTAAAAAAAGTTATATATAATAATATAATATATATATATATATATATATATATATATATATATATATATATATATATATATATATATATATAGTTTTTGTGTTGACCACTGATATGTGTAATCGGCGTTTAGAGCAGTATAAAAAGAGAAATTTTAAAACGGCCAGATGCTTTAAACGCGTCGTTCCGTTGTACGGTATGTAACAAGTAATATCCCATTGTGCTACGCTGCTTCTCTCATAGAGCTCTCAGGGCTCGCAGAGACGCTGTTAGAACCGCATGTTTGTTCTGTTCTCCGCGCAACGAGGGACGAAGCTGAGCTGGCAGCAAGACAATCGATAGGCCCTGGCCCCTGGGAACAACACCCTACGCAGCATATACTTGACGGCTACAA
This sequence comes from Dermanyssus gallinae, assembly GCA_003439945.1. Lineage (NCBI taxonomy): Eukaryota > Metazoa > Arthropoda > Arachnida > Mesostigmata > Dermanyssidae > Dermanyssus > Dermanyssus gallinae. Next base: position 1,092,303 of record QVRM01005866.1, on the reverse strand, counting down.
GTGCCAAACAACCGCTCGCAAGATCTTAGATGACACCCAATCTGCGACAGAGAGAGCGGTATTTATAGCCGCTCGTGAGACCTTCAGCAGTGGCTTCCTAAGGGCACTTCCTTCACCGCAGCTGGGCACCATGCTGGAAAACACCTCCTTCCGCATGGTGGCCGCCCTAAGAATAGGCGCTCCCATATGTGAGCCATACGAGTGCAGGGCATGTGGAAAAACAGTGGATAAGGACGGACTGCACCCTTTAAGCTGCTCTAAGAGCCCTGGTAGAACTCTCATACACGCGGAAATCAACGCAGTTTTAAAGAAGGCTCTTCGTAGAGCCGGCATACCACGCACCCTAGAGCCCAGGTTGGGCTTCGAAGACGACAAAAGACCCGACGGCGTCACCATTCCGCCATGGTCTAAGGGCAAATGTCTAGTATGGGATGCCACGGTATCATGTACAGTGGCTCCGTCATACTTGATGCATAGCGCTACCCGGTCAGGGTGGGTTGCCGAACATGCTGAGATCGCAAAAAAGCGCGAATACTCTGACCTAGAGAAAAGATACCACTTCGTACCCGTCGCCATGGAAACGATGGGTCCAATCAGCAAAAAGACAAGTATCTTCGTGCTAACACGGGTGACCAGCGCGAGGGTGAGTTTATACGTCAGCAACTCTCGCTCGCAGTGTGTAGGGGAAATGCCGCCGCTGTCATCGGCTCCATGGATTGAGGAGCGGGGGTGAGCCTAGGCGGGTACACGTTTAGATCCCACCATTGTAGGGAAACACCGAAATATTGAATAAATAAAAAATTAATATCTGAAATATATATAATATATATATATACAGGTAGTTCAACAGGTTCTTAAAATTAGCTTTTCAGAATTCGAATTTTGGCGCTTTTACCGCTATTGGAAACGGCAAATTTTTAACTGCTAGCAGTCAAAATATTATGGTCATTGGCCGTTGTGCCGCATTAGCTCAACGTGAAACGGCCCGCTTTGCAGAAGAAGGTTGTCCTGTTTCACCAGGACAATGCTCCTGCACACAAGTCGCGGCAAGCATCGGCAAAACTGGCCCAACTGAGGTTCGAACTTAGTGAACAACTTCCTATTCTCCAGACCTGGTCCCCTCTGATTATTTCCTTTTCGGACATTTGAAGAATAGTCTCGGCAGAAAGCGTTTTTCCAGCAATGAAGACGTTAAGGCTGCTGTCAATCTAACGACGCGGAATTATACTCAAGAGGTATAAATGCTCTGAAAGCTTCTCGGGGAGTATATCGAATAAGAAAAAATTAAAAACAAGATTTGCAAAATTCTTGGTTTTCATTTTAAGAACTTGTTAAACTACCTGTATATATATATATATATATATATATATATATATATATATATATATATATATATATATATATATACAGGGTAATCTTATTTGTGTGTCCAAAACGCTAGGGTATGGTCAAACTCGGTGAGAAAATCATTTTTGCCAATGGGTGGAAGCCGGGAAAACGTTTTATTTAGGAGTGAGGATGAAATTTATAAAAGCAGTTATTCTGTCTTTTTTCTCCTACATAGTTGTGCAAAATCTACGTTTGCGGGAGAACCAGTCACACAGCGCACAAAGGAACCGATCATACCGGCGTGTTTGGCGGAAAATTCTGCACAATAAAGTATATATTACTAGCTTGCGTAGCAAAAAGCGAATAGCCAGATTAAGGAAAGTCATAAAAAGTCAAAATGTTACGTTAACGCTTTTTTGTGCAACATCGTAATTTTTTCCATTACGACCAAAAATGCACGTCCAAAAGACTACTCTCAGGCAATAGCAGATTTAATGCCCACTACATTCGTACCAAAGTGATGGTGCTGCGTTACGTAGTTGCCAAGTAACTAAGCTTTTTCGACAGTCATATCGAAAGCGAAGGCATGCATACTTGCATAGGGTGTATGAGAAAGTTAGGTACATATTTTGAGGTTTGGTAGAACTCAGCAAGAGAATATTTTTTTCTAATGGAAAGAGGGGGCGGAAACGTCTTGGCAAAATGCTACGGTTCTGGACGTGAAAACTTCAACGTGAAACATAACAACTATGACTCTCGAAAAAGCTTAGTCACTTGGCAACTACGTAACGCAGCACCATCACTTTGGTACGAATGCAGTGGGCATTAGATCTGCTATTGCCTGAGAGTAGTCTTTTGGACGTGCATTTTTGGTCGTAATGGAAAAAATTACGAGGTTGCACAAAAAAGCGTTTGTGCTTTTTTTTGTTTCAAACGTAACATTTTGACTTTTTATGACTTTCCTTAATCTGGCTATTCGATGTTTGCTACGCAAGCTAGTAATGTATACTTCTGCCTAATAGGTGAAGAATTTTCCGCCAAACACGCCGGTATGATCGGTTCCTTGTGCGCTGACTGGTTCTCCCGCAAACGTAGATTTTGCACAACTATGTAGGAGAAAAAAGACAGAATAACTGCTTTTATAAATTTCATCCTCACTCCTAAACAAAACGTTTTCCCGGCTTCCACCCATTGGCAAAAATGATTTTCTCACCGAGTTTGACCATACCCTAGCGTTTTGGACACACAAATAGGAACACCCTGTATATATATAATATTGTGATGGTTTATTAATAACTTACAATACGTTTGCACATTCGGCAGATATATATATATATATATATATATATATATATATATATATATATATATATATATACGTTCTTCAATATAATTGTAAGCAAAGAAGTTATTACTTCAGAAACCAATCGCGTTTGGCACGGCCTTTCTACTATAAGAATATTACTGTTATACGTGGAGAGTTAAATGTAGGGCCACTGTTAGCAGCCACATACACGTAGCAGGAATTACTAATTTCGTCAGCAGCAGCAGCAGCAGAGCGTTGCACTAAGTGACGGATCATCACGTGTACACGTGCTGAGAGAAGGTTTCGTGATCGCACATTTTAATCGCAGTCCATCGGGAGCCGTCCACTCGGCGGCTGCGATGACTATCGGAGGGAGGCAAATCACACCGCCGCCAGCCGACTCGGTGTTCGAAGTGCTGCGGCCGACAGCGCTGCCGCTGCTCATCGATGTGAACACCCCCGTGGTGGCTAGCTATCCGGTGCCGGGTCATTAAGACAGCTTGTAACGAACCCAATTTAATGTAATGAGCGTGAAATTGATTCATCCCTTTGTTTTAATTTGGCCGCCTGCACACTTCAAATATCGGCGACCGGGCGACGGGCCGACGGACAAACGGACGGACGGTGAAATATCAGAGCTATCTTCCAGTAGCAAACGCTCGGGCTGGTCGGGCCAAGAAGGCCCGCTGCAACGGCGAGAAGGCGACGAGGACTCTCCACCACCCGAAGTGAGGCAAAGTTCGTCAGTTCTCTTTTTTTTTGTTCCTTCTATACCGTCTCCGGAGGACTTTTCATTCGGTGGGCTGACTGCCTAACCGAACCAACTTAGGACTTAAGACTCACAAGCCGCGCAAAGGACCAGAGCAGGACGCCAAGCAGAGCTGGACCCCCCCCCCCCCCCCCCCAGCGAGCCGGACATTCTCGCTTGCCGATGCAAATTTTCCACCGTCCGTGTCCGCTCGGCGTAGTTAGTCGTACCACCGAACTTAAAACGATTAACTTCGCAACCCCCGAGCCGTTTCTCTCTCATAGTGGCTGTCCTAATTTGGCTTCGATCCGCTATCTGACCAGTACAGAGACTACTACAACGATTAGAATACAACTCCCCTCTCCTACTCTGAGCAAAACTTTCACTAAAGTTATTCCGCGTATGAATATCGGGCATGCGATTTTTTTGAAACGTACTTACATATCAGTCAGTCAGTACGCATTTACTTAAAATTACTAGTGCGTCTCGAGAAGTTGTCTTTGTTTTTAGAAAATAATGTTACTGTTAGAAGAAAGAACGCCAATGTTTCAAACTCCTTTAGGTTCTTCATCAAGCGAACTTGACTTGAAAGAAGTTGCCGATGTTCTTTCAAGATAGCTGAGGCGTTTAGAAGATTCAATTTCATTAGTCCGCCTATGGCGTCGTCAAATGGCCCACTTGCTCGCAGCTGCTATTGCAATACCAGTCTGACTTTCTGAAGGTTGCTCTTTATAAACCTCGCATTTGGTATAACACAAGATGCTTAGTATTAATCTTTGCAGATAAAGTTCGATGGGCTCTTGGGTACAACAATTTGTTTGCAACACTCCTCAAGCAACATTATTATTTACCATTGAACTCTTGTACCCGGTAATCGTCACCACATGTCGGTTTCGCGCACATCACCAGTTTCTGTGAGTTTATGCACACAAACAGCTCCGAAAGTGCACTATAACACATTTGTGTGGCCCAAAGACATTTCTCTTTCATCTTCCTAGACCGACAGAAAATAAAGGTTTGCACTCTATACATTGGACTTTGGATTAGTACTCGCTAAAGAGCAGCCTCGTTCCTCAGCCAGATCATTTCTCGTTTTGAGTACCGAAATGTATAAAACGAAAGCGCACAAACGTCCCCGAACTAAAAAATTACAAGTTTGGATCTGCAAGCTGCACAACGCAAATAAATCGTTTCTGCAGTGTTCTGCGTATAGTGGTGATGTAAATGACGATATCAATCATTTTCACCACTACAGCAAACCTTCATTTTAAAATTTAAGAAAACATCCAAAAATAAGCATAGTGTTATGTGAGTGAGCAAATTTTGTTTAGTTACACATAAATGTGCAACGCCCGCTTGCTTTGGCTACGGCGAATAGGCGAGTCCCTCGTCAGTAAGCAAACAACCAATGATCGACGCTGCGCGCTAAATTTCCGCGTTAAATTTCAGCACATATGCTCTGTAGCAAAAACTGCCATGACCGTTGACATAGCAAACCTAGTTCCCAGCTCTGTCAGAAAAATCCTTGTCATTTTCTCATTGGGCGCAATGTTAAATGATGAAGTTTTGTTCCAGTACGCGATATTTAGACGGCTTGCGATCTTCTGCAAGACGAGTGGTTGCCCCGACTCCCGGCTAGTATGTGGAGCATACAATGTGAGTAACGTACAAGACACGGTGATGTTGTGCACAAAACAACGGGCTTAATTCTATAGAATTGGCGGACTATCCGGCTGCAGTTGGCTGTTTGATGACAGTCCAAACAGCTATTTAACTTCGAACATGTGGTCTGACTGCATTGCTTGGCCTATCAGGCCGAGAAAGTGCTCTTCCTGCAAGCAAGTGCATGCTCGCCCCTGGCATACACTGGTGCGTCACACATAGCACAATCATATGCAAAGCAGACGAATTCCCTCTAAACATGGACCAGAGATGATGCGTTCGTCTGAACATTACTCTATTAAGAACTCAGCTAATCTTGGTTCCACTATAGTTTTTCCTGATGACAGGATGCTACTTTTCGGAGTTCAGTGCCTGGGGCTCATCCTCTAGGAAAATATGAGGTGGCATGCCCACACAGAGTATATTGCAGCCAAGTGCCATGCTGTGATATCGGCGCTGCGTGGAATTGAAATTAATTGGGGTTCTCACAGAGGGTTTACTTCTGGTGTACAAGGTCATGTTACTACCAGTGCTATGCTATGGTCTCTACTAAAAATTTACTCAAAATTTAACTTGAGTAATACAGAATGATGCACTTAGCCATGTTCTCTAGAAGACGAAGATATTTAGTCCGTGATTTATTTACTTGATATAACCTATTTAAGATAAACAAAATATACATGCTGCGGGTTTCTATATTAACATATCTAATTTTGCGATGTATTTTACTCGCGGAGATAGCGTTTTCACTTGTCTCTACCCCATATCAGACATCAGCCAGGCGTGCAACAACTTTCGCAGTGCGTCCAGTATCCTTGAAGTCTAGTCAACACTCACTTGCATGCCGCATCTCTGAAACCTGGACCTGCATTCCTAAAAATCTTAAATGCCTCACATCAAAGCACCACTTCGCTCGCGAAGTAAGAAAATGGCTTTTAATTTCACAATCTAAATCAGGCGAGTGATTTTTGCATATCCTAAATTGAGATTGTTAGTGCTTTGGCTAGGAGACGTTCTACCCAGATTGAATAGTTATATTTACCTGCTATGTTTAACCTGTTGTCGTCGTGTACTATGAATATGCTGTATGAGTATATAACTTCATGTGCGCGTATACTCGTATGTGAGAGCGTGTTGCCTTACTTATTGCTCAGCATTGTAACAAACGCTGTTTATGAATCTTTGTTAAAATAGTTATTGCGATTACACATTATGTAAAGTGCTTATTCAAAGCATGGACTACTTTTGAAGGCATAGAAAATCTAACCAAAAAAGACAGGAAGCCGTCGGGTCCATCACCCGAGCTGTTGGCTCCGGATGGCGCTAATGACATCTATTACAGACACAATGATTAGCCACGTATTCCAGATTCTCAGGCGAGGCCTCCTAGCCTCTTCAAGACTTGTCTTTCTTCTCACTAGAAGTCAAGGCAATGTCGAACCTTTGGTAACCTTTGAAAACAGGCAACACGGTCCCGATGGTCTTTATCATCAGAATTACTTGACCTGACTTGTGACGCAGGCGTACGGCCATACCTACCTGGGTGGCTCAAAGGGTAAGACAGTTGCGCTGCATGTGGAGTGCTAAATTTGCCCATATTGTGTTTCCAGGCGGCAGCGTACACCTACGAAAGCCCCCAGTGTCAGCAAAACGCGTGAGCGGTTCTTGAGTAGACGAAGCGTTTCCACTCGGTCTAAGACGCGTTAAAGTGCATCCAGAGACGACCCGCCCCGCCGGGATCCGTATTGCTCTTTCGACAGGGTCTCCCGCTTGGATATTTCAGTACTTGGCCTTTCTTCCATGACGTTTTCGACCACATTCCCGATTGTGTCCATGAGGCATATAGGGCAATAGCACGGTTGTTCCGAGCCGGAGGCAGGTTTTAAAATAAAAACATATTTGAGCTTCCTGTCATGTCTCTGGAAACCTGCTTCCACGTAGTAGTCTGTTATCAGGTCTGTAATTAGTTCAGATTGTTGGTTGGCTATTCATTACTTTTGCGACCTCTGGCGAGATACCATCTGGCCCGGGCGTATCGTGTGGAGCCTAGAAATTATCGCTGCCTTCACTGGAGAAATTTGCTGTCCTGTGTCGAAGATACATGGCTGCCGAGGAAACATTAATGTCACCAATGACAAACCTCCTTTTGTGGAAGAGATGGTGGAGGCTAGCGAAGCCCACCACCGCCCTGTAGGGAAGCGATAATCAACGCGTTATTCTGCCCTGCCTTGACTCGCCTCTTTTACGCTTTTGTTGCAAAACGATCTTGCAAACATTAGCCGCCTCCAGTAGGTCCTGAGAGTCCCCGCGGCGACGACGGTGAGCCATCCTGGATCTCGCGCGTGTGTGAATTCGATCTACCTTAATGCAGTTATGTGGGGCCTCCTCTATTGCCAGCGGCTACTTGGGGGCGTCCTCGATGCCCACCTGCCGCGCAGCGCCGCCTCTCGACAGACAGTAGTAAGTATATTAGCAAGGTCGTGCTTAACAAGTAGCTGTTCGAAAATACTAAAGGTCATCTCTGGAGAGCTGAAACGCAAACGTTTAGTCTCATCGGTATTTACAACTAACATTAACATATTTTAATTGTTCAAAACAACTACAACCTTCATGGGCGGTTTTTGATTGCATGCAGGGTGGACTTACGCGAAACAGCAGTGGTGTATATCCGCGAAGACTGTACTAAGCCGATTTTTTTCTGTTTGAAAATTTAGTAGTATAAAATTGAGGCAAACGGGAAACATAATTGAACATTGGGCGTTTCCACATTAAACTTTCTTCAAGTAGGTTCCGTCGTTGTAATTTTTACAACTGCTTTCTTACTAGTTGGATACGAGCGAAAGCAGTCAACCCTATCAACCCGACAGCTAAGGCATTCAAACACTTGACGAAACAAATGCCGTACGCAGTTAAATGCCGCTGACACAAAAATAAGAATGGAACGACATATTTTATTGCTATCTACTATAAACGATCTTCTATCACATGTGTGCCAGTCTTAGGAGAGGTATTCTTACGCAACTGGGGTTTATAAGCAATCTTTATAGATCGCAATTCTAGCTGACCTGAGAAAGAGAGGCCATTTCCATACCTTCTTAAACTACTAGCATAAGCTGCCTTAGCGTAGACGCACAGCCATTTTAGTTGTCAACCTCTGCACAAAAGTGTTCAATGCTTTGAAGTGTTCACTTAAATCTTAAGTAGCTTGGGTTCCGACACTATATGATTATATGCAATAGAAAAACAACGACGAGTAAGTTTGTCAATGACATGAAGGAATTTTCCGGATAAAAAGAAATATCGATATAGATTTGAGTCATCTAGTACCAAGTAAAGTGATGTACTGCTTTTAAGAAAAATGCCATCTTAAACATCAAGCAGAATTCCTTCATGAGAATAACTAGAATCAAAGTCTACATTGTAGTCCTCCAATGAGGAACGCTTTTTGTAATGAATACGAACAGTTTGAACGCTCCTTTAGAAACGCCGCCTATGGTAAGTGAATCTAAAATTTTCTGAGCCTGTTGGTACCAACATTATGATGCATTATTAAAAAATTGCTCTCGTCATGTGGTATCGCATCGTAAGAAACATTACAGTTTGTAATTAAATTTGAATCAGTTGAATAGCAGCACAAACATACGCTAGACGTCAAGAGTCTATTTGTACCCTAAGTCGCTTTAGGATCTACTACATTTAAAGCTCAAAAGATAAGCTTCAACGTTGAGGTCATGGTCTTCTTGGACGCTGGAGCCACCTATGGAGACATTTTTTTGTATTCATTTAATTTGCAGGAGTGATTTATTTCTGCTAATAGGTGTCTTCTTAACACAATGAGCAGCGCTCTGAGGTATGGCAATGATTCCAGGAAGCTTTATTAACTTCCGACCCGGACGGGGTTTCAACTATAAATGATCTCATAACCGAGTCATACGAATGTTCTTGGTTCAGAAGCTGACGGTGTGACAGAACATGTGGCAGGTGCAGAATGATCGAGGAGCCTCGTTAGACACATGGATTGTTTCGCTTCTTCTGCCGTCGTAAGCCAAGTTTCTTTGAAAGGGCTCACTGGCTCTCAATGTTTGTGCATTCCCCAGTCCGCAGATCTCCACAATACAAAATTCCAAAGAGCCATTGCAAATTTGTTACTGCTCATACACAAATTTTCTCAGTTTGGGGTTTCATATTCGCGATCCTTCTGACTGTCCTGTTTTTTGTAGTTAGATTCCTTTCTTCGTTTGAATCGTCGTGTACACTCATATCGGCTTTACCTTACTATCCTCTGCACATCATTTATGCCCAGAGCCGACGAACTCCTGTTTTGAGAAGCCTCGTTCATACTCGCTGTTGCCATATGAGTGTCTATACCTGATTTCTGCTTTTTTTCGAGTCTTCTTGCACCGTGAGTTTTTTGCAACTGTTGCTTTTTGCCTTGTCTCCATCGGATTCGATTACTCCCTATTTTTTATAAAATGTGAACGTCGTTGCTCAATAGCCCAGCACATTAGGCCCACAATGTAAGCCAAGTTCCTCTACAGAAAGTTAAGGATCTGCCTCAATAACCGTGCCTCGCGTTGATCTCCTGTAATCTCATAATGGTTAGAATTTTAGTCAGTTCCCTCACTGATAGGCCCCAAAGCCCCCAGTGGGATAGGTACGACAATGTATCCTCAAGCCAGTTCAAAATTTTACTCCTTTTCACGGTTTCCGCAAGTTCCGCTACGCTTATTTGCTTGACTGAGCAATGGTGCAAATAAAATACCGCTGCCGTATTAAGAGCTTCGCCTCCTACGCTAGCATTTCTCTAAGGCTTGCGCTATCGGCAGTTGCCCAGTCTCTTGGTTTGGGTGTACACGCTACACCAGCCCTTCTGCTCACCTGCCCTGGAGCTCCTCAGATCACCCTGTAGCCAGCACACTACATAGTTTGCATGAGAATATAATGCAGAATGAAGCACCTATCATTAGCGCGCACGAAAATAGGACATGATGCCAGCAAGAGGTCAAGCACATACAAATGCAGAGCTTTGAGCAAGTTTATGCAAAAGGGATACCGTGTAGCTAAAAACACGGCTCGCTTTTCTCTGGTGAATTTTCTGCGTATGTATTTGTCTAGCGCAAGCTTTCTAGGATATTCGGATCAAGCACGCCTCTATTGGCATGGTCTGCATTGCTTATCTCATTCCTAAGTTCTGATCGTGTAGATTTCTCAACCACCTGCGAGGAAGCCGACCTGGGCTAGTGAAGCGGTGAAGCAAGCGAGGACAATGCAGTAGCTCTTCTGATTCCAAATTCACGCTCGCTTTGGGCGCTTGCTGTTATTCAGATGTTCCTTTTTAAATTATTGTTTAGGACTTTGTTCAAGATATATATATATATATATATATATATATATATATATTTGCTAGCTCTGTCATGGGTTAGTTATTCTGAGTATGGCAACGCAGGAGATGCTCGTATGGTGTAGTTGAATCTGGAAGATTCGAATCTGCATCTCAATACGCAGAGTGCTGCATGTAGATGCATGTTTACTAGTCGTGGATGAATCCTTAGAAAAGCCTCTTTCTTTACTGATGATATTAGTGGAATTCTGCATAGACCCACAAGGGCGCCTGAAGCTAAATCCCCTTCTGTAGATCTTGGCACTGCTACGCGGCTTTGTAACCGGGAGACTAGATATGATTTATTTTAGCCACACACTACCCGCCATAGCATCGGCGGGTGGACTTTAAGGCATTTTTCGTCTCCTAGAGAACAAATATCTGGTATACTTAAGCTAAATTGGATTGGACCTGACGGGTCAACCTGCTGGACGCTTGCCTCCGATCGTAGTATTTATCTAGTATCCTAAACTACGAGTGAGGTATTTTATAACTCTTTTAGACTATAACTAGAAAGTTTAGTTTGTTTATTCACATATCCTAGTTTTGTGTGTTTTCAGTACGGTATTCCGCGTTACGGACGTCAAATTTGACCAGTACTCTCGCTGGACAATCTGTTTTCGAAAACGCACTAGTTGCATGGACTGAGCCTCTGTGCCGCCTCTCTCCGACCGCCGTCAGAATGTTCCTTCTGTTTGTAGATATATATATATATATATATCTTTTTAGATTTTCCGTAAGGTTATTGCCCGTGTACGGTTTTTCATGTCATGGCTAATTTTTAATCCACTCCGGTATTTACCTTGTTTAAATTGGAAACCATGCAAACCAATTTAAGAGTGGCCGGTCTGAGTCTTGAACCCAGTCCTCCCGAATGCAATGCAAAGGCTTTGCCACTAAGCCATCTTGCTCGGTCTATCGGTTTATCTCGGTATATCTATTTATATTATCCGCAAGGTAAGTTTTCTCCATATCATTTTTTGAGGTAGGTGCGGGCCGCGCCGTACAATATTAGTAGGCTAAATGGGAACATGAATAACTCCATTTATCTTTACGTGCATAACCATGCACTATGTACCTGCTGTATACGCGGCGATTGTCACATGCAGGACTAGACTAAGAGGTGCAACGCATTAAATACGTCTAAACCCCTCGATTTCACCTTTTTATTTCGAGACGAAACGTTCGTAGGGTACTGTACACGGTATTTTCATCCTAAGTCGGATTGATTCAGTAGCTGACAACCTGATATGAGATATTCAAGGCGGCTCCTTGCTTGCATTTACAAGTACAGCACTCGCTTCATGTAATAAGAAAAACATCTGTCATGCTAGTTGAAATTCGCCAACGTGAGGTGGTTCCATATCCCGTCAAGATCGTACATCAACCGCGAGACAATAATAAGCACGAAGAGTCTCACTGCTTAGGAAAAAGGTCAGTTTTTGAGCGTTGCTTACTTCCCCGTAAAGAGAGACAAGAGCTGTCCGTACTGTTTTGTTCACATGCGCTGTGTGCCTGGGTAATGAACCCAACGGTCAAGATACAGAAGACTGTTAACAAACTCCTGCAGCAACGGACGACGTTTCTGGGAGCCAGTCGATCTCCACGGCTGAATTTCATGGCTTTAGTCGTTCTGATGTATATCTTAAGTCCGTTCGAACAAGGAACGCCTCTACAATAGGGGCTCTAATGCGCTTGATGGCACCTAGATTATGATAACAACTACTAACATCACCACCACTTATTGGTACGTCTGTCGGACATAGCAAAAAAAGTCAGCGAGGAGAAGAATGCGGATGACCTCTAGGCTGTGCCACAGTGCCACAGGACGTGAATTACATCACGAGTCCCTCGACTGTATTAAGAACGGACTTGCTTAAGGGTTTGTTAAACAACGTGCTGCATCCGCCGAATAACCAACTTATAAAAACACCTCTCCATTACGCGCTCAGAGGCCACTCCACCATACAGATTTGGATCTTGTTTGTCATGACCATGCCTATCCTTGAACAGGAAGGTAAGCTTGGTGACACGCCAGCGTTTAGGCATCGCCTCCTTTTTATAATTTTACTACAGAAGTTAGAAAGAAAAGAGGCTCCGCCAACGGCAGAAGTGACTGGATTTAGTGCTCATAGCGGAAATAGTCAAGCCCTAAACTCTTGCTCTTCGGAAGTGATCGTAGAACCTCGCACACCGCCGCCACCGGCTCGACCGGCCAGTTAGATGACTCTACCTATCCGTCACTGAGCGATTTCACTGCGCTACAATGTCGCATGATACAGGCTGAGAACGCTCGTTCTGCTCTTTCGAGTAGCCGTGGTTCCTAATGGAACATGGTCTCTGAGAGGTCTTGTTGGTGGTAAAAAAAAGTAAAATCTGTGACACTGGTGTTGCTGTCCTATATAGGAGCACAGATTGTGTAATTACGAAACAACCAGTTCTACTATACATAAACTAAGCACACCGTTTTCTGCTTTCTCTAAGCGGCATAGGCCGGCTAAAGGATGTGGCATAGTCGTTTAAAAGATAATTCGAAAAAATAGAAGTATATTGTTAGCTTTTACGCCTTATTCCTCCGATTCCTCCATCATAATCCTACGACCAATAACTACACCAAAAACTAAAGCAAATGCGCATTTCATGAATATCATTTTGATACCAAACCTATGACGATCATATCCGCGGTAGCATATTAATAAAGGGCTTCCGGAGGGCATGACGAGATTGAGTGCATGTATAAATGAACCACTCCATCAAATAAATCACTTATGATAGGTAAGTAGAAGTACACACAACTATTTATTATCATATAGTAGCTACAGGAAAGTTCTTCCGCATACATTTGGTGGCGCCTGCAGAGATTTCGTTGAACGTCTTGAATTATGCATGGCTTTGTTTGAACGACCTTAGCAGCGGAGGTTATCCTAGCAACCAGTTCCTCACGTGACTCGACCGGAATCTCGTAAACGAGAGCCTTTAGGTGATCTTAAAAAAAACAAAACGATCGGCTTGCCCCGGCCAATCCATCTATCCTCGAAGGTCACGTTGAGGTAATCGCGTACCGCAGGAGTGGAGTGCGGTGGCGCTCCGTCGTGCTGGAACCACATACTCACGCGAACACCTTCTGAAACGCCTTCCAGCAGTTCTGGTAAACTTCACTCAGGAATGTATAATATGCTTTTCCATCCATCCCTGTTAGGAAGCGTGTGTGGGCCTATGAGGTAGTTGTTCACCATGCCAACCCAACACATTTACGCGAAACACCTCTGGCGTCCACGCTGGTGAATCATATGCGGGTTCTCACTTGCCCCATCATGAGTGATGTGTCTATTAAACACATTGTTTTGTGCAAGCTTCATCGCCGAAAATCACATCGGCAAGATGCTCCGCATTGGCTTTTACTTGCCGCAGAAACCGGCCACAGAAGACAACCCGTTGCTCATAACCTGAATCCGGTAGAGCTTGAACTTGTCGGCACGGGTGTAGTCGTTCGGCTCGTATATACTCGTATCCTGTGGACGGTACTGCGAAACGCACCAACCTTTCGGTTCACTTCCATTGTGCTTGCTGAGGGACGATCGGCTACTGCCTGAAGTATGTAGTTTTGTATTTTATAATATAATGTTGTTTGTTTTCTACACTATAAAAAGGCCTTCATGTTATACATCTATATACCTACACACTAGTGCTTTTCGGGGCAAATCGTTTGAGCAGGGTATTAGCAACAAGACCAGCGTTCGTCGTTGCTTTGGTTACGGCAAAATGGTTCGCGACTACGCACGTATGTATTCTCTTGTTTTGTGTGTTTTTTAATGTTATATGTATTATCCATTCTTTATGTCTCATGGTAAGGTAAAACACTTTCCTTATAAGATAAGCTAGCCACAAAAGCCTAAATTGTGCATTATTACGTGGTCCGTATAAACTACATAGGTAGTTTATATATATATATATATATATATATATATATATATATATATATATATATATATATATATCTATATATATATATATATATATATATATAAAATATATAACGTATAAACTACATAGGTAGTTTATACGGACCACGTATGAACTACCTATGTAGTTAATTAATAATAAATCACGCAAATTGGTTTAGTGTACTTTCGTCATCCGAATGCCCGAGTGAGAATCGTACGGTTGGCAATAAACAGGGAGGAGTCTTAAACAATCAAACCTGGTCATAGCAAACAGTTATCAATGATGATGATGATGCGAGATATGAGCTGAATCCACTCGTGTCATAATCGGCATTCTTAGATCGTCACATTTTCGTTTCTCGCGATGACGGCGGTTGCGTTTGGGCAAGTCGGGCATAGGTCTATCGGGCGGAGCACTCGTTGATAGTGGACCAAGCTAACGCGCCCAGATAGATATGCGACATTGAAACACACTTGGTATGGGTTTATTGATGTACGTATATAAGCGTGCGGTTCTCACCATCAAGCTTTGTTCGGTAACGTTCAGCCTTGTGACTTCTTTGTGAGGCTTTAATTACCAGTTGTCTTTTCTCGTTCCCGGATGAACTGATCGTCAATATCATTGTGATAAAATTCGACATTTGGTACCGCTGTTGGCATGCGTGCCAGCGTGCTGTCAGTATTTGAGTCTAGCCACAACTGCGGTCGAAAGCATGGATTGATTGACGCGCTTCTTGACGAGTTCAGTGTTGTACCTGTCGGTTGGCAAAAACTCAGTTGATTATAGAAAAACCCAGTTGATGCTATAGAGCTTTATAGCCAGTTGTTTTCGTTGTTGTAAGCAGATATGTTTGTACACGATTGTGTACAGTGACGTGCTCCGTACGCACGTGCATACTCGCGTGCATTTATCTAATACAACTACCGAAAAATGTTACTACTGCAAAATATAAAGAACAACAAATATGCAAGCATCATCTCGTGCATAGAGCAGAATGGACGAGGGAATGAAATAACGAAAAAAGTGAAAGGGAGAAAGAGAGTCAGATTATAGGTAGACATGGTTTGGCCATTTGCTTTGGCTTATTAACACTTCGCGTAGGTGCAGCGCTAGCTATCTGAATAGCAGGCAAGAGTGATTAATAATAAAAAAAATAACAAAGTGTAAGCATATGCGAATATGTACGATTGGGTACAGTGACATGATTCGTACGCACGTAGATAGGCACGTGCATTTAACTAATAAGACTAAACATGCAAGCAGCTTCGTCTGCGCGTGGAGCAAATATAGAAGATGGAATGAAATAGGTTGAAGAAAGTGAGAGCGATAAAGAGAAACAGACTACAGACACGTTTTGGGCGATTACTTCTATTTATTATTAAGAACGCGTGTAGCTGCTGCACCGCTAGCTATCTGAATAGCAGGCTAATAATAGTAATATTAACAAAAGTAGCAAAAATAATCATAACCACTGGCGTCATCAACGTAAACCATCGACGGGTGTTGAAGGAATGAATACATTCTGTCTAACCAAACCAGTCATAGATCGAAACTTGCTGCGGGGTGGCTTCTGCAGAGTTGTTATCCTTCCGCCAGCCGGGGGAATCCACGAATCAGCTTCAACGCAGCGTCAACCTGTGCGGGCGGCGGGGGAAGCAAGCGTCTGCTCATTTGCTTCGTTGGCAACAAATAGAAATACGTCCCGATTGAGAGGAAGACGGCAATTTCAGCTTGCAGAGCGTGGGTGCGCGCACGCGTCGCTCTACGCGTGCGCTGGGCATATACACGGACAGCAGAAAACCAGCCGACCGTTGTTACAACAACAACAACAACAGCAACAACAATAACAGCAATGCCACCAGAAGCAACAACAACAACAGCAACAATAACAATAATGCCGCCAGAAGCAACAACAACAACAACACCATCAGAAGCAACAATAACAACGACAATGCTATCAGAAGCAACAACAACAACAAAAACATGAACAACAGCAGCAACAGCAACGACAACAACAACAATGAGGATGCGTTCGTTTCACTTGTTCGCGCTGTACGTGATGACGGTGATCATCTCAGCATCACTGGCAGTGGTCGCGTTTTGCGTCTGCCCGCTTTGGATGCGGATTTGACGCCGCGGTGTTTGACGGACGGCTCGGCGTCGCTCTTCGTCATCGTCAGCGTCGAGATGCTACGATGCCCGCCGCTATCGTTGTTGTTGTCGTCGTCGTCGTCATCGTTGTCGTCGTCGTCGTCGTCATCGTCGTCATCGTCGTCGTTGTCGTCATCGTCGTCGTTGACGTCAGAGACAGCAGAGATGCGGAGGCGAACCACCGCTCCCGTCGGCACTCGGCCCATCAGCACGAGCAGCATTACGGCCACCAGACAGGCACCTTTGGTCCGGCTGCTGTGATTGTGGGAGAAGATCACTGGGGGCGGCTGACTGCGGCTATATTCGAGGAACGGACGGTGATGACGATGCTGATGGTGGCGCCGGCAGCGGCACGGAGAAGGAGCAAGAAAAATCAATTTGAAATTTGTGGACCCACACATGCCGGCTGCCGGCAGTGGCGGTGGCGGTAGTGGTGGTGATGGTGGTGTTGATCGAACTCGTCCATCTTCTCCTCTTGCCACAAGAGTCTTCTTGGCCAGGCAGGCACACGAGGCAGGCCACACGTGCTGAGATGACCGCTAGCGCCGAACTCGCCGTAATCTTTGGTGGGCGAAACGATGATGTTCGGCTTGTTGCCATCTGTGCTCTGTAGCCGTGCGAAAGCGAGGGAGAGAGAGAGACGTTTAGAGAGAGAGAGAAAGACGATGAGAGAGAGACAGAGACGGAGGGAGAGAGAGAAAACTCTCTCGCGGCCGCTCCTATCGCACGCCTACGTCGGCTCGCAATGTGAATGAACGAGCGTATGGATGAGAAAACTATTTAATTCATTTCATTTCGAGACCATTCGTCCTTTCGGCCGTTTCGGCACTACGTCCACTATTAAGCAGCTCGACTCACTTTCGACCAACATCCACCGCTACCACCGTCATCATCATCATCATCATTATTAGCATTATGGTCATCATCATTATGATGACCTCCACAACCCACCATCGCCACCACCGTCAGCAAAAAACAAGCCTTTTTTTCCCAAGTTGTGTGGTTAGCTGGTATCAGTACGTTACACAACGCGAAGGGTACGGTAAGCGGGTGAATTGTTTCACTCGCAGTGTATTTTTTTGCGGTGCTGCGTGACGCAAGCCGCCGAAGAGAGCAACTCCTTCACATTCATTCATACACATCGGCCGCTGCTGACCATCTACTAGATGCTACACGCTGACAATGCCGAAGCAATGCCTACGCAGTTACCGATTCCTAGGGGTGGAGGGCGGGAAGCGGGTTTACTGGGTTTGCGAGTCCCAGACTAGTCAGCATGTCAAGCCCAAACCCAGTAAACCCGCTTCCCGCCCTCCACCCCCAGGAATCGGGTAACTGCGTAGGCATTGCTTCGGCATTGACCCGGTGGCGTGGTGGATTAAGTCTACGCCTCGCAACCGGAGGAGACACATAGGTGCGCGGGTTCGAGCCACACCGTTGCACCGATTTGTATTTATGGGGGTCCGTCTATGAAGCAATGTGAAAAACAGTTCCGTGGACGTCAAATCTGGCTGAGGGTCAGCGCGAAAACTTTAGACTAGTCAGCATGGCTGGGGTGGCGCATGTCCGTCTGGATTCCCGCAATCCCCCAAAGTAATACTGACAGGTTTCAGCAGTAAAAAAAAAGATGGCACGCTAACGAATTTGTCTGCCGCAACGAGGCGCCAGCAGCCATCTCTGCTGTAGTCGTCGTCGTCGCCGCCAATCACCAACCATTTTGCAAGTCGTGGTCCGACTTTGGTGACAAACAAAGCGAGCCAGCTTGAACGGCCTCTGCAGCAGCAGCAACAACAAAAACTACAGCAAAACATGCCAGCCGTAATATGAGCATATGTAAGCAAGTTCGTACGATCGCATGCTCATACACCTATGAGCTTTCAATGTGTGTTATCTATGTATGGAAGCAGAAACGTTGTCCTCAGGGGGAGCAATAAGGGTGAATGAGTCATGATAGAACTCCGATGATTATTATAGTAGATCGTGATGATATGGTATACGTATTCAGCGTGTCAGGTGGGCGGCGATAAATGGGCGATAATCATATATGCACAGATCAGGTGTCGCAATTGTGTTGTCGCGTAGGTCAGCAATGGTAATCCTCTGGGCAGACCTAAGTGTACTTCCTTAGGGACTCACAAACAAGATGACGATTGCTTCTATAGAGGGGTGATTGGAACGTCTGAGCGCGATAATCGTCGGCTTAGCAAATGCGGGGTTTGGCAACAGCCAACAGAGAGGTGGCGACGTAGTTTTGTCGTAGGACGAGACTAGAGGCGTTAACGTATGAATGATCCGAAAAAATCCGTTCCACTGAGCTTGCCCTAAGTAATATTTTTGAATTTATCAGACATTGTATGATTGCTGGTAAAGTCGCGCTCGGTGGCTTTTGAATGTTTTAGAAAAATTCAATTAACTGCAATCGGAGCTTCTGGCTAAAGTTCTCGTTCATTTGAGTATAGATAGAGGAATCCAAAAATGTTTTACATATTTTTGTCCAAAATGAAATTTCAAGTGAAAAAAATTGACAAAGTAGAAGGCAGAATATCGGCGGCAATCAGGGCGACGCAAGGTTATGTGTCTGCTCTATCTTGCTTAATCTCATATATATATATATATATATATATATATATATATATATATATATATATATATATATATATATATATATATATATATATATTTATATATATATATATATAATTAAACGCGAAAGCCAAAATACAAAACTTTCAGATAAATCTGTTTTTTGAGGATTATCTTCAATACAACATTTGTTCTGCTTTAAGCTAACGTAGAATGTAATTCAACAGCAGCAGTGCCCCGCATCGTCAGCCTCTCCTGGGTTGCATATAGGAGATAAGAGGGAGCCAGCTTTTCCAATGAGGCGTAGATATTGCTAAAAGCAGCCACTGTGGCCCATTAGCCGTTACGCAAGTGAGTGGGTGAGCAAGTCGTTCTACAGGTTGTATCTTTTTTGGATCAGGGAGTATAGATTTTGGCCCCGGTGAATTGGTTCCTATTGCTGGTTCGACTTGCTTAGGAATACCTGTTCTGCTTATCAGTAGTCGCTCTCCACCCGGAGGTTAATAGAGGGGCATCCTGAAGCTCTTTTACTCTTAAGTCCCAGCAAATCAGTCTAGAAAGAACTCGTATGACTTCTGTAAACGCCGCGCTACTTGCCGGTGCAATGTTGAGGACCATAGTTGGTAGTTGTGCGCTCTCATAGGGGTGCGGCATATAGCATAGTGCTCTATAATACGGATGCTAAGAGACGGTGTGGAAAATCCCGCGGAAGAGTTTTTTTCACAGCTAGACTAACCCCTAAATAGCCTATTTGCTGCATAGCTTGCACGACGTGCTTCTGTGAGAGGCCTATCCAGGATTTCACCCAGGTACTTGGACAGGAACGCTCCGGCCGACTCGTGGTAATCAGTGGCAGGCGACTGGCTATCTTAGGACGTGAAAAAGTGCTGGTTCCCGGCAGACTTCTTCTAGTAGTGCAGACATTCCCAGTGACGAACATTCATTGAAATGAGGTACTTTTCGTGTTAGCGGTTTCTGTAGGCGGGTGTAATTTAGCCCGGGCAAGCGCCGCCCTTGTGTGGGGAGAATGGGCTGAGACAAGGTTAAAGTGATGGAGAAGAGTACTAGGTCGGATAGGGTTTCTTGTTCGTCGCGGATTTTCTAGTTGGTTACTCGCTGAGTTATTCCTTTGGTTGCAAACGTCAAATCTAGCATTAATTTGTATCTGCCGTGTATCTGAGGGTTGTTCATGAGTTGAAGATCTGCCCGAGTTTCCTTCTCTAGCATAGGACGCATTCCCTGGTTCCACGACAACCGCAAAGATTAATAATATGGTATTTATTTTTCTAGTAAACCGTTAAAAAAAAAAATATATATATATATATATATATGTATATTATTAATCTACCATGTGTTCTCGAGCCAAGTCAGGGTTTTTTTATTTCTTTTTGTCGTGAGTCTTTTCTGTCTTCCGGTCTTTGACTCGGATTTTCAGTGTTATGCCTAGATCGCACGGAGGCTTCCTTTAAGACCTTTATGCGATTGCCGGGAAGGCTGCTGTCTTGATACCTTTCGTGTTGAGGGAGCTGCAGAGACTGTCGCTGTTTCTCTTAGGTCCTGAAATGAAAACTCGTCCTTATTCTTTCGGCGCGAGAGATCATTTTGCATAGACTGCCCGTGTTGAAGCTAGGGTATTTTCAACCCCCTGAATTGCCAGTATTTCCTAATTCTGTAGGAAAATAGCCTTCCTTTCTTAATGGTCTGACAATGTATCTTACAGTCCGGGGAATTGGGGCGAGAGTCACTGGTCGGATATTTGTGATAGCAATAAAGCTCTTACTAAAGCTTGCCCTTCTAAAGCTGGTGTTAGTATAGGTGAGCAGAGGCCATTTATTTTGCATGTGGTCTGCGTATTGTTTTTCGGTAAGCCCCATTTTGTGAAGGAGGTCTTGTACTTCTGCAGCTATAAACTCCTTTAGTGGGGGTAGTGGCGGGAGCTTTAAGAGTGGGCCGGTATTTGTCTCGACAGACTGTTCCATCGTTCTAGTAGGGGTGAAACTTACCTCTTACGCGCTACACGGCGAATTTCACATATATTTAGACTCATAGTTTAAACTGCTTTAAAGATAACTGCGTGCCTAGTCCGGTACTTGCTGACTAACTTTTCTTAGTCATTTACTGCTGTCAGTAAAAGCTGTAGGTCCCTCCCGACTACATAGTTAAGCGAAAAAGTTTGCTCTCGCTCGAGACTAGCAGGTGTGTGTCGTTTCTTCGCGGCCCCAAGCGTGGCGTGGCTTGCTTTCTACCTAGCGGAGCGATGCCGTAGTTCAAACGCTGTGATACCACGGAAACCGAAGGTTTTGACAGACGATTTGCCAAATGGCCGGTAGAAAGTAGCCACACTAAAAAATAAACGCTTTTCCCATGATAAAAAACAAAAGCATTTGCGACATCAGCGCCAGGCGACAGTTGACAGTACGGTGTAATTAATACGTTCACTACTAAAAAACTACGCTTTCAATGCCACTAGCAATGGCCATAATTAGTTGAAGACCACTGTAGTGCTGTAGTAAAAGCATACATAGTCAGTGTAACTTCGACACATAAACATCGAGGTACATTGACCAGATCAGCTTTGTTCTCTGGTGGCGATTTTTTCATCAGATCGATCACTGGCTCACAAAATGAAATCAATCGATTTTCTGAAAATTGGTAATGAGATCTCATCAATACGACGTTTTTGTCGATTGGCGATGACAAATGGCATTTTTGTCTGCGCTGTGGCTTCGGCTTATTACAGGAGTGCCGCTGGCGATCTCTTCCCTTCGGCAGCTTGGTGGCTTTAGATGCTGCAACTACCACAGCAGCAGCAGTAGAGCGCCGCCGATTCCTGCGGCATCACGCCATTGTGCTTCCTCTGCGATCGTTCTGTCGAAGCGACCCCAACATCTGCGCCGCCATATCTCCACGCGGCTCACAGAACGAAAGCATCTCGGAAGATTAACATTGAACATTGCTTTTTGGTTGCCTCATTAACTCGTCGGTGCGGCAGATTTCATCTGTATATATATATATATATATATATATGTGTACGTCGAGTTCGCTTAGATGTGTGTTGCATACCGTATCGTGTATAGTTCATTTACTGCGTCATGTTTTGGTTGTTTTTGTAATGCTATGCACTTGGTTGCTGTGGGGGAGGAGTTGTAACAACGAGTCCGTATTCAATATTCAATAGACGATAGATTCCTAAAATGTATACGCACGCTTCCATAGATGAAAAACTTTTCCACCAAAAAAAAATTCAAAGGAGCAAGGAATGCGTCCTTTTAATCGTTGGCGGAACGGACATCGAGGTACGATAGAAATGCCTGCCTCGCGCCTGTTCATTAACGTTCGATATTTTCGTCATCGTCCAGGCGGAATTACGTTGATGATGTGGTATTGCCGGCTATAGATAGACGTTGGCAGTGCGCTGGAAGACTTTGCCAGTAAAGTCACCGTCGTTGGTCGATGCCGCGACCAGCAGATGGACTCAGTCAACGGTCAATCGCACCTCTTGTACGAACTGTATATTATAATAGCACACGCAATGCGCCTCACTTCGGTTGGCCCCATCTAGCTCATATTGCTAACAGTAATGAAAATTCAGATGCACGCACAGCGGCATGCACCCTGGTCAATGAACACCTTTACTGGCGGCGGCCGAACACAGACCAAACGTACGAATATGGAGAGATAAATGGAAATATATTAGCTTGACATGTATACCTAGATAAACATGTATTGTTATATACTATATATAATATATGCATACCTTGACTTTAGTTGTGCCAGTTTGGTGTCATTATGTTTCCACTTCGCCAAGCTGCTCAAATCGGCGCTCTTCTTTGGGAAAAAAACGGGGGGCTAATGTTGTAATCAGTTACTTCGCTGACAGTTCTAGAGTCTTATCATATATATATATATATATATATATATATATATGTACATATATATATATATATATATATATATATATATATGTACATATATATATATATATATATATATATATATATATATATATATAAACAATTGTCTCCTGAGAACGTGTGCACTGGGAATATTACTCTATCTCGTATAGAGTGGGTTTATATATATATATATATGAGCCTCAGGCAAGTTCGTGTGTAACGTCATAGAATACGCAAAGAAGATCATAAAATGCGTAAACAAAACACCGAATGTTTTGGATACTATGCAATAACAGGTTAATCATAATAAATCATTGCGGAACGATTACCCCGTCGAGTCGATTATACTAACAAACCCGCAAAGTCGTTACACGTACGTGGGCGTGTGTGCGTTCCCATAAACTAAACGGATCTTTCACGCACCAATTGTAGCGCAGACAGGGCCTCGATATTCCTTCAAAATACTACGCTGACAGCTACGTTTCTCATACCCTGGTCTATCTAGTGTAATTGTCTAATGCAAGGACCTAATGTCGGCTCAATTTTGCATTTTATGAATACGCATATATGAACCGCAATACGGTGTACGCAAGATTAAACAAAAACTTGTTAATGTGCATGCGTGGAATGAACCAGATAATAACGCTGCATATTGTTATTGGACACCGATTGCCAATTTGGGTGCAGAAACACTTCTTCGGCAACAGACGAAGTGAGATTACAATACATATGAAACCCTTGGGTTGTAACAGGTAGGCCTTACACTGTAATTGCTATGATGAAAGCATTTCCAATCGAGTAGCGCACAGTATAGACATGCCGAATTCTATGTGCAAAAGTCCTTTCTACCAGACCTGACAACATCACGAACATGAAACGATAAACTAAAAGCAAAGGATACCGACATATCCTTTAATGCAAACCTAAACAAAAAGTATTTTGCAATTCGTATATATATAAAATTTCACTAACGTACAGGGCCTTGGTTTTTAGCGGAAACGATCATGCTGTAACGTGTCAAAAAGCAGATCTCAATGCGTGCAAATAAACGAAGTCTGAAAATCCTGATGTAATACCTAATACATACATACAAGTTGGTTAGCCGGAGTGTAGTACGCAATTATTCACGTGAATGAGCATTTAATGAACAGCTGAATGCCACGGTTATACGTGTACTTCAACTGTGGTATACGTCCGTTAATTGCCACTTGAGAGTGCTTGCGATCGACTGACGCGACAGTAGTAGAATCGTAACTAGAAGTTTGTAACACTTGTGCCGTGTATGACCAGATGATGCTAACTGCACGACCTCAATTCCAAGATATGGTTGATCTGTAAACGTGTGCATGACTTTTAATTTAAGGCCTTCTATATTTGTCTTAAATAAGTTGTTTTCTCTGCTAGGCTTGCCTTTGGTCAGGTCGTGATTGAAAAAAAATTTGTATCTAATTTTGCTCTTAGCCAGTAAGATAGTTGCCGAAAACCACGTGAAGGCAGAGCGGCCAGAAATGCCCGCGAACATTTGCAATGTGCCTAGACATGAGCTTAGCCCAATGAAAGTACCGTCAAGCGTAAACACAATGACCGTATGACAATCGGTGTGATATGGCCAATTCCACTTGCCGAGCAGTACAACTTTGTTTGTCGGTAAAAAGCTGTCGGTATAAATGTATTTCGGCTGATCGTCTTTTGTTCCCAAGAAGGGCGAGGGGCCTGCTTGACTCGCTTAATCTAAAACTTAAGCTTCGCAAGCAGTAGGACATCGCTCCGATTCCAATTGGTACTATGCCAATCTAATGAGCGAAGCGGCTTTTACAGCTACGGTCGCGTAGATAATTTTGCAACAAAATGGGATTTGTCAGAAGTCGTTGTAGAATAGCGGACGTGCTAGTGAACATGAAGCGTTATCTGAAACGCACGAGTTTGATTGCCCCCTTACACCACTTACCCTCTATCGTAGATACGCTAGACACAGGTACTATAGAGAGAGAGAGGTCACACTGACGCAATGCTAGATTTACACGCCCAATATGGAATTACGACACGTGGTTGATGTAGGCCGCAATAGGAAATTGCATTCCTACGAGTGAGCTGAGAATAACGATCCAGGCGACAGCAGCAGGGTCGTGCTATCGCCTGCTGGCAACTTGCTTTTACGTCGTGAGTCTGCAGTCTCTGATTAGACTATCCCTTTTGTGTTACTACTGTGGCCTGTGGTGAGAGAAGGTAGCATATTTATCACACAAATACTGTTCGTAAGGGCGGAACCCGCTCGATGTCTATTATTTTGCATTAACGGCCAATAACTCGAGTCGTGGTATATATACATACATCCCTATATATATATATATATATATATATATATATATATTTACATATATATATATATATATATATATATATATATATATATATATGTAATCATAACTATATATATATATATATATATATATATATATATATAATCATAACCCGATTTAGCAAACAGAGCAATGCCGCTACGTACACAAACGAGAATATTGCGACGCCGACAAAATCGATTGACTAGAAGCCGACGTTACAGTAGATGAAAGAAAGCGTTTTTCGGTGTAATTTACATATAAAATACTTTAAATCAGACTAGTGCCCGCAGATAAATAAATTCCCAACAATAAATATTCATCTTGGCAAAGCACGCCGGATGTGCGATTGGGAAGACCGACGTCGCCTGAGGGGCAGAAAAGAAATGACATAAGGGCCGCTGGAATAATATTAAACGGATAGCCAAAGAAACAGAACGAAAGACCGGTGGAAAAGATGCACACATATATATATATATATATATATATATATATATATATATATATATATATATATATATATATATATATTATATTTATATTTATATTTATATTTATATTTATATTTATATTTATATTATATATATATATATATATATATATATATATATATAGTAGTTTTGGGTTTCTGTTATATTACAAATTGTCTGTATGAACTTTTCAGGTCGGATGACACATGGGCGTAATGTCGACTGGCAGACAAAAAGGGCTTAACGCGAGTCGGTACGTATGTTGCCCTTTAATATATATATATATTAGAGGGCAACATCTTAACACATAATCATAACGCTTCTAAGGTACGCAAGAGTTGTACAAGCGTATGTCGGCATGATGTTCCCCTTTGGACGCTCAGGGACAGATATTACGTGCGGAATTGTCTCGTTCTTAGTTAACCCGCGGCACACGATCGCTGACGCGCATCTAAAAGCTGCCCGAGACGAAGCTGAAACAACGAACATCTTAAATTGTAAGGGAAGTGAACTAAATTCATATTTGTTTTGCAGACAAAAGTACTTTTGTATCTACAGAATATTGGCTTGACCTGGCAGGGTGGTTGCAAAGCCTGTTCGATCAGTGCAGCGGCAGTGCTTTTAAAAGGAATAGTGCGTGGCTCGCACTAAATATGCCTACTCTAGTAATACGCTACAACTCTTTCTGTTTAACCGATAACATTCTGGTTGTTAATATAAATAGACGCACATAAAGGCTTGTCTACAGCAACATACAGCAAACCACGTTTAGTTGTTTTCATCAGAACCTGTTTCATGTTATTACGCGCATGTTACGTTTGGTTTGCAACGGGCAGCAATATGAATACGGTATGTGTGCATGAATATATATATATATATATATATATATATATATATATATATTGGCTTGTATAACGTATCTTTATTAGCCTTATATTGAATACATTTTCAGAAGTCTCATGCTATATTTTAAATCAGTTTAAAGTAACAACATTTTCTAATAATCGCTTCCAAAACACACAGAACGCTGAGGTTGACGTACCGCTTTAGAAGGTTGTTGAAGCAAATAAATATTTCCAGGTAGATGCTAAACCACCAAAGAACTAGCTTATACGCTTAGGTTTTTTTGAGTTTGCAGTACTAGCACATCCTGCAAAGTTTCTATGTATATATACGTTCAGCTTGTCTACTAAGTTCCTAAGAAAAGTCGCTTAAGTATGGGTAAAAGTATGGATCAAACTACGAATCTACGCACACACTTGCAGCGCGTTTAATGGGTTAGAGAACTTGTACGATAAAAAATACTGAACACACAAACGTTATCGTTTACCTTGTTAAGTACATTCGTCTTAAGATCGCAAACGTGTCTGTGCGATCGGGTTGTTTCTGCCAACTGTTTCAAATTAACTCGAAAACACACACATTACCGGACGCGTGTTATCGTTTTTGGTCGGAAATTGCGCGTTTAATTGTCCTCTTCATAAAAAAAGCAGTTCTTTTACTTGGATTTTTTTTACTTTAGTGGATAAATAATACCCCAATTAAGAAAATTGAGCACGAATATTATAACATGCCTACTACCTGCATACATGCATACGCATACAATGGCTACTATTGCTGCAAACTATAAAGCGTAAGCAACCATCATACATATACTGCTTATTTCAGTATGTAGCTATATATGGAAGCATTTTCAAGCGACCCAAGCACGTATATACAGGTTTTGAACTTTGGCGTGCTATTTTCGCTGCAGGTTTTTGCCTCCACTGGACCAAGGCTAACTACATCAGCACCGGCAGCAGCAACAACAACAACAACATCGATGGCTATCATTGATTGAACGCATCTGTGGTGGGCGAAGAAGGACAGCCGATTATAAGGCGGAACTTGCCCGCTGACAGACATTTAGCGGCTGGCAGGGTGGTTGTGCGCCGTGTTCGGCGTTCGCCACGTCAAATGGTTCGCCACGTCTGCCGCAAACTCCCTAATGGAAATGAATGAAGCTCGCCTCAGTTGCGCCCAAATGGATGATAGCGCCGCACCAACCCAGCGCGTCGCGCCCATCGCCTACACTAAAGCGCCGGCCGCGAGGGCGGTCCGAGATAGGCCGACGCCGACGCCGAAGCCGACGGTAAGCGAACGCCATGCTCGGCTTCCGTGACTAGGTGATTTGGCATAGAGTTGGCTAGTTAACGGCGAGTTAGTCAGCGCGTTTTGATGGGCATCAAATGCGCGCTCATAGGACGCATCGTAAACATGGCTGGATTAATCGATTGCAGACGCGGTGACGTCTGCCCAGACGACCCCGGAGAGGAAACTGAGTGAGTACGAAATGCGCAAAATCGATACATTTGTACAATTGAATATGGCAATTGATTGACAGGTTGCAAGCCAGCTGGTGGGTGTTTATGCCGTCTCTTGCAGACACTAAAGTGCGGCAGGCTGGGTCCGACCGAGAAGGCACTCTTTTACTAGTTATCTGCTAAATGTTCGCTCATCTTCCTCTTCATCAGTTAAATAAAACATCTCTAAAGATCAGATCTGTACTGTGATATATATATATATATATATATATATATATATATATATTTATTAGCAGTCGTTTGTTCCCGATAGTCGGATGTAAGTTAAGCAGACAAGTTAACGGTATAAGAAAATGTGTAATTAAAGTAATGACATAGGGTCCAATCAGACAAAACGAGATAATCGTTTCGAAGTTTTAGTTAGATAATACGCTAGGCGTATTCATGATAATTCCTAGCAAATATAAGGTTTAGTACAAAAGAGACTCGTCGAAGTATCGACAGGTCATACAGTGTTTAGAAAGTTAACGAAGTCACCGTTTGTTGAATTTTAATAGCAATGTTGGTTCATTGACGAATTTATAGTTTTCAAATGCTTAAGTCTTTGTGTTTGTTTTTACCTAAGAGTTTTTGTGCTGGTAGAAGTGGTGAACAACACATAATCTTACAAGTTTCAGGGTTATAATGGTAGAATAATAATAACAATAATACTGCTACTAATAATAATACGTCTAACATATAGTCCGCATATAGAGTTTTCCGTAATTGTTCAGACATTTGCTTTTCCACTTGATATACCAAATATATATTTTTTAAATATTGATGCAAGTGGAATTACCGCTGTAATTGATATTATGTCCCGAGATAGAGAAATTCAAGTAAATATGAGCAAACAAGCAAGGGTATTGCCGCTAGGCTCCATAATAACGCATAATTTGTATAATTTGCCACACTGTAAACAGCAAGTCATTATATATGTATGTTTATATGATTGCTGGAGATAAAATAATTACCAATATAAAACAATTGCCAATCTACGTGCAGTACCTGGTTTTAGGTAAGTATCTAAAAGCATCTCAGTGAAGCTTCTCAGTGAAGACTGAAAGCATCTCAGTGGAGCTCAGAAAGGCCTCGACACGGTTGAGAATTCTTGAAGAGTCAAAACCATCTTTTAAGGATGCTAAATCGTTTTACCGCTACGCGAATAAGCGACTCCGAGGTCGTGAAGAACCTCCTGTACTAAAAGTCGATAATGTACTCATTGACAATAACCGAAGTAAAGCGGCGGCATTCTCGAAACTGTTTTCCTCTGTATATGCACCTCCGGATGATCAGCCGTCTTCACTGACAAATCGCGTGCGTATAGGAAGTCGCCAAAATCAAACAATTCATAAGCAGTTTTCAATCTCAATCGATGACATAATTAAAAAGATCAAAACACTCAAGATCAAGTGCAGTTTTACACCAGATGGTATTCCACCAGTTTTTTTTTATAAAAACACTTGTGATTTTATCGCCGAACCATTACTGTACATTTTCCAATAATCGTATTGTGATGGGCAAGTTCCTTCATTATTTGGAAGGTAAATTGTAACGCCTATATTCAAAAACGGTGCCAAGGATTCAGTGGATAACTACCGGCCGGTGGCTCAACTGTCCATTGCGTGTATTTTCATGGAAAAGTTAATCGTTGATTATATTGAATTTTTTTTAGTGCGTAACAAATTGGTTGACACCAATCACCATGGCTTTGCCAGGGGCCGTTCTACAGGGACACAACTTATATCTATGATCAACGATTGGAGTTTACACATAAATAATCGTAGAACATTTCATTGCATATATTTTGATTTTTCAAAGGCATTTGATAAAGTGAATCACACACTGATGTTACAAAAATTAGAAAGTATTGAGTTTGACTCCTCAACTTGTCAATGGGTGTCAGCATAATTTACTGGGCGAAATTTTACCGTCAAAGCTGGTAACGTAGAAAGTGACCCCCTCCCCTGCACTTCAGGGATGCCGCAAGGATCGTGCATTGGGCCCCTGCTCTTCAGAATATACGCCCTCTATCTACCAGCAGTGCAAGTATTAATTGCACAAGTATTATTCAACTAGCAATTAAGAATATTGAAAACTGGTGTTGTGAGAATAGAATGCAAATATCTGTGCCTAAATGTGCCGTGGTGTCGTCAGATGGCAGTTCGCCACTGTATACACTCGGTAACGATGCAATACCAGTAGTTAAATCTTTTAGTGATCTTGGTGTGATTGTAACCCCCAAATTAGACTTCTCTCAACATATTACTGCCACCGTCACTTCTGCTTTACAACTATGTAATACCATATTTAGATGCTTCATTTGAAAAAATCCTGATTTCTATGTAACTTTGTACAGAAGTCTAGTCTTACCCAAATTCCTCTACTGCAGCCAGGTTTGGGCTCCTTATATGGCAAAAAATATAAATGCCATTGAGAGGGTTCATGCCAAATTTATCAGACGGATATCAAAAAGATGTAATATTCCTCGTGAAAGCGTATCTCTTGTGCCAATACGTACGTTACACGAACGAGGTGATCTATCGCTGTATAAAAAAATGTGTTGTCTCGGGACTGACCAGACCATGTTTAAACATATAAATAATGGACTGCAAAGTGGTGTGAATGTTAGATCACTGGAAGTTGCGCTCTCAGTGAAAGTAAGCAACACATTCTCGTGGAGAGTTCCACGAAGTCTGCGAAGTCCACAGACCTGATGTATGTTCTTAATATATTTAGAGGTTAAATATTTTGTTAAAAACAATGTAGACTTAGGCATATATGACCCTTGAATAAAGGTGCTTTTGACTTGACTTGACTTGAAAAAGTGGCATTTAACCAAAGGCATAACCAAAGGAATTGCAAGTGTGTTTTTCACTATCTGTTTTGCCATACAAGCACATATAGACACCATACCTTTGGGTCCTACTACACGAACGGGCTGATTTCGGCATGAACCAAGTGCTACATTGTGTCCTTATTAAGTGTTTTTATGTCATTATTTAACTTTATCACTTGCTACATTGTATGTTTATCTATCTTTATTATGTACTATATTGTTTATGTATCTATATTTATCAAGTGCTCTTATGTATCTTTATCGAATGCTACTATATTTCTTTATCTATCTTTATCAAGTATTGCATTGTATCTTTATCTATAAATATCAATGTACTATACTGATGTATCTTTCTCTATCGTTATCAAGTGCTACATTGTATCTCTATCTATCGTTATCAAGTGCTACTTTGATCACTTATGTTGCTCTCAAACGCAGCAATGGTGCGCGTAGCTTTTTTTCAATCTTTTCAGATTCAATTCTTGTCGCATTTGACGATATTTTGCCATATTCGGCGCACAAGGATCAGATTGGCCATTGGTTGGCGACCAAAGTCTGGAAAATCTGAGAAAAATACAACGGGCCCGCAAGCGCGGCGAGATGGGCAACGCATCGTCCATAGTGGCCATACCCTAGTCCAGAAAGCAGAAACGACTTTTGGCTTTCGGCGTTTGATTGGCCATCACACTTCATGAGGTTGTAGACCAACGGCAAGGTTTGAGCGCCCTTCGACGCAGAGCGACAGGGGCCAGCGGGATACTCGATGATGGCATGACGACTCAGCATGGCTGGCTCAGCAGACGCGCGCCAACAGACAGATAGACAGACATACAGATAGACGCTGCTCGGGTATTCCCTCTCAGCCGCCGCTGCGTTTTTGCGAAAGGCGGAACTCTCTATTGATTCGAACTCGGTACTTTCTGTTGGCGGGCGGGCGGCCGGCCAGCCAGCCAGCTATAGCGTGTGCATGCGTTCGCTACTCAACGTCGCCACCATCATCATCATCATCGCCGTCATCATCATCATCATCTTCATCATCGTCGTCGTCGTCATCACCACTATCATCGTTATGGCTATGACGGTCTTCAGCGGCTTCATCCATCGTACGCGGAGGTGCCTACGAGAGGCGATGACGGCGTGTTGAAGACCACCCACCGTCGTGTACAGTTCGTCTGTCCCCCACCCCATCTCTGGCCTCGTGCGCTGCTCGGCGAACTGGACAGTTAAACAGGCAGAGAGCCGGCATCGCCTTTCAACGACGACGACGACAACAAGAAGAACAGCAAGAACAGCAAGAACCACAACAACAACAACAACAACCACATCATCAACAACAACATCATCAACAATAACAACAACAATGACGACGACGACGACGACAGCAACAACAGCAGCAATAACAACGGTCTCCCGTCGATGGCGGCGGAAGAGCACCGCCGCCATTCGTCCCGCCTACAAGGCAGCCTGCCGCTGCCATCACCCATATGGCGCGTCAGCGGCTTTTTAGCACGCAAAAGAACTATCGTGGCGGGTGCCTTATCAATTCGGATATACACGTATACAGATGTGGGTATGTACATACGTGTACATATATATATATATATATATATATATATATACATGTATATATGTATATATATATATATATATATATATATATAATATATATATAATATATATATATATATGTATATATATATATGGACATGTATACGAGTATATATTTGTACATATCTTTATATGCTCACGCACATAAACGTTTATATATGTAAATAACTGCGCATATTTGTATGAGGTAGTTAAACTCACATCTCGAATTAAACTTTAGGACAATGCAATACAAAATGCATCTGATACGTAACTTTAAGTAAAAGGTGTGCATTAATTGAGTAATATTGGTTTTGGTACTAATACTTTTAAACGACGTTTTTTAATATTTGAATTGAGTTTGTTGTCCCATTTGTTATTTCGTGTAGTGCTTATTCTGAAATCATTGTAAACCATGAATAGGTTTAAAACAACTCGAGCGATCTATTCATTGTAAGTTGTGCAGTGGAGACACAACGGCAGTAATAACAGTCAGTGTCTTCACTGTACGCGACGCAGGCTTACAATAAGAGAACCTAAAGCACTCATTTCAACAACCTTCCGGAAGAAACCCTCGATCTCACAAATGTGCTACGGGAAAAAGCTTATGGAACCTTTAATCATCATAAGCTGAGGGTAATAATTAAAACCCAGTCATCTCAAAATATTTTGCCTATATGTTGCCTGTGCTGTCACTGGATTTAGGATATCCGTGTTTGCAATCATACAACACTTCGATGAAGACTAGAAGAGAAACATCTCTATTAGCAAATCGGTGTAATTATAATAGCAGTGTAATTACAATGTTATTCGTCTATCGTCTTTAGCGGATGATATCTCCAGGAACAGCAAATCGCGTAGATACAGAAAAAGCATACTTTGTGACTTAATTTCTATGCATGTATACACGCTCTATTTTAGTGGACAAGAGAATAATGCGATCACAAATAGAACATGTAGCTGTACTTAATCTGGATGTTTTTAATAGCGGTGAGTATAATACGAACGTTGCTTAGGTGCTAGTCGAAAACGTTCACTTATTAAGATAGCTGCTGGGTGCCAAAGCGTTCTAAGTTCGTCTTAAATATACGGTCGCTATTACACAGAAGGGTATTCTGTAACACTTCCGCGCGCGTCAGCGGGACGCTCCGTTTGCGTAGCTATGTAAGTTTCGTTCGAGCGCTGTTGCCGCACTGCTGCTGTTGCTGTTGGTAATGCTGATGACGACGACGACGACGACGGTGCTCACGATGATGGTGATTTTGTGAGGATCACTCAGCAGTTGAGATCGATCGGTTGAGAGGCACGACGCCCCCGACTGTAACGGCGGCGGCGGCGGTGGCGGCGGCATCTATAGCCGTATTTCAATTCACGCCGCCCCTCCAGTGGGGTGTACCCAGCTAGTTTTGACGTCACGGACGGCTGCCGTTCGTGGCTTGATCAACAGAGAGAGAGAGCAAACTAGCGTCTGAGAGAACGAGGGGTAATTAGGCGGACAGAAAGTAGAAGCAGTCGGCCACAGGCGTTCGCCGTTTGATCGGCATTGGCGATCGTGAGCCGGGTCATCACCTCGCCCGGCTTCGCCTCGACTGTGAGACTGAGCGGAGCTCTCGTGGCGAGCTCCTCATCATCCTTCGGACGAGCGAACGAGCAGGCTGCCGATCGACTGAGGTTAAGTAGGAGTTAGGTACGCCAAACGAGGCCGATTTCAGCGATGCGCCGTCGTGAAGTCTCAAAGCGTCAGTGGCAACAGTAACAACATCAACAGCAGCCACGCATGTGTCATCGTGATACGCTCTGGGTAACAATAGCAACAGCAACAACAACAACAATAACAACAGCAGCAGCAGCAGGAACAACAACAGCAGTGGTGGTTCCAGTATAGTATCGCAAATGACGAATCTCCTGCCGAAGTTTGATGGCGCTATCATGCTGTTGCCGCGGTCCGCAAAAACGGACGTTGCTGTATCTACAGGATACTACAGGATACTAGAAAGCTGGCTTTCGTCCGCCGCTTACGCCGCTTAGGACCGGAGGAAAGCCTGAGCTGGAGTGATAGATATAGGTGGTGCAGAAGGAAGAGCACGCAGAAATGCAAAGGATAGCTCACGAACCCCAACGAAGTGCGCTTTGCTTCTAGATGATGTCCTTGTGTGACGCCTAGCCCATCCGCTCGCTCATGACAAAAGGGCTGACCGAAGTGAAACCGAAGCAATGGGTGCGCGCTTGCCATCCAGCGGGTTGTTCGTAAGCCGAGCTTATTGCTCTCCTCGTCGTCGTCGTCGTCGTCATCATCATCGACGGGGCACCCGCATCGGCCGTGGGTCATAGAGAAAAAGCGAAGAGCCATGAGCACCATGGGATACATACTTACTATACTGCCATAATTTCTAGTACCCCCCACCACTACTATTACAGGCAGGCTGGCCGGCCGTACGTAGGCGAACGATAAAGACCGACAAGGTTGGATAATACTGTGCTAAACGCGAACAGAGAGAGGGATAAAAAGAGAGAGAGAGAGAGAGACAAAGCAAACGCCAATGAGTGATGATGAAGGAGGAAATCGACGCCACCAGATGACAAGCGTGGAAAATCTCACCGATAGCGTCCCGATGTTCGTTCCGTAGGGTGCATGACATGTAACGCGCTTCGTACTGTGCAGCTGGCCTTAGATCACACTGGGGTCTTATCAACGCTCGAGGAACACTGAACATTTGCCGCTACATGGTAGTTAGATATTTACACTTATATATACACACTAATCATGATTCGTTATCTTGCACAACCAGGGGAAGTGCTATAACGAACCATGTTTTCTGGAAAAGATCTACCCCTCCAAAAATGTATTCAACATTTTTGGATTCTAGCCAACATGAAGGAGGAACGATCAAATGTTATGCACTATATATTCAATGTATAACCAAGTTAATAAACGTTGCTTGTTCCCTTTTTCGACTGAACTAATCGAACAGCACCTATGAGATGCCTATAGGCGCAGGACTTTTACTAGACGTTGGGGGGCCCGGATGGGTGCGGGATCTAATCGCTGATCTTGCTTTGGTTTTTGTTTTCGACTTCTTGTCTCGTCGTTTGTTCACTGGCCGACCAATCAACGGCGATGGCCTTCGCGGCATTCATCATTGTACCTCAACCATTATTAGATCGGTGTCAGTACGCCTGTCTGTCTGTCTGTTTGGTCCACCACCACCCACCACCACCGCCACCCCTGTTCACCCACTCCATCGACGGGGTTGGGGTATTTTGCTCAACTTCTCGACCCTTGTTCTCGCTGCTTCTGTCCGATTCCCGTCACCGTTTCGCTTTGCTCTTCTGTTGCTGATCTGTGCCAACGGCACCCCTCAAACGCACCACACACACACACACACAAGGAAGTCATGTTCAGGGAAATGGTGTATTATCACATACGAACAGCATGATGATCGACGCCGCGCTGATGTAATTACGTGGCGGCCGCGAAGTCTCCCGTCAGAGTCACCCCTCGGCCAGCAACGACGCGCACGGTGCCATCCCAACCACAAACGCCAGCCAGCATCAAGGGGCGACCCTTTGGCACTCACCGACCCCCCGACCGCCTCGTGAAGAATCATTTGCCATAAAGGCGTTTTGTTACTGATGACAGACAACTTCTGCTTGGGAGGTCTCCCGGAACCCAAAGCACCATCGAAGTGACTCTCACTCTGTTACACTCCCATGATTGGTTTTCGTAATTATATATATATATATATATATATATATATATATATATATGTATATATATGTATTAAATATATATATATATATATATATATAGAGAGAGAGAGAGAGAGAATATATATATACAGGATCATTCGTATCAAAATGTACTTCTTTCGAGGTTTGATAGAACTCGGCAAGAAAATATTTTTTTCCTATGGAAGGAGGACGCGGAAACGTCTTGTTTAGGAGAAGGAGTGAAATTTATAAAATTAGTTAATCTGCCCTTTTTTCTCCTACATAGTTGTGCAAAATCTACACTTGCGAGAGAACCAGTCAACACATGAAGGAACCAATCATATCGGCGTGTTTGAAGGAAAAATCTGCGCAACAGAGGACACTTCACTAGCTTGCGTAGCGAAAAGCGAATAGCAGATTGGGGAAAGTCATAAAACAAGTCGATATGTTGTTATGTCTTACGTTAACGCTTTTTCGTGAAAAATCGTAGAGTTTTTCCATTACGACCGAAAATGTGTGTCCAAAAGACCAGTCTCGCGCAATAGCAATTTTAATGTCCGCCATTTTCGTACCAAAGTGATGGTGCTGCGTTACGTAAATGTCAAGTAACTAAGCTTTTTCGATAGCCATATCGAAACCGAAGGCATGCATACTTGCATAGGGTGTACGAGAAAGTTAGGTACGTATTTTGAGATTTAGTAGAACTCGACAAGAAAATAATTTTTCCTGGTGGAAGGAGGGGGCGGAAACGTCTTGGCAAAATGTTACGGTTCTGAACGTGAAAACTTGCACGTAAAACATAACAACTATAACTGTCGAAAAAGCTTAATTACATGACAACTACGTAACGCAGCACCATCACTTTGGTAGGAAAATGGTGGGCATTAAATTTGCTAGTGCGCGAAAGTGCTCTTTTGAACGTACATATTTGGTCGTAATGGAAAAATTTGGCGATTTTTCACAAAAAGCGTTAACCTAACATATCGATTTTTTATGACTTTCCTCAATCTGGCTTTTCGCTTTTCGCTACGCAAGTTAATAAAGTATCTTTCGTTGTGCAGAATCTTCCTCCGAACATGCCTATATGATTGGTTCCTTCATGTGTTGACTGTTTCTCCCGCAAACGTAGATTTCGCACAACTGTGTAGGAGAAAAAAAGCAGAATAACTACCTTTATAAACTTTACTCTTTCTCCTAAACAAAACGTTCCAGCGTCCTCTCTCCATATGGAAAAATTATTTCCTTGCTCTTACGCTCGTGAACGGCCGCTAGCGCAAAAATGTAGAACAAAATTCTCGACTACGCGTGAATTAGTCATGGACTTCGGGCTGTATCTCATAACTATCGTTGCTCGAATTCGCACCCATGGTTTCATGTCAAAGTGGAACAAATACATACGCCAATGATTTTAGCGCGTTCAGCAAAATAGAGCGTCTAGTAAAATGCTCTTCTTGGCTTGCCAGAAACAACGAATGCCCTTCTTCTGGTTGCCCTTGTTCTTGAATCGAATTGTTACCAGTGAAGAAAAAAGCGGTTTTTATTGCAATGTGAAACTAGAAAATCCTGGTGCGCTCTAGACCAACCAGAAGACACTAACGAAGAGACTAACCCATTCGCGCAAGATTTTCTTCTGTGTTTGGTGGGACACGAGTTTTTTCCTAGTGGCCAAACGATAGACACGGCTGTCCACTTCTGTGATAAGCTCAACCCAGCTTTTGCCACTGCTTCCAAAGCGACGCAGTTTTGTGAACATACAAAAAGCGTTATCTTCACCAAGCCAACGCGAGGCATGCGGAGGGGGTGGATTTACCCAGCCTCTGCCTGATAGCACGCTCTATTTGGAAATGTTTGTTACATCCACCGTACTCGCCGGTTATGACACCGTCTCATATTAACATCTATTTGGATGTCTGCGGAACTAGATGCAGGGAAAGAATTTCATTTTACCAGAAGCTGTAAAAACACACGAGCAAAGAATTCTCGAGATGCTGAAACCAGAGAGAGTACATTTTGAATTCTCTAGTTACTTTCTCCTAACAGCCTAACCTCCTACCTAATAGATTGACTTGGGGAACAGAAGCAATTTTGCTGCCTATTCGCATTAAACGTTCTGACTGTGAGACATAGCGGGTATATAGTATCTGTCTATCTGCCCGCGTTGCCTGCGCGCGGCCCCCACGGTTGGCTGAAACACCTATCTAGACGTAGTGCATTCAGAACGGGCAAAGGCAACCTTTCCTGGTATTGCAGCGCTGGCAAAACCGACTGGCTGATGACTCCCCGATTTCGGCCTATTGTCTGTCTACCTTACCTTATCTACTGACATTGGTAGTGGCGGTAATAGTGGTATTGTTTCTAGGGCTACTACTACTACTACTACCTCTGTATTCTACTGCGGTGACGGTACGATTACCATCTTCTACTACCTCAGCTACTACAACGCTATTACTATCAAGACGAAGACGAAGGCCAAAACCTCCAGGGAGGATTTCGATGGTCTGCTTGGGCCGGCGCAGCCTCCGCGCCGGTGCCGTAGCGTCTTCCCCTGGTGGCCGGCCCGTTGCAACAACTGTACAGATAGATTCTGGGCCGCCTCCTGGGTCGTCACCGCCTGCTGAGCCAACGCGTGTACAACAGACAGCGGGTGAAGTCGTAGTAGTCGAACTACCTACCAGTGGCAGCGGGGTAGACAGACCCAGGCGCACCACGACGAGTGAGGAACAGGAAAGGATTGGTCGAAATCGCTCTCTGGGGAGCTGAGAGCAACCCCACCCTCGCCCCCCCTTCCCCACTGCCGCCGCAGCCTCCGCTACCCCCGCTTGAATGAAGGTCGAAAACACGACGTTTGCCTTTGCGCATAGCTGATGCCGCAGCAGCAGCAGCAGCAGCACCGCAGCCGCAACTCAATGGCGGCAGCGAAGACCGTCACGACAATGACGGGCCGACACTTCTGAGTTTATGAGTTGAACTTGAAACGCCGGACGTCCAAACTGCGCCCAACGAGCACGCTCAGTCGTTGAATTTGCCGAAAAGGAACGGAAAGACTGCCAAAAAAAGAATGATAATTTTAATATTATAATTATAATAACAGCTATAGTATCATAATGATCCTCAACAACAAGAACAAAACGACAACAACGATAACTCCAGAAAACGTAAATGGGATCAACGGGACAAAACAGCCTAGTTTACGGCTAAGGGTTGTTACCTGCAAAATTATAAGTGGATCGTACCTAAATAAAGTACCCACGAGTCTGTGTTTGAAAGATTTTTCTCCGGACAGTATAATGTATAAATCTCTAGAAGGCTCGACCAAATGTTTTAACAATACGCGAAGATGCTTCAAACACAGGACTAGACGCTATAACAAGCGTACAATTTATACAACCACTAAATATTGGCGAACAACTTTTCGTTTCCTAGCTACGTGCGAATTCCTGGTTTGAGTGCCTCTGTCGACTCAGTGCCGCAATCGTTTGATATCTCTATAGAAATGCGGTTGATACATGGTTTGGAAAAGTTATTTCGAGTCCATGTTGCCTCTCAATTTTTACCGCGTCTTAGACCTCAACGTGACGAAAAATACTCCTTTATCAGCCTTTAAAAAAAAACAAAAAGGATGCGTCTGTTAACTAAACAAACATCTGGTTAACGATTTATAGAAGAAAGCATTATATTTGTATTTATTTATTAAAATCACCCCTGTTAGGTACATAGTGAGAAAGCATTATATACACGGCACTGGTTTTTCGAAAGCATTAGTAAATTACTCACATGGCGTATGGCTTTGAATTGGTTTGTGTAAGTCTGCATAGCTTGGGTTGTTAACTGTTTATCTGCAAATACTTTAGCTATTGAGAGCATACGACTAGGCATGCTATGCAATACAAATATC
This sequence comes from Dermanyssus gallinae, assembly GCA_003439945.1. NCBI lineage: Eukaryota > Metazoa > Arthropoda > Arachnida > Mesostigmata > Dermanyssidae > Dermanyssus > Dermanyssus gallinae. Next base: position 1,052,123 of record QVRM01005866.1, on the reverse strand, counting down.
TTCTTTATTTCAAAGGGGTCGAACAAGGGAAATGAATTGCTCGCATTTGGGAGTTAGGCGAGCTGTTCGCCAATGAGTGGTTAACGACTGCCACACCGGAAATCTTGCACGGTTGAGTAGAACCGCGACTCCATAGGCTGTTTGATCGCACGTTGTAGTACTTCTAAATCAGATCATTGCGTATGAGATCTTTAAAAATGGGGTAAAGTTTTTAAAGATCTCATACGCAATGAGATCTTTAAAAACCTTACCACGTTTTTAAAGATCTCATTTTTTTACGAGACTGGTATCACGACGCTGGTTCTCCGCGACACTTGGGAGTGTGACTCTGTGACACGTCAAGTTGCACCTTCTTGAACCTCTCTTTAAAAACTTGTACTGAATACGCTGCAGCAAACATATATCCTTGTCGTAGAAAGGTGCCCGCGACAAATGTTCTGCAAAATGAAAAACTTTTTTCTTCTACGTTCACTACTTGTGTCAGGCAGCATCCCTTGCAGAATCAACAGTTGGCGTCTGTTTTATGTCTAAAAAATGAATGACGAAGACTCCCGACTCAAACAAGGTGCTAACGCTGCTGAGGCTGATCGACACCAGCTACAGACAGGATTACGTGGCCAAAAGCACCTGCCGAAAATGATTGTTAAAGATTTTGTAATAATAGGATTAACCTAAACGAAACACTTTTGACACCAGAAAAAAACGGCTTGCGTTTGCAAGCCGTTTTTCAAAAATAGCAAAGTTCCTTGCAGTTGTCCTATGTGAACTCGCGAAAGCGAATACAGATAATGCACGCTCCCAATATGTTCAGCAGGCTTGAAACTACCTCTAAGTTCTGTAATTGAGCGTCTAATGTATTGAATGTGGCTGACCAAGTGAGCCCTTGCGCTCTTTGTATTGTGTCATTAACTGCGCTAAAGTATGACTCGTCTACGAATACCTAAGCGAGAAAACATGTTGTCACAGGGGCGAGCGGTTCCCACAGACAAGCCAGCTGAACCGTTTTCTTAAGAATGCACCAATGCTCACCTTGGTGCTCATTCTTTAAGTTCAATTCTTAGAAATTAGTCAATTTCTAAGACTTGAACTACTTATCAACATGTCGTTTGTTCTGATAAGTCCCCGAGTTCGGAGAAATGTGTCTTAAACGCGTTTGGAACCTATTGGCAGGAAGGGCGTTTTGTGTCAATATGACAGCATGCGACCTTGCGTAGGCTGTACTAGTTTTTAAAGAATTAACAATCAGCGAACGTTAATTAACCTATTGAGCATATTGGATATTCACTGGGTTTTGTACATTCAAAACTTTTACGATAGAAAAAGCCTAAAACTAGTGGATTTTTCGAGTATGTTCTAAATATTGTATGTACGTATTTTTATAGCAACACAGAAGGACATTTGCAATATGTTTTGTTTAACACCTCTAAAGTAGGTCGGAAACAGTCGGGTGGTCTCACACATAGAGCTATATCCATAATCGGACACATACGCATATATATATATATATAACACCTACACATGGCTCCTAATTCACTAGTTAGTGCATGGAGCATATATAATAAGTTCTACTAATCAGTAAGAAAACATGTTTTAATTAAACAATTTTTTACTTAAATATTAGTTTCGAGACTTAGTAGTCCTATCGTTAAGGACAAGCAATAGCGCCCACATACACACACATATATAAATATATATATATATATATATATATATATATATATATATATATATATATATATATATATATATTTTCTGTTTGCCGTAAATACGATATATGCAGAAAGGGTATGAAACATTTAGTATGTGTAGACGGTCCACTGAGTACATGGCCCAGACCGTTGAAAAGGCGCTGCTTTTCGGTCTCCGTAAACACCGTGTTTTACGTGGTGGTCTGCCGCATCTGTATAATGCGCACACGTGGAATCACAATAGTGCCACGCCAATATCCATAGCGGTAACTCGAATGTCCGATGAGCTATTTTGAGTGGAACCGCATCGCCTACAACGATTGGCGAGATGGTCGAATAATAGAGCAAATTTGGTACAATACGAGCACTGTACAAGTTGACGCAATTAAAGTTACCTTCGAACAACAGCGAGCATTCGTACACACACAGTCACGTTTCGAACCGGCTAAATTTGAAGGTAATTGTTGTTGAACTTGTGCTAATTTTTGCTTGAGAGCCTTCCCTCGGGCTAGTGGCGCATGTGCATCATGCATTCCCAAAACCTCCCAAAAAAAAAACTGCGCGTGCAGTTTTTAGTGGCAGTTACGATAATGTGCGCAACAAGCCTACAAATTGTCACTAACGGTGATAAAACGCCAAAGCCATCGATTGTGAGAAATGCGTGTAGTCGTGAAGCGCAGGGTCGTGTTCGTCTAAATAGGACCATTTCCCATTCGGCAGACGAAGCTGGACGTGCTGTTGTCAGTCAGGCAGTGTACATTCGTGTCTGCCGTACACGGTTACGCGATTGGCTGCTCCGTTATCGTTCATATTCTTTGGTCATGAGTTTCGTTTCGTCGCCGTATAGTAAGTAGGCTTGTGTGCAGAATACCTTTTACCCGCCAGCACAGCGGCAGCAGCACCACCACAACAACGTTGTCGATGTGGTAGTAGTACCTTTAGCCTACAGAACCTGCGTATGATCCTGAACGTTTTTGACCGCCGCTGACTTTTTGTGTAGAATCACATTGTTCGTTGACGCGTTATTGTCGTCGTCGCTGACCGAGCCGCGTCGTAGTAGTTTCGTGGTCGATGCCGCCGCCGCCGCCGACAATGACCTGTTTACTTTCGTACGCTTCGGGATTTTATTTGTTTTTTATTGTTTGGCGTCGTTGCGCAGGGACGTCGATTATCATTATCGTCGTTGTTGTTCTTGCTGCTGCTGCTGCGGCTGTTGTTGTTGTTGTTGCTGCTGTAAATTTTGTTGTTGTTGTTGTTGCTGCTGTGAATTTTGTTGTTGTTGTTGCTGCTGTGAATGTTGTTGTTGCTGCTGCTGTGAATGTTGTTGTTGTTGCTGCTGCGACTGTTGTTGTTGCTGCTGCTGTGAATGTTATTGTTGTTGCTGCTGTGAATGTTGTTGTTGTTGCTGCTGTGAATGTTGTTGTTGTTGTTGTTGCTCATGTTATTGTTGCTGCTGTTGCTGCGGCCATCAGCTGTCGTATCTAGTGATCACAGCCGCAGCAACAACAGCAACGGTGCACACTCGCCTACAGCTAACAGTAGCCACAGCCACGATGCATCGATGACTGCGTAACTACATGAATGAATGCACCAATGACTCAAACTCAATACTGAACGGTTCACCAAGAGAAACCAGAAGCATACTGCCAACAGGCGACTGTACAGCGGGGCAGCGAACGTTGCCCCCGGCTCTGCTCGACCCCCTCCCCCCCACCGCCCCCCCGGCTCTTCCCCGGCCTCTTTTCCACCCCCCCCCGGAGTCGCACCCTGCCGAGTGTTTACTGCTCCCAGCGCGTCGTGAACTAGCCAGAAGTAAACAACATGAGCCGTTTGTTGGGTTGGCCAGCAGCAAATGAAAGACTGCTTTCGAAGACACCATCTCGAAGGCGGTCACAACCGAGACCGTGCGAGGGAGAGAGCGATATAGAGATAGAGGAAATCTGACTGCTAGCAAGCCAGTCGTCGGTGGAGAGTATACCGGCACCGAAGCGAAGTTGCGCCAACACAACGACACATCATCGTCAGTGCGCGATTAGCGACAATCAGCGAGCGCGATTCGCTCAGACGCTCTCCCGAAGAACACGTCGTTCGGCCGATCGCATTTACGAGGCAGCAGCAGCAGCAACAACTACAACAACACCAACCATAACGACATAGAAAATAACTACAACAATAACAACAACAACAACAACAACAACCGCTGTTCAAACAAACAGTAGCAATTGTAACAGCAGCAGCAGCAGTAATGACCAGCCACAATTGGCGACAACAACTTGTTGATGGCCAAGCCGGGTTAGTAGCGATTGCCAGTGACGAGGAAGAAATTGCGGCGCACTGCATCCGTACGGCCAGGCGCCCACACAAACATAAACGTTAACAGACGCAACAACAATAGCAACAACAACAACAATAACAATTACAGCAACAACAACAGCAACAACAGCGATAACGGGAATGCTATGTTGACATGTATGTATAGCTATGCGCATTCATGCACGCGCTCGTAACTCGATAATATGAGCTTCGTTCCTCCACATATTTTGCCATCCCTTCGGCAATTACAAGAACCGCAGGCATTTCTTTCACAAGCACAGTAAAAGTTGGGGCACAAAGGTCATTCATTTCTAACTGTCATAAAACAAAAGCAAAACTTTAGCTTAATGTTCTTTGGCGGATTTTGTAGTCATCCGTCGCGAATACTAGAGCCGATATATATATATACACCATAATTATAAAATCACATTTTACAATCTGTAGTCATCTGTAGTCATCCGTGGCGAGTACGAGGGCCGATATATATATATATATACACTATAATTATAAAACCACATTTAACAATCATACAATATTGTTTGACTTCTAGACCACTGTTTTAGCTTACTGGCTGTAATGCTGCTTTCTGATACTCCGATAAAAAGTCGCTGTCAATATATATATATATATATATATATATATATATATATATATATATATATATATATATAAATATAAATTTACTATTATGTCCCAAAATTTAATTATTAGACAAATAGGCTTAAGAAACCAACCGCATTGGCATTTTTAAGACCACTGGGTTGTTCTTCTCCAATATCTACTTTTAGATGAACTTGTAAAAGCTTCTCTGTCATATCCACTGTCACTATAAAACGAATAAAAGCCTAATCTCAATTAAAGAATAAAAAGAAGCTTATGCTCATTACATTATGATTTTGCGTCTAAAACGCAAGCAGTCTGCACACGTCTCAATATTGTATAGCCGTCCCCAAAGCGTCCTGCGTGATGTCGTGGACGGCACGGAATAGAAGCCAAGACGTAACGCGCATGTACATCGATGAAATCCTCCAGACTGGTCTGTCCCCAACCGCCTCCATGCTGTCGTGTTAAACAAGTAACGAGTTCATTGTAGCTGGTGTACGTTTTTTTGCTTATGGGAATATAGTCTACATGCATACAAAAAAAAACAGAACACGTTTTGCTGTCTCTCTGTAAAGCTACGTAAACCACATCTATGCTGTATTCAACTTACTTAGCCGTCGTTCGTCTTTTCTACCAAGCGCACCAGGTTAAATAATCTACATAATAAGACGTAAGTCGGATTTTTTTTACGTAATGTAGCCGCATATGCGTGTGCATGCTAACTGACGCAGTGTTCCGTGATTATATACCGCGCAACCGTACATGTTACACCGTGGATCGTAACTACTTTCCCCGATTGCTGATTGCAGTTATGAACCGATCCGAAACGATCTAAAAGCGGGCTAACTAAACGTTGCTGCTAGGGACTCACTGTGGCTAGCTGTTAATAAAGTCGCCTATACGGCTATTCACAATGTTCACGGCAAAGACATACCTTGTTACCAGTCCAGCGTATTTATTCTGTTTTGTGGCTTCCGCGTGCTTTGCTACCCGGCCCGGCTCAGCTAAACTGTAATGTAAATAGGAAGCTGCAGTTGTGCACGAAACCGTTGCATTCCAAACTAAGGATTTTCCAGACCACAATATTGTGGATGTGGCTATATGTGGCGATGCGTTAAGCAAGTTGCGCATGATCGATGTTTTGTAGAAGTTGGCGCACTCAGAACAGCCATAATTTCTGATACCATTTTGCCATGTTGCTGTCTATCGTCCATGGAGGCATAATGCGAAGTGTGAGCTGCTTCTTTTCCTCCGAGGACGTGAGCACTGTAAAATGCACACTATAATGGTGTCAGGTACGGACGCGCCCCAGTACGCCAGTATGCGCTCTCTGTGACGCAGTTGGTACGACCCTTTGAATGGAACCTCCCTGTAGCATGCAAATAAATTTCGCAGACATTTTTGTACGACACTCAAAGCTGGAACATCCTCATACAGTTCGCAATGCGCTCTGCCCACATAACGCTAAAGAAAAAGCGGGAGTTGAAGTAATATTAAGCAACGGTACCCGTTTCCCACTTCGTCAAGGAGCTTTTAGGTGAGAGGGTTTCAGTGAGTATTATGCTAACGACATCGGCACCGAGTCCCACACGACCCGTCCCGGGTGTGTGTAAAAGCATTTTTCCCTCTTACTCAAAAATGTGAGTTGTGTAAATATGTTCTAAATTTATAGCTCTTAGTAAGCTTGGTATATTCAAGCCTTTGACCTACTATTAGAGTTGATTAAGGTACTAGATTAGTATTTAGATCACTAATTAGCCGATCAATAGGGGATTTTCTTGCCAAACACTGTCAATTCAATTTCTACAAGCATTTGCCAGCTTCAGGACCCGTGTATAGAAAAGACATTGTATTCGCTTTCACGTTATGTGGCGCACGAGCAAAAGATTGTAGATATACGAGGTTAAAAGCTCAATATTGTACTGAGTCCATATACGAGCATAGCCATGGTATACATTTATAGACGTAGTATAGCAGTTTCGCTCGAATATGATTTGATTTGGACCGAAAACGGCATCACGAAAATGCCTCAGTGCTTGAATTGTTGGTTACGTTGTAATTCGTGCCAGAGTAACGGGGAGACAACAATTTTTACGTATCCGCATTAACAGACACTACGCAAATACATTGTTGATGAGTCAGTTGCGAGATCAGTAGTGACATAAACGTCAACGTTTCGTTCCAATGTTACCACAAAGAAGTACCTTACCATAGATTGAACATACACGATGTAATATCAGCAATCGTAGCATAAAATGCGCCTGTAGTATGCACGTAGAACGATAGAACTAAGCCGTATACATCATACATATTGTTTATTTCGCAATAACATTGCATGTCAAGATGTTACATAATTACAATACAGTTATATACAATTTGAACACTTTAGCGATCGTCCCACCGGGCAAAAACGTGCAAAGACTGCCAATGCGTCAGGCAGCTCGCTACGTGTTATTTAGCGCATATCTGCGTATACTAAACCGTAAACTAGTTAAATAAGATATGTGCCCGTGGTGTCTAAATTTGACGTCTTTGCCTCTAGATAACCAGATAACTGAATAAAATATTTGTCAACTACTGTTGCGGCTTAAAAGTATATCTGGGTTATTCAGCTTAAACTATATATATATATATATATATATATATATACATACATACATATACTTGTCCTCAAGAAGCTCAAAAAGCTGTTCGTGTTTTTGTGCTCTTCTTCCTTATTGCGTGAGCCGTGTAGTAGGTTTTTATTCAAAATCTTTGGCTCACCCCGCTCAAGAAAGTTCGCGTATTTCTCTTTTGCCGCAGCTGCGGCTGCTCCTGTCAATTACGTGTTTGGCACATCTGGTCTATTTGTAGAGCTTTGCACACAGAGATAAAATGCTCGCACGCTGCGGCTGCGGCCGGATAAATTCGAACGATATCTCCTATAAGGCAGGCGTAATAGAAAAAATGCGTACGGATTTTTCTCCACTTTGTGTCCACTATCCTAGGAGGGTGAGAAAGGCAAGCGAAATACATTTCGAGAAGCCATTTACTGCAAACTATAGCAGAATCTCACTGTCTAGGGTGTTCTATCTCGTTTTGGTGTGGTTTACAATGGCGTCTGATAGATGAATCCAATGGGTAAACGTATATATTCATGCATATGTCAGTGTACGTATCAACAAACGCTCGTGTATGTGTTCAGTATAGATGGAGCATAGTGGGGCTGGTGGCAGAGCGAAACCGGCGAAGCTTTGTTGAGGGGCTGCCCACCCATATGAGCCTCCTAGACGTGAGTCTCACGTGAATCCGCATGAAGCGATAGCTTGAATGGATTAAGTGAGCAAGCACAACTAATACCGTATGGCAGGGCTAATCGACGTTTAGCTGGACCCGTCGACGTGCGTACCTAGTGCATCGAAGTGGCTGCTCTGGTGCACCACCTGCAAAGGGGATCATCGCGGACGAACACATCGCAGTGAGACACTCGGATTAGCCTCTTCAGCTAAAACTCGCCAGCACGGCACACTGCAGTTGTTCTCCATCGTCGTCGTCGCTGTCGCCGTCGATAGTGTCTAACCCAGGTACATCTCTCTATTTCCATTCGTTTTCTCTTTTTCGCTTTCTCTGTCCCTCTCGAGCGCCCTTGTTCCAATGTTATGGCGCAAATTCGCGCCGATTTTTCCTGCCTTTTGAATTTCAATTACCACGTCTTCGTGCGCTAACTCGACTATCGGTGGCAGTATCGGTGGTGCTACTGCTACTACTAAATCTGCTTGCTGGACGCGAGCTCACGTAGTAAAGTTTCATCACCGACCAGTTGGTTCAAAAGTTCGACCTGTGCACACCATTTATGTCAGTTCCTACCTTTGGAAACTTTAAAGCAGCTGCAAAGCCATATATTGCGCCCCGTAAAACTAACTGCATATATAAATATGTACGTGCATGTATATATATATATATATATATACAATTTAATTTCTATATTAATATTAGTTATATATATATGCATGCATACATGCAGGACAACGTATATATCAAAACTAACCGTAAACGAAGCGTTTATGTATATAATGATGATACGTCACTATTACGACTTATTTTTAGTTTTTCTTATTTATTTATCACTTTTGTGATGCGCGTCGTTTGTTTCTTTATGAAAACACTTGATTCGTAAACTAGCTTTTTCTTAAGAGAGCTTTAGCTGAGTGAGAGCAGGTGTGCGTAGGTGATGGTACACAGGAACCAATAAGATGCTTAAAATGTTTTAGAAAATTGACTAGTATTACCTAGCTTACATTTTGTATTGATTTATTGTGCCGAGGGCTGGTACATGTCGTGCGCTTTACCATGTTATATGAATGCCCTGTTGATGGGACTTCCACTCGTTATACCTAAATTTGAAATCAATTAAGTAGCTTTTGTACAAAATAAGAAAACAGAGAAACATGACAAAGTAATGTAGAATTAAACCGGCTTAATCCAGACATTATCATAGGTTTACTAATAGAACAGATGCAATCGAGGAATACGAGTTGTGCACCTGCCGGTTCTGCCTGCAGAGGTGTGCCAAATACCATGCAGTGGAATGCACAGCGCTGGACAAAACATCGTTGCACTACTTCTCTCGCCGAAAGCGTGAACAAAATAAAGTATTTATTATAAAGAAACATTTTGAACTGTATATTATACTCAATCTGAGTGAAATAAATATATTTAAAAGAACAGATGCAATTCGTACGTTCTAGGTGCTGGCGTGAAAATCTCTTAGAGGGAGGTTTCCGGCTGGAGTGCTAACGGGCTGGAAACTCTTTGACGAACTACGAGCAAACATATTTAGTTCAAAACGTACTCCAGTCGCCAATAACGTTTTAACTGAGAAAAAGTGATTCTATTGAACGACAGGCTGAAACTGAGCGGAAAATTACCTCTATATTTAGACGACAAATCTCAAGAAGGCCTTCCTCGCTTAAAAAGCGTGCGCTCCTGAGGAGCCCTAGCACCCCCAAATATAATGTGCTAGGCTAGGTTTCCCATTTAGCATGTACCGCTGTTTTCCATATTCTGCGACATTGCCACCCCCAGATCAGCATTTATTCTGGTCGTTGATTTTTTTTTAGCTTAGAAACAAAACACGACGCAAACTGTATATTGCACTGTATGTACAAAAGCCAAGTCTTTTTGTTTATATCTATTAACAATAGCTTCAGGCGCATTCGGGATCAATAACGAAAAACGGATGTTCTTAAAATCATGATTAGCTAGGGAAAGACGAGTCCATTAGCATTACCTTCATTTTTAGAAAGATGAACGAACACGCGATTGATGGCAGGCTGTTACCACGCTGCAGCTAGCTGTATTGCCTACGTACAGAGAAGCCAAACCAAAAGCATTCTATCAAAATTAGTTATTTGCTAAAGCAATTAAAACGCATTTATGAACGTACATTTACGAGTGTATAGATACGCATTTTTGTGCACATATTTACGGCACGGACGAAGTACGGTAATGTGTTCATTCATCTTTCTGAGGCCATCCTGAAAGATGTCTACCATTTTTAATGCGCGGGATTGTGTGACAAGCGTGCAAATCGGCTCTTTTCGATCTGTGTGCAGCTGGATTTTGACTTTGAACCAAACTCTAAGTGCGAATTGACTTAAATGGTTCATCATCTGGGCAGGTTCTCCCGTTTCTTCTCACTCACGCCGCATATATATATATATATATAAACACTTGAACGTCAATGTCTGGTATGACATGTGTCCAACCAACGCTGTTGCTGCGGCGTAACCAGAAAGCCAGGGCTGGCCGATGAAACAGACGACAATACAAGAGAAGACACAGCACAAGCTTGAACATGATGAAGAAATAGAAAACGGAAAGAAAGAGAGAGGGAGAGAAAGAGAGAGAAGGAGAACTGGCGGGGGACTGAGAAAAGGCGGACGAGGACGCGTTTTCATCCATTCATTGCAGGGGCGGCATTCTATCGTAGCCGATACGACGACAGCTAACGTTCACCATCACACATCTGGAGACAGGCAAATATCTAGCCGGCTGGCTGGCTGGTTGACGGGCTGACGCACGCACGCACGCAAACCCGTGAAAAGGGCGAGTCGTCCGGTTTCGCCGGATTTGTTCATTACGTTGCCGCCGTCATGGCAACACGGCGAGGTCGATAACGCTGATTACGGCCACGAGACTGACATCCGTGAAGCGCAATGAAGTCGATGGCTAGAGCTCGGAGCAGCAGCAGCAGCGGCGGCAGCGGCGGCAGGAGTCGTCCGGAGTGACGAAGGACAGAAATTAAAGGAAGAAAAAGGAGAACGCATTGCTGTAGAAGGTGTCCGGAGGCAAAAGCAAGCCGCCAACATCCGAACTTGTGGCGAGAGAGCGGTGCCTGGTGCGGAGCAGACTGTTCGGTCGAGATATTCGAATGGTTGTGTCGAGCGACGCGAGACAACGTGTGGTGTGTTTTGCGCGCGCGTTGTAACAACGCTCGCCGCCTTCTTCTCCTCCTCCTGCTACTTCGAATTCGTACGGTTCGGTTTTGAAACATCGAGATGAAACGCGAAATTAACGCAAACGAGGCGCTAGCGAGAATGAAGCTCGTGAAGAATCTGGGTGATGCGGCGACTTGTAAGAAAGGCCACTATCGGTCCTGTATATTTATACATTTATATATATATATATATATATATATATATATATATATATATATACATTTATATATATATATATATATATAATTTGTAAACTAAATGATGAGTATCATCTCGGGCGCATGGCAAATAGTGCAGAAACAACGGCGTGGCCAGCACCCACCCCGTCATTACGATTGCACTACAACGAAGATGGTTTGATGCTGATGTACGCGCTATAATTATCGAGCTTGTTGGACACACGAAATTAAATTGCAGGTGTAGTGATTGGTTGACGACAGTAATTAGGTGATTAAATGCTTATTTTGGATTACTAATTACTGCCTAGGATTGTCATTGGTGCTTGCTATCTTATATTCTGCGTAATACTCCGATCAGAATAGCATTGATCCATGCGTGCGTCATCGATTTCTGATTAATTGCATGTAAACGATACGCATCTATATATACTATTTCGTAATATTATTTAAGACAGCAAGTTTATTAACACCAAATCGAACGGCCACTATGTCAATAGCGGTTTAGTTAGTTGTGCTAAACGTTTTGCTTAACTTAAATCGACTCTAATGTTTAGGAACGCAAATTATCCATATGAATCATGAAAACCGAACACTTCGAGTAATTACCGACAGCGTATCTCTAAACGTCTGTGTCATTAAAAATGTGTCCAACGCTGCCCTATTAAAATGCTGTACAAGTCAAGTCAAGTCAAAAGCATCTTTATTCAAGGGTCATATATGCCTAACTATACATTGTGTTTAACAAAACATTTAACATCTGAATATAATTAGAACATACATTCGGTCTGCCGACTTCGTGGAGCTATCCACGAGAATGTGTTGTTTATGTTCACTGAGCGCGCAACTTCCAGTGATCTAACATTCACTCCATTTCGCAGTCCATAGTCTATATATTTAAACATGGTTTGGTCAGTCCCGAGACAGCACAATATTTTATACAGCGATAGATCAGCTCGTTTGTGTAATGTACGTATTGGCACAATAGATACGCTTTCACGCGGAATATCACATCTTTTTGATAGGCAATTGTTGTAAATAAAAGAATTGACACGATAAAACCGAAGAAATAGCAACTTGTGTCTGTGTCTCTATGATGCCAACTGCGGCCAGATATGTTTGTATGTCGTACGAAGCTACTGTTACTTTTCCGAGGTCAAATAGACCGAGCACACTCTTTAGAGAAAAGAGCTGTGGCTTTTGTATCTCAGCAGCCGCAATAAAAGCGCTCCTCACCCGATCGGTGATATGATATGTGAAGGGGCGCCCATCGAAGATAATTACGATTCCATGATATTTGGATCTGTTGACGTATTTGGGGTCTCATAAGTACAACGAGAGGGCATCGTTAGCTGCCACACATTCGCCTTGCGAAGCTTCATAGTCTCAGCATTGTTCAGATCTAACTCCAGTGCAGCTCGCAGAGCCTAGCCGTAATAATAATTTACTCTTCCCTGGAGCACGGCCTATCATGATCTCTGTATGTAAAGATGCTTCTTTTGTATGCATACCTTAACTAGCACCCTTTGAGGCAAGCGAATATGCTCAGGAAGCCTAGGATCTCTGGTGCTTTTCGCATTGCTTCACAGACGGACCCCCATAAATACCCATGTGCAACGGTGGAGCTCGAACCCGCGCACCTATGTGTCTCCCTCGATGGCGAGGCGCAGAGGAATGCATCACGCCACCGGGATTGACATATTTTTCGTTTCGCCCAGGCTTCGGGGAGAATTAGGACGTCGATATCCCAACATTGGGACACGAGGGAGCGAGAAGTACAAGCGACGGCACACCTTCGTAGTCAATTGGATGACATATAATTTATACAACGTGTCTATGTACATTGAACAAATTCGACCTATAGTTTCGGTGGGGTGTGCATTGCTTAATTAAGCTTCACTATCAGTGCGTTGTCAAACAGGAGCATACTAGTGTTAAGGAGCGCTCACGAAAGTTTCATCTGATCAAGCCAAGGGCAATTCAATTGTTCATGCAACGTTGCACCTTTGTCTGGAAGGCGACCTGTAGCTTCTGCGTAGACCTGTGACGAGTCACGGAAAACGTTGGTTTGGAAAGTTTACTCGTCCGTTACAGATCTCATTGTTCACACGGCCACCCATCCGCACGCGTTCGTCAGTCAGATAGGCTCTGTCCTTTTAACCATCAGGCCGGGTCAACCTACAAAAACAGATAATTAAGAACCTACCGTCAATGTGCCTGAAACAAGGGCGCGACGAAGAGACGTTGTGTTACCCGGTTCTGGCTGCTGCTGCTGCTGCCGCTTCGCTCAGACACTAGACAAGCGTCGCCCTGTCCGCTCGAATCTTTTCCGGCTGCGACCCAGCAATGGTTCGAGACCACCAACGATGAAATCGGACGCGCTTCCAGACTAATGCTTTTGGCCGGAGTGCCATCGTCGACTAAAACGCCAAGTTAGTGAGAGGACGCCAGTCTGATGACTCGAAGGAAAATCGGTGACAACAATGGCTACAAAGAGAAGCGATAACAACAAACAACAACAACAACAACAACAACAACAATAATAACAGCAGCACCACCACCACCAACTCCAACAACAACAACCACAGCTGCTGCAAGAACAACAACGACGACAAACAATGACAACACACTCGAATAAGGACAACAACAGCGCCAACCGGAGACGCAATGATAGTAGAGATTTTACTTAGAGGTTAGCTGCGAGTTGTGGGTGGTATTGCTGATCCTACACGCATGCATGAGCCGTCCGTCGATGAGGTCAGCGCGAATGAAAGAAAGAGAGAGAGAGAGGCCATGATCGTTCCGAGATTCGTACGCATCAGACACAAGAACCTCTGTAAATGGAATCGGGAGCATCTGGACGTCTGTTGCCTTCTCCTCCTCGTCTTCCCCATACTCCCTTTCCTTGTCCCGTTCTCTTTTCGTCGTCCTCATGATTCCGACGGATTCATCCGCCATACATCGATGCGGGTACTTGTGTGCGCCGTTCAATGGTGCGGTTGCCGATGCCGTTTCTAGGCAACGCGAGAAAGCTTCTAGGCCGAAGAACCCGCTGTTCAGCCCGCCGAACAGCGGCTGCTGCTGCATCATCGCTGACGTTCAGATCGACATAGCCGACGCGCTCAGATTGCCCTGGGCGAACAGCAGACAGAACAGCACAGAACCGAACACACGCGGACGGTAGAGAGACAGCGAGGAGAGGGTTCCATGGGACTCTGTTGGGTCGTTGGGTCGTTGTGTTGTAGTACGCGTGACGAGATTCTGATGATCCTTTGTCCTCTCCGGTGCAGAAACCCACATGCCGCCTGTAGCACCCGCATGTAGAGTGAGCAATAATCGAGCACTTTGATCATCGCCAAATTGATGACGACGAGCTAAGTTTAGTACCAACCGTGTTAATTATAGACATGGTTTTTCTATGTTTCGTCATCTATATATATATATATATATATATATATATATATATCATACATATACATATATATGCACCAATATTGGTTTACGCATTATTGTATTGTAATTGTACGGATCACATATGTGTCCTTAATATATATCATATACTGCTTTCTGGTGTAGGAGCCCCATCTCATAAAATTTTGGAAACTGACCGGTAGTGTTTAAAGCATATTTTTAAGGCGTCTGCACTGGAGATGTTTCATATGCGGTGTCGTTAATGCACTACCCGCGGTTGACTCTCTCTTTCAATAATGTAAATAAAAGGCGTCAGCTTAGCCACTGGATTGCTAGAGCATTTTTTAGCTATATATCCTACAGCACCCGTTGGTACTAAACTTTATTATCTTATAGTTGTTAATCGCTTCAAACTAACCAACGAATGGCCAAGCGGGATCATGTTAGGAAAAATCTTTGTAAAAATTGTTGCTCAGTTAATGGCTGCAGCTTTTGTTACGCCGTGGCGTATAACTGAATGGTCGGCCACCTCGTCCAAAACGTTCACTAAACATAAACACGTTTTAATGTGTTGTGGCGTACAAGTATAGTTAGCTAGTAGTAGAGCAACACTTATTGGGGACCGTACGGATCGGAAATTTCAATGATATTCCCTATCCTTACACTAAGTGTGTGATCATCTGCAAAACGAGGATTCAGTCGGGCGAGACGGTGATAATGGCAGCTGTTATAGTAATAGTAGTGGTAGCTGTACCAGTAGACGTAGTGGTATCAGAAGCCGTGGCAGCAGCAGGAGTAGTTGTGGTAGTAATAGTAGTAGAACCCCTTCGAGGTTGCTCTTGGGAATTCGTACAGCCACCGGATCAAAGCGCAGTGCCGTAGCGATGTTTGGCGCCGGTCCGGCCAGAACAGCTCGAGTGAAAAAGGCAAGGTCAGCAGCCGCCCGCAGACGAATCTCATCGGCCGGGTGGGTGGCTGCGTGTGTGTTTGCGTTTCCTTTCTCCATGCGTATGATGCGTCAAGTCTTCGTGCTGCTCGGCTTCCAACGGCGGGCCACGGCCGTTTCGTTCTCGTTCTGGAAGAGGAAGAAGAAAGAAGGAAGGAAAATAGAAATGGAAGCGAATGGAAGACCCAACCAACGACACTCAGCGTTGGTAGCGCGGTTGGGCATTCTTCATCTTTTGCCGCTCTATTCAAAATGCGTCGTTTCAGATATGCAACAGCTATCCGATTCCGCGGAACAACAGCCGGTCTCCTCTGCATCGTGTTCGTGTGTCTGCATACGTGCATATATATATATATATATGCATATATATATATATATATATATATATATATATATATATATATATATATATATATATGCATATATATATGCATATATATATATATATATATGCATATATATATATATATATATATATGCGGAGTTTGTTCTCGCGCTACGCAACATACGAGTTATGTGGTCTATCTTAGACTCTATAGAGTGCTGCGCCAAGCTGTTCGTGGGGTCTTCAGACAGCAAGTGGCGTCTCTCGAGTCGGTCCGCTACGCTGGGGGTGGTCTCTCTCCCCCCTCTCTCTCTTTCTCCCCTCTCGGGGCCGCTGGAACCGTCATCATCGCCGTTGTCGGCTGGTCGGACGCTCTCTGCCCGAACTCGGCTCGGGCTCAGAGCTACACTTCCGGCCCGTGGAAGGAAGGAGGCTGGTGGAAGGAATCGTCGTCGACTATAGAGCAAAGCATTGACCGAGAATGACTTTCCGCTGCTCTCGCCAGTCCGAATATGATCTGTGTGGAAGATGTGAATTGAATAGCGAAAATTGCGCAAGGTCATGCTGACCTGGTCACACTATCTCGTAGTCTAATCGTGTGCGTTCCACCGGGTAGTTGTTGCTCAGCACGTGTAGCATGCGTAGATAGATGGACGTACGTGTCTGTCTCGTGCACAGACATACATTGCGAAAACCATTGCAACAGTAATAAAAATAATAATAATAATAATAATAATAATAATAATAATAATAATAATAATAATAATAATAATAACAAACTGCTGAACAGCAAATAACTTACGGGTGTTATTGCTGCATTAGTTGATGTATATTGAATGATGATAATCGACGAAAGAACTAAGCAGGTCGCGTCGGCGCGCTAATTTCAGCTAGCCGATTAAGGCTAATTTAGACACCACTTGTTGTTCACAGATCTGATCTTAGGCTCTACAGATTTCAATCAATTACAATAAAACTTAAAGAACACAACTTAGGTTCTTCGGCTAAAGTATATTAACATGGTTAAACAATTATTTATATTGATTTTATCAACATAGTCTTTCGCAGTATACGAAATTATTATGTCCACTGGAATCTGCAAATAAAAAAATAGGTTTGTATTGCCAGCATCGAATTCGCAATATTTAGCGTCAATATTTTGGATATAATACAGATTACTTAGTTCTATTTAGGTTTGTATTAAAGCAAAATATTACTAAGCATCATATAGTTTGCGTACCTGTTATTAGATTACTGTGTATTTTAAAGTAATTCTAAAGCGTGCTGCAATCCGTCCTACCATATAAGTAATTGGTTTGCAAATGGCTAAGGCGTTCGTGATAATAGAAATGACGACGTTTATTATAATGATTTCTCTTCTGCATCTTTAATTTTTATGCTGGAGGGAGGTTAGAATGATTTCTCTTTAGTGCAACCTGAGCACCCCTCTGAATGGTGTCAGGTTAAGTTTTAGCACTGTAAAAAGCGAGACAGCAATGAAACTTGATATTGTGCAAATGGTTGTAGGCCGCGTATCTTTTCTAGTGCATTTGCGAAACAATTAATCAATTTGTATAACGTTTAATAAATAGAATATTACATGTGTCCACGCGCTGGTGTTTGTGATATGACGACAGTGTGCAAATGTATCTTATATAAGGAAACATTGCGTTAACTATTAGTTATGTTTTAATTACATCGTTTCTGTTTACTTCCACTTGCGCTCGCTTTTTACATATAATGTATATGTACAAATTATATTTATGTGTACGTATTTTTATAGATATAATCGCATATGTAAACATATATGTTGTGTGCTAGAGCATCGCAAACACAGCATATATATATATATATATATATATATATATAATAGACGTTTTTCCTAATACATTTCTACACGTGCTCCGCGCTCTTACACACACACACACATATATATATATATATATTGTATATGGTCTCCCAGGAAGACTTAAAAAGTGATATAACGAATTGTAAAGCCCTTTAAAGCAAATATATTTTTCCAGTGGAACATGCTTTCCGAGAAGTCTTGTTGAACTTAAAAAAAAAAACACCCAAAAGAATCAAACAACGTAATGTTTGTGGAGACTGACTCAGTCATGTTTCAGTATAAACGTCAAGTACAGACATTGCGAGACAGGCCAAGGACGGAGTGGGGAACGGAAGGAAGTATCTCGAATAATCTATCAAATAAAGCAAGTATCAGTACATACTAAAATTTACTACATTATATACTTCTTTATACGTTCTATGTATATATATATATATATATATATATATATATCACCAAGTTAAATCTCTGGCACTAGTAAGAATCTACTAATCTTAAAAAAAAAGTCTAGTGTACCATATATATACAGAGTCGCAAATACTGTTTTAAATAGATCTTAGACTCTGAAAAGTCTTGTTTCGGAGTGAAAGTGATATTTATAAAATCCGTGACACTGATGCTGTTGTCCGCCATAGGAGCACAAAATGTGCATTCACTATTTTAAGTTTATAAACCGTAACGTACTATTTATATTGAAATAACACTACTTCGTTGCGTTTTATAATTTATTGTTTTTTTCGATCACGCAAGAGCCTGCAAAGCCGATTCGTTTCTCCGGCGATCTTCTGGCTACACGCCCCGCAAAATTTGCGATACATCTATAACATACAGCCATAAGCATTTATTGGTTTTTCTGGTCATTGGTCATTTGCACACCAAAGAATCGGTCAATAAGATTTGAGCTCACAAGTTGTGATAGTACGCAACTCAAACTACGAAAGACAGGCAATCAATTTAAACAACAAATTTATTTTTATAACATATATTTTTAATTAAAGCTATTTTACGGGGGTTGTTTTTAATTCTAGGCTATCTTACGTCCCCTTACGGGCTTCGAGTTCATCCAGAGGCATATCTTCAAGCCACCGGGGCCAGATATGTTATGGTATTTAAGGTTTTTTGTAACAGTCGCTTGTAATACTCTTATATATATCTATATAATATATATATATATATATATATATATATATATATATATATATATATATATATATATATATATATATATATATATATATATATATATATATAAGAGTATTACAAGCGCTGCGCTAGGCGCTAGGTACGTACCGTCTGGGCGGAACAGTTTACAGCTGAGTAGATGGGTGTGTGTATGTACGTGTATTATAGTGAATGTGCATGTAGATATGTCACTGCGTGCCGGCGGGGCCGGTGACTTCCTCTGTGCACGACGGCTTAACGGTGGAGGCGGCGTCATCGTCATCGTCGTCGTTCGACAGAATTTTGCCTACGTAGCAGTACAAAATGAGTCGCCGCGTCGTTGGCGACGCTTAACAAAATTTGATAAAGCCCGTTCTGCTTCTAGTCGCGCGTCGCGCCTCCGATACGGACACCGCTGCCACGACGAGGACGACGACGACTATTAATACTACTAATTAGAGCGGTCGGACTCGCAAAGCTGATGCGGGAGAAGTAGGGGAGAGGGTGAGGGGGGAGTGTAGGGCGTGTAGATAGGTACGTGCGTGTAGGAGGTCGTGTAGTCAGCGTTCGGCGGGGGATGATGATATCCATCTACGACCGCTGGCGAGACTGTCGGTCGTACACCTACGGTGTGGTGAACACGATGTATGTACATTACGTACATATACACATATATATATATATATTTATATGTGTGCAGCGTTCGATGTACGATTACTAGGACCACTATTACAACTACACACAAGCAGTTGCTGCACACAAAAAAACGAGGTAAAGTGTGCCGCGCAAAAGAGCGAGAAACAGCGGGGAAAAGTGCGGGAGAGAGAGCGCGTCAGTGAGTGTATATGTGGGTGTCTGTGAGAGAGAGAGAGAGCCTAAGAAAAGCGGGCGAGGGCCTTTGAGGGGTTTAGAGGTGTCGGTCCACCGTTTGCGGGGCGGCGGTCGACTGCGGCAAACCAGTAGGCAGCGAACGAGGCCGTCAGTACGTGTGTGTAAGTGTATATGTGTGGATATAGTATGTATGTATGCATGTAAATGTATACATGTGTATGTATGCCTGTATCTAGGTATGTGTGTGGGTCTAGACACGTCTGAACGTACGTGTCAATATACGAGTACGTGTCGCCTGTGTGCAGCGGGCACTCTCCTAACTCACGTGTGCGCCCCTATTTGTGTTGGTGGGGGGGGGGGGGGGGGGGTAAGAAGTGGGCGCTGTAACATTTGGCGGCCTGTTACGGTACGGCACAGGGCTAGGGGGTGCGCCATGGGGATGCACCAACGCGCGTGTTGGTTGGATTGGCGTCGCGCAAGATCTCTCTTCCAGTAGAGCGGTTCCGCCCCTCCCCCCCATCCCCGACACCCCCTTATCTGGCCGCTTCCTCCATCTCTCCCTGCGTTGCGCTCTTCTTCTAGTCCGGGCTATTCATCCAGCAACTCGCAATCTCTCGTGTCCTCACTACCCATGCTCTTCTGGCGTCGGTGCGGTACCAAGAGTACAGAACGGTCCGGTCAAACAGCAGATTATATCTCAGTACAACAACGACGACGCCGCCTCGAATAAAAATAATATGATGTCTAATAATAAAAGCCGACGTGTTCTCATCATCATCAGCAGCATCATCATCATCATCATCATCGCCACCACCACCACCATGAAAGTGCGCAGCAGCAATAGCGTGATCCAGGGTGGCCGGTACGTGAGCACATTCAATTACTTCTGCTCTGCCACTATTGTTGTTGTTGTTGTTGTTGGAGCTGTTCATGTCATTGATGCTATGGTTGTTATCGTCTACGTATTTGTTGTTGTTAGTGTTGTTGTTAGTGTTGTTGTTGGCGTTGTTGTTGTTGGTGTTGTTGTTGTTGGTGTTGTTGGCGGTATTGTTGTTGGTGTTGTTGTCGTTACTGCCGCATTTGGCAACGCCTGAAACAAAACAGGGGGAGGCTTTAAACGTCACGGTCATCGTAATTAACGTTGTTGTTGAGGTTGATGTTGTTGTTGTTGTTCTTAAATAGGTAGATATACATGACATCATGTGCTGTAGTTATAGTCATTCTGTTGTTGTTGTCGCCGTCGTTATTGCTGTTGTTGTTGTTGTTCTTGTCGTTGTCGTTATTGTTGTTACCGCTGCTCTCGCGTTGCGACCTCCGATGCTTCGTTCGCTGACTGGGTTCAGTTTTGGGTTGTGCAGGCATTGAGGCCGGTTGTCCTATCTTTCACTCTCTCGCGCGCCAGCAGCGGCTCATGGGCCATGAATAAGGCACAGGCCCGTCACACGGGCACTTACATAGTCAGAAAACCCGCTGCACGAAATCGCCCAGGAGTGGCCGGTTGCAAGGCCATCTCCGGTCTAAAGCCTCGCGCCTTGACGTGTGCGCTCCCTTAGTCCAATCGATTTGACAGACTACTGTCGGTTGTACAGTCGTGTTGTTTTTGTTACTATTGTTGTTGTCGTTACTGCTATCGCTAATAATTCTACAAAAGTTACCATAATGATTGGTAGCGGTCGCCTGCCGACGACTCAAGGTCACTGCAGATGTCTATGTAACTGGCTTAGTGGCACCGTATATACAAAAACAACCTTGAATTTTAAAGGGGTGATAAAATAAGCATTTCTTATTCAGGCTTCCGATCTTTCCAATTGACCCTATCAAATATTGTAGTAACATTTACAAAAAGTTATTATCTACCTCTAAAATCAATATGGTTTCTGATTTACTATAACTCCGTAAACAGCACCGCCCTGCTAATAAGATCTTCTGGTTGGCTATTAAAACGCCTAGCGTAGGCAACGCATCATCACGGCTATCGCGTTTGTTGTTTTTTTTTTGCACTACGCACATTCAGACAGCAAAATTACTTTGTATTTTTTTACATTGTAGGTTTAAATTATGCATAACATTCGCAAGGTATTTACTGTTGTAGTATCGAGCAGCACCTAATGTAAAATTAATATATATGGCATATAAATTAAACAGTATTTGAATAGCACCTAGTATCCTGAGCAATGTGCGAACTACAGTAACATCCTTATGTTAAGAGGCGAACGAAAGTCATTTTAAAAGATGTCAAAGCCAAATGTGTGTCTAGAAAGTTACTTTCGGAGCTGACGTAGTTTACTGAGTAAGTTTACACACGTCAAAAACTACATAACTAATCAGCTACGAAGCACTAACTCGATCTGTACGTTTATTGAGTCTACTTTGCGCGGAAACTGAAATGCTGGGCGTCTTCTGTCATCTTTTACGATGTCAGCAAGTTCATGGTATTATAGCCCCAGAGGAAACTTCGCTGTTATTTCAAAATGTGACGCAAGGAGAGTTGATTAAACCTAATCCTCACTCTATTTCTAGGCGATTATATCTGCTAGTTGGGCGTGGTTATTGAGTATACTAGAATTACCTTCCTTATATTTGTGCATGAAAGATCTGAAAATTCGAGCGTTTCAATCACTTTTCGGGGACGTTTTTTAAAGAACAGCCATATTATTACCACATTACCACAGATCGTGTGTCTTGTTTGCAGGCTTGCTCTGATAATACAACTGCGCTGTTTTTATCCTTATTTTATTGTGCTGTTCTTAAACTTATTGTGGAGCCTGAAAATATTGCAGTCTTCTTTTTTTATGCGGACATTATTGTGAATGACTTTGTGAAATCATGACCTGGGCGCATGCCCCACCTTCCCCGTAAGGAGTTTCATAAAGACTATAGTACTTAGTGTATTTGTCGGTTTTGCTCGAAGCAATGCGCGAAGTACTACTCGGTGGACTGTCCGGCACTGCAACGAAGATCTTTGCACTTCTTCTCTTGGTGGAACGCCAGGACAACAAATACGTATGTTTAATAATAGCATGAGCCGTCATTGCTTAATAATGACACATTCTATTAGAGTGAAATAAATATGATTAATTGTATAGTTTTTTCCAAAACATATATCTATATATAATTTTAAAAATGTGTTCGAAAATTTTACTGTCTGTGTGCAACAGTAGAAGTTTTAAAATAGGATCAAGAAGAATGGTAATTGTAACAATTAAAAACATCACAATAGATTTACCAAAAACGGCACATTAGGCCTACGAAACAAATTGCACCGATAACGCCACACAAACTAAAAATGCTAACAAAAATGCGATAAGCATGACACAGTCGAAAAAGTAAACGACACAAATTAGCTCCTATATAAAATTATTGTTGCCATGCGACTGACCTTCCAAATAACTTCGTTGCATAATCGTACAGAAAATTTCCTTGTTTTCTGCACGCCATGTTTTTAATTTTCGTTCTCAATTTTTGTAAATAATATGAGCACAGCTTTGGCCATTCTACACAATATACACTACGTATGTTGCTCTTTGTTATGTACGCTTGATTTCAGGTGACGCACGGATATAAAGGGAGAAGACAGCATAATGACCTCGTCTCATAACGGCCGCCGGTGACCTCGTGCGGTAGACAATGAAAAGAGCAAGAGAATGCTTCAAAAAGAAGTCTATGCCTGCTTGGACTTCTCTTGGACCGCTCCTTCTGATCCTTCTTTACTATCTTTATCCTTTCTCTGGTGTTAGGCTGGTGTTAATGCTTTGCTATTTGCATTGTACATCTAGCTTCTGGCTGCGGTGCGCTCTGCAATATGGGTCTCCGGGGAGTTTGTAATCGCGATTTCGTCATTGCCGAGTGTTACGCAACCGACGGAACAGAGAAAGGTAAGAAAATATGTTGGTAGTAAACTGCTAAAAAAATACGATTGTATTAATTATTCCCAATTACCGCCACGCATCGAATTGGGCCCTTTCGCGTCATTCCTGTGGTCACAGCAGGGCTTGCGTACATATAGCAATCAGAGCACACAGCAGTACGTAGAGTATGGAGCAATCGTTCAACGTATGCACGCCAACGGCAGCAGTAGCCGCCAGCCATGGAAGTGTTTCGCCGCGGGCACGACGAGGTGAAACTATTTGAAGGGCGGCGGGACACCCCAACATTGAGCAGGCATGAAAAAACAAGGAGCATGGAACGAAAAGCCGGCTGCGCTGTGGCCGAATATGTCTCAAACTTTTTGCAAGTTTTCCAACACGGGTTTCGGCTGACGATTCATTTAAGCTGAGTATTGCTCAACATAGATTGGGGTCGTCCGACAAATAAAAAGTAGCTTACCAGCTAACGTAAATTAAATTAAAAACACTTTGGCACAAGCAAAGAGCAACCGCAAAGAACACACGTTTGGCAGAAACGGAGCCGTGCGGAGTTTTTGTCGCAATAGGTTAAGGTTTTAGTCAAAGGTTTTGAGGCTTTTCTCGTATATAATGAATGTGTACAGCGTGATAGTCTACATCCAACAAATCAAAAAATTGTTTGGCTTGCCGCTACTAGAATATGAGCATTACTTTTACGCTTTCTTTAGACAGCTTCTGTGCTTTCGCTGTGTTCTAACATACATTAAAAAAAAGAACAGTATATCTAGATATATAAAAGACAATAAAGATGTCGAATTCAATTATATATATTCGGTCTATGTTGTGTAAGTATCACATGAAATGAGGTCTGAAGGCCACTAATAATTACGTTATCCATGCTGATCATTGGGATATT
Source organism: Dermanyssus gallinae (assembly GCA_003439945.1). Classification (NCBI taxonomy): domain Eukaryota; kingdom Metazoa; phylum Arthropoda; class Arachnida; order Mesostigmata; family Dermanyssidae; genus Dermanyssus; species Dermanyssus gallinae. Next base: position 1,027,580 of record QVRM01005866.1, on the reverse strand, counting down.
CTACGGGGTAAATATATCTATCTATGGGGTAAATATATCTACATGAAATGATTTTCTTCTGCATTAGAAAGCAGCTCTTGAAACTTGAGTGTTTGATTTGTAGATTTGAGGAACCGTTGTCTATCCCGTCTATCTTTATTAACGTTAGATCCGTTATAATACTCAATTTGCCTGAAATAAAAATAACTGAATTCACGCCAGATACATACATAGCGTCTACTAAATTGTAGAACTGGCACGGCTAATTTTAATGTTTGTCCTTCAATGTACACCTCCTAAGCTTGCACAAGTGTTCGTTCAGTCGTATAGTCTTGGTAGTATGACATGGTGGAATTCCTACTTTGAAATCCTCTGTAGCACACACGTGATTCTCTGCTAAACATCTGAAGTATCTAAGGTGAATTGTGCATAGACAATACTCTGCATACACCGAGCCGGGCGGATAACAAGGATGGTTCAGAACGGTTGTCCTTCGTTTTACAATTACGACCTGACAATAATCGCGTTGTATGCGGGCGCGAATCTACAAAGATGCCTTGTCACAACTTTCCAAATGTACAGAACAGACAATACTAAACATACGTAAGCCTAACACAGTTTTTTCTCGACACTGTCTGCACTGCGTCGAGGCTTACTTTGAACTACTTCCGTAGCCCTCGGTAAATGGCGCACCTGGAAAATAAACTGGAAAAATGTTTTAATACATGGAAAACCTACTGTGTTCATCATCACCAATGCAATTATTCACCACGGGCAATTCGTCACAAAATGCATACATTTATATACAGGGCTAACTAGACCCGAAGTCCGCTATTGTTCAAGCTAGCCAGAATGATGTTACTATTGGCTGTGCGACACAACGGCGCTCCAAAATCCACTGCATATAGCCGAGAAACTATCAGAAAGGTATAAGCCCGGTTAGAGAAGAATTCGAAACAAAGCGCTGCGAAAATTGATCGTGGCCTGAAAATCTTGCATAGCAGCAGGATGCATGAGGAATCTTCTCAACGTAAACACCTACTACAAAAAGTTCATAATCTTACTGATAAACAAAAAAGGTTTTGTTGCAAACGGGAGCAATTTCAAACTACGAGCGTGCAAGCGCTAGCCTCAGTAAAAATGTGGGCCGGGATAACGAATGACGTTCATCATATCTGAAGAATAGCCACCGTACTCGCCGGAAATGAATTCGCTTAATTATTCGCTACCGGTGATATTTGACGTCAATGTTTGCACTGTAAGACATAGCTTTGTCGTTGCCCTGCAGCAAGATACCACAAGAGGTCGTTCCTGATTTGTGCGAAGCCTTCTTTGCAGACTTTAGGCTGTGTTCAGGGCAAGGGGTAGTTATATTTAAAACAGGCGAAACACGACTAACCGGGGAGTATTTTATTAACAAAACAGATCAAATTCCTAAAGTAATTTTAATTTTGCGGTAATTCTCTTAGGAGACGCCCATCATCGATTGAAAAGACGTGGTGATCTCATTTTTTTTTTAATTATTGACGTGCAAAGCAATTCACACCAATCGCAAAGTACATTAGCCTCATATGTAGTAGCCAGGCTTGAACGACTGCAAAACAAATGTATATAAACCGAATATATAAATAATATATATATATATATATATATATATAGTAACAGACTTAAGCAGAAGTGTATATATATATTATTGTGAAAGGCTCGATAAAGTGCAAACGCATGACTCCTCTCCTGAGACGCGTCAACTATACATATAAATATGAAACTTCGCTTTAATAGGCAGACACTTGTTGACCCTCCTGGCCTTGGAGTGCTTTTAGGCTAGTACTGAGAGTCTGGTTTATACATTCCTACATGTACATTGGTATGGGTGTATATATATATGCCCTCGGGTCATCTAACTTCTTGCCAGGAAACTATCCAAAAGCGGGTTGGATAGCAGAGTCGCATGCACATGTCCAAAGGCGACAGGGGATATACATATAAGGCGACAGAAGAACCCCCCAACGTAAGTCTTTGGTACTGGCAACTTACTTGTAAGGCGGGAGGGCAACCCGCTCGGTTAGGAGACTCGTCACGTCTGCTGAAGTTCATTGGTTTACTGTACGATTGCTGGCTGTACTGTTAGTTCCGGCATGTTCCTCTATAGCATGACATACATCTACTACACGAACCACTTTGCTGAGTGTGAGTATCCTAGGGTAGCGGCGGCGCTTCACCTTGGGTTCTGGTTAGCCGAGAGAGAGAGAGAGAGGCGCACAGAGTGGGCAAGTGGGCCCCCCTACATGTCAGTGTATGTACGTTCGTCTGTATATACATATATACGTACATACATATGTGTTGTGTATACGTGTATATATGTGTTGTGTATACGTGTGCGCTCGCGACTAGGCTCCATAATCGACCGCTGCTCCTAGGCCGATGGAGGCCGACCCGGTGACATCGAATGTGCATCAGCGTCGAGTCGAGTCCCAAGTGGATGAAGAGTCCTGCGGCTGCTGCTGCTGCCGCTGCCGCTGCTGTTGCTACTGATGCGGCCGTCGTAGTCGTAGTAGAAGCATGTTTGCGTGCGTGTGAGGAGGAGACGCTTGTCCTCGGCCGGCAACCTTGCCTACTTCTGCAACAGCTGCACAACATGTCGTCCATCCGCATGTACTTCACGAGGGAGAGATAGATAGATAGAGAGAGGGAGAGAGAGAGAGGAAGAGGTGGTGATGGTTGTCATCGTTGTCGTCGTCGTCGCTGTCGTTGTCCTGCTGCTTGAAAGCTTGAACTCTCTGCAAGTTCTGCGTCGGCCACTCGAACATGAGTACCGAGGACGACACGACCCTCGGCGATGAATGGCGGCCAGGGGCGGAACACGAGCGCCTATTGCACATGTTTACCCCGAAGCACCAAGGTGTTGGCAATGCAGCTTTATCTGCTGGCGTGTCGCCATTTCGGCTGCCGCTGCCGCTACTGCATCGGCTGCTATTGTTGTGGCTGTGGCTCCTCCGCCTCCTCAAGCAAAGTAGTGCTCAACCCGTCGTCCTAACACACTTATTGTAAACACGCCTTCTAGATTTACGGAGACATCCCTCATGAAATGGGTTGCTGCTAAACCGCTGAAGTTCCTGTGGTCGCGAAGCGTGCATCAATCCTCAGCGCGACACGCGACACGTAGACGAGTTCCTCTGCATGTTACTGACAAGCAACATGACTGATGTTCGCAGCATGCTCAAATTGTCAACTGCAAACGTATACGGCAACTGCACGTAAAATTTTAATATTCCTCTAATAATCCTTTACCTCGTACCTCAAATATAGTTATTCATCTTGGACATACATATGTAAGCTAGTGTAAGACAACGGCGGATATTTTTCCACACTCCACTTGATTTATTTCCACTCCAGATTGGGTAGGTAAAATATACAATAGTATGATAAATATCACTATAGCCTCGTAATGATATTAATCAACAGCTCAGTGCCACAAATCGCTCAGTGCCAGCCTTGTTAGCGAGATGATTGCATTGCACTTACTACCATGATATATATATATATATATATATATATATATATATATATATGTTATATTTGCAGGTTTTAGCATGTTCGGTTATTCGCTTTGCCAATTGTGCATATGCCTAGTATGTCGCAGTCGGTCAAAACGGTAAAGCGATTTTACATACCCCTAGTATTTTACGACCTGTATGCATAATCGCATTGCGGAATATATTATGCATACCCTTTATGCGTTGCTAGTTACGTTGCGGTTCATTTGAAACACAAGTGTTATGCAGTCGTTCCTGACTGCACGAGATGAAGTTAAAAAAATTCCAATATAAGAAAAGTAATAAACATGATTATGTCCATCATAGAAAACACTTATCCCTACTACTTAATTAGATGTAGGGTGTTAGCTTTTGTGCTAAGAACACGTACTCAAGGTTCACCGAAATACAAAGGCACAACACAGTACATGTATCACATCGTTGGAATTCCTAACGATGTGGAAATTGAACGCAATTTACTCTGAAGCTATAGTTATAGCGGCTAAATAGTTAGACTTAGGCAGCAAGGTGTGTCTTCTGGGACGTGACAAGCCTCACCAATGATTTTTAACCGCTCGTAGCCGCCCTGGCGGTTTAGTGCTTTGAGGCATTCGTTTTAATTCCCTAGTGAAATACATCTAACGTTTCGCACTCGGATACATTCAGTAGTAGACTTTTCAGATCATAAGAGGGGCGAATTATTAAACATATTTGCACAAGGTTAACGTTGTCGTAGCTCACAAACCACACATTAGTGCATTTCATAATGTAGAGCTTTAAGTATTATGTCTCTCAAGAAAACGTCTGAATCAATTTGATCAAAAGTATTTTATTCTATTTTTATTATATTATTATTATTTATTCAATGTAATCAATCATTCACGATCGGACCATAACAATTGGGTCCCTGCGAACGTGTGCACCATTACGGGAGGTCCAGTGTAGGGACCAGCCATTTCTGGAGGGTTTCTCGAACCGAGGCCGCATTACCCCGTTGCACATCCAGCGACAGACGCTCTCTGAGGAAATCACCCGCTCGCTTATTTCCGCTGGCTAGAAAAAGGCGCTTCCCGATCTTCTGTAGCAAACTGCGAGTAGTCGGACCCGGCCCGCCTAGGGTCTCGAAGGCAAGTGGGTGAAACTCGTACGGGTAACCGATGTTCTGGTACTTTCTACCCTTGCCTGCCTCGGCGAGAGCCGATGCATGATCAGCCTGAGCCGCGCCAGCACTGACCATTCAAGGGGCTAATGAGTCAGTAACTGTCGCGTCCCAAACCAGCACGCATTCGCGCTCGAACGGAGTTAAGGTCAAACCGTCAGGTCTCTTCCTGTCCTCTCTGTCTAGTCCGACGGGCTCCAGGACGCACGGTATCCGCACGTTCCGATCTGAGCACAGTGTATGGCGAGGAGCCATGCGCCCGCCGCCTTGGAGGAAGCGGCGTGGAGCCATTGGCCCGCCCTCTTGGAGGAAACGGCGCGCAACCTGGCCTTATCGGCGTCTGTGGCGCAAACCGCAATCCGGTTTTCAACTTTTTGCTCATATAGACTTGCTGAGCATTCTCTCTGGTGTCCAGCCTCGGCGGGCTCGTGGCCGCACAGGGCAACTGCTCTGCGGTGGCTTGTCGCCAATCGAGCTTCTAAGTCCGTGAAAGCAACAGAATCGAGGAGGATTCGTGCCTGTTGCAAAGACCTCCTACAGCATGGACCTCACATTTTGCAGGGTTTAGGGCCAGGCCACTTCGCTCAGCAAACTCAATGACTCGGTGGATGTCCCTCAGTACCGCATCGGGGGCGCCATCCAGAACGCCGTCGTCCAAGTACATTGCGTTTAGAGGGCACTCAAGAGAGTCGACCAACTCCTTGATAGCCAGGCAGAACAGGGGGATTTTAATTATATTTTTATTATAAAATATAAAAGGTCATATATCAAAACCCCTATAACGCATTATTTGAAGCACAGGGTTACTCGTGCATTTAATATAGAAAATAAGAAAATCTTATGTGCGAACAAAGAAAAATTCGTGAAAATTGCGTTTGGCGTATACCTATTTTCGGCCAAAAGCCGATTTAGTGATTGAACTAAGATTCTGTACTCAGATGGCCGCGCCATTTTATAAAAGACTATATTATTACATAGGCAATTACATTGCTTCAAAAGATGATCAAGAGTTCTGCAACTGCTTCTAGAAGTCCCCGTATCCGGTTAAGAATGTGTTAGGCAGTACGCCAGCCTTCAACCAGTTCTGGTTAGCCAGCTTCTTGTGTGCGAAGGCTCTGACTCTGCTGCCCGGAGCCCCAGTGGGTATGCTCTCCCAGTTCTCCTGCTACTTTGTCGTCAAGTGGTTTCCAAAATAGGCTTTGCCCTGAAAGGCCATATATTGCCTATAAATTATTGTTTCCGTCAGCTTGCATGTTCCACGACGTGCTTTTATTATTATTATTATTATTATTCGTAGCGGACAAATTTCGGACGCTGTGAGAAGCGTAATATAGGGCATTGCTCATCGCCCCAAAAAGAAAAGGGGGGCGGTTAGCGACCCATAGCCGTCGGCTACACTCTGCGTAGATTGGCCAACAACGACAAATGTTGCGTTTTTAAATTAGAATAAAAATTGTTATTAAATGCATTTAATAAGCATGCGTTTACCTTAAACAAACGAGGTCCCTCTATTCTACCTCGACGATGGAACCCTCCTTGACAACGATCTTTCAGTGTTACTCAGAGGCATCAAGGATTTTAAAGGCGTCCGAGCAATGGAACGGCTGCAGCTCAACCCCTCTAAATGCGAATTATTCCTGCAGAGTGTCAAAGACGAAGTGTGACAGCAAATGATCGCAGAAGTCAACAGCAAGCTCCCGGGCATCCTTGTAAAGGGCCGTTGTGAACTGTATCTGCAGGGCACGACATGTGTTCCCCGACATGATTAGCCCGGTACTGGCCGAGAAGGGAGAACAACTCTCCCGACTTTACAAGCGGCTGGGTCATCTCGGGAGACACCAAGTCTACTTTCTGCTCGGACACTCAATGTGAGTACAAAAGATTTTATACGTACTACGGACTTTACCTATCATCCTTTTGCCGTCCGAAACTTTAGCCCCCTCCCCCCCACGACCAGGTGAGGAGAGCGTTGGAAAGCATTCTTAACCTGACGCTCGAGGATTGGAAATTTTTGCAGACAAGCCTATGGGCCCGGCCGGCAAGAATGGGCATTCGCTCGGGGCCACGGATTTTGCCTTGCCCGCCTTCCTTGCCTCGGCACATAGCTGCGCCTCCGCAGTGGCCACTTCTGCCGGCAAACTCATCAGCCACCAACAAGAAGCTGTTTGGATCTAGGGCGCGCGTCAGCCGGGTCGTCCTTCTTAGGAACAGGTCAATAGGCAGAAGGGGTGGGACTTAATTACCACTCAGGCTAACCGCTTAACTCTTCTGTCGGCCTACGTATTAGATGTAGACGATATTAGACTGAAAACGCCCTCATCCGACGCTGGCAGAGCGTGGCTCGACTTGTTTCCGCCCAAGCTCGTCGGCAGTAGGCTGGCCGACGAGCAGTGCCGTGCCGCCAGTGGTCTCAGACTTGGCATTATCATGTTTGAGAGAGAGAAATGCCCATATGGTGGAACGGCGTCTGCACCGGCTTAGCTGCCCTAAGCTGGCTGAATCTACGCAGGGCCGCCACGATCTTGCGCTTTCAGACAAGCCGGATGCCTCGTCACACTGGAGCTTCTTGGGCAGCAAAGCGACTACAGGCGTCAATAGCATAGTCTTACCAGCCGGGACTGGGGCCATTGTCGGCCGCTGGCAGAGGACGTCGCTGTCTCCGACGTACGCCCTCGGCTATCGTGCACTAGCCAGCGCAGGCATCATTCACCAAAGAAAGATGCACAAACGGCGCCTATACGCGCATCTTCTTGAAAGTCACGTTATAATGGCGCTTGGCCTCGAGTCATCTGGCGTACAGGGCTTGTTGAGTCACCGACACTCGAGCAATAATAATAATACCTTAAGCAGTATTGCAGATGTTATAATATTAATATATTAGTAATTGTGGAAATGTACATAATAATAATCCATTGTTCAGACAACAAATGTTAATATTATCTACTAGTGCAATCCCTGTTTCATTCGTAGTGCTGAGATAGAAATATTACCTCACTCTCTTGAAGTGGCTCGATTTGAGCGAACCATTCATACTCTTTTTGAATGCCGCGGATGTAAGAAAGGAAATAATCCTTTTGGAAAAGGCGTGTTTGTAGATTATTGTATATTGGATAAATGTTAAAATACGTAACCATACATTTGGTTTGGAAAGAAATTTGTTTAAATTTGAAATTGAAGATTGTTCGAGGCATTGTACATTTTAAACGAATCAGGAATAAAAAGATCTAACACGGCCATGTTTTAAAGTTAATTTAGTTGTATTTAGTATGGTGTAATTAAATTTATTATGACGCGATTACTATATGGGATAAGTGCACAAGAACTTATCGTTTTTGGCTCAGAAAGCAACTAAGCTATTTGCGCTAAAGCGTAGCGTACCGACTGACGCAGTAATAGCCGTTCTATCGCCATTCCCATGCTGATGTTGCCTAGAAAACGAGTGGATACCAAAACGGCGATTTTTGCATCAACCTAAATTATTCATATACTTAACCCCCCAAAGCGCATCCTTTATAGTGTATATTTTAGCTATAATGGTAGTCCGGAACGTTTCTGTATGGAAACTTTGCGGATTATCACAAGATACTGCTTTTTCAGGCAACGTCTTGTGATCTCCAGATGTTTGCGTTAGCTTTCAAAGTAATTGCCGAGCGCCCCAGAATTTGCATTTCTAGAATTACTCACAATTGACAATAGTTGTAATGACCCTTATTTTAGCTTGCCGACAATATGCACTTGCAAGTACGAAATTATCGTGTGTATGCATGCTACATAACATTGTTTTCTATTACTGATCAAAACAAGTGGCCCATCAACTGATACACGACTAAGGACGTGCTAGTTGGTCGCAAGCCCAATGTTTGGTGCTTAAATCCCAGATCCTGTTCCCAGACCTTCCTTAAATAGGCAACTTACTTCTAAGCCATAACCATGCTGGAATCATTTATAACATAGAACTATCGGGCAAGTAGCTTTTTCTCCGCCTGCTGGTTAGCAGCTTTATGATTCCCCTTAGGAACCATAGAACTGCTAACCAATACCTGTCTACTTATTTTCTAACGTATTCAATGCCGGTTTTCTATCAAACACTTTTGCTGTAGGGGCCCATCCGTTTACTTTTAACGAGGTCTATCTCAAGTTACAATGAATTAACTTTTATGGGGAGCGAACATTTTCATATATCGAAAATGTAATGAGAGCTATACTTACCGCAAGACCTACGGTCTAGGTCTGCGCGCTCTTTTTTTAGCTACATTCGACATTCGTCAAATGAGTTGTCAATCACGCCAGTCTATCGATTGGCTCTAAACTCAATAGGTCAGCAGCAGCAGGAGCCGCCGCTATCGGTGCATTTAGCCACGGTAACACATTGGCTTGATTTGGTCAATGCAACACACGACGCTTCGGTGACGGCAACTTTGATGCGATCGATGAGTGTTGTTTTCCCGCTATTTTTTTCTTCTGGGAGGTTTTTGGAATGCAGAGTGCACATGCGTCGCTAGCAGCCTTTGTGACTAGCTTGGGGCTCAGAAACCCACTAAACCTGGATTCCTGCCCATTCTCCCAGGCTCGGTAATACTTGGTATTTCGTCACCATTTTGGTCTACCTAGCGTCAACTGGCTGACTGCGTAAGGAACCTACAGCGCGTCGCATACTTTAGTTATTAAGGAGGCGGCATAATATTAACCATTACTGATGCGTCGGCTGCCAGAGCCTGTGCATAATCGAATATATGTTTAGTGTTTATTCACTTCATTATTGATAGATATAAAATCGAATATATAATCCACTGTTTTGTGAACTGTGCAAGCAACACGTTGAAAACTTAGCTGTCTTGGTGCTGCGTAAAATTCCGAGTATATGTTTAGGCTTTGCTTAAACAAACATATCTTGTTGTTCCGATTTCCTTGCGTATTTAGGAATACCACAAACTAACATCGTTTCTGTTCTATCCGGGTCATAGTTTATCACTTATTATCTACCTAATACTACTACTACGGCCGTTAACGTAGCGGGACTCTGCTATCTCTGCCTGATTCACGTATTCTAAGAAGACACGTGTTCTGAGAGAGATCCATACTGAGTGATTACTGTGGACGGTTGGTAGTTGCTTCCTATCTTTAGTGTTAGCCAGCACTGAAGTTCCAGTGCTAGAGGAGGCTCATTGGGATAAACAACGGCGTGACCAAGTCTCAGTAACTCGGCGACAGCTGTATCTCGTCCGCTATATTTCGCCTATCATAGCGGATTCGTTTCTATCATTAGGCTGGGTCCCACCCAGCACTTCTTCCGTCTTCCGTTCGCTGACACGGGGCGTCGCAAATACAGCGATACAGCGTTGACTGACAGATTATGCTGCCGACGTGTGGTGTTGACGGCACCAGCGACTGCAGCAGCGATCAAGACGGTGACGGTGATATGAACCAAAGGCTGACTGACGGTTTCTTGAGTCGACCGGGACGTTGCGGCTGTGGTCAGCCAGTGATGACGGCGGTGGCGGCGGCGGCGGCGGCTCAGCCCGAAGTGATATACAGCCACATCGGGAATTATCACACAGGACGTTCCCCAAGCACCCGCCCGGGACGAACGCTGCGAGCCTACTGGCGGAGAAGAAGAAGAGGGAGGAGAGGAGAGGAGAGCTGGAGTCGCATCGGGCTGCGGGTGCCCGACGGACGGCGAACTTTGGCAGTGGTGACGTGGATTCGGGAACGTATACAGAAGGCGGAAAGCGAAACGATGTCGACCCCCCGCGGTGTGGTTTGTGGTCGCCTGGTCGCCAACGGGGAGATGCAGCCCTCGGAAGGCTTCGCCGTGTGTCCATCTGTGCGAGCGAGCGAGCGTGCCTGCGTGTCTGTGCGTATTGATGTGGCAGGCACAGTGACAGAGCCTTAGGCTGCCGACCCGAGAGAGAGAGAGGCAAGGGTGACAACGCGCGTGACGTTATCTGGAGCCGAAGAGTCACCGCTTAACCGCTGCCGCCTCTCGCATACCCACTGAAGATATGGGCGCGACCACACAACGGGAAGCCGGTCGTGTAAGTAAGGGACAGGCACATCCAGGAAAGTATGTGACATGCCTAAATCGGGATGGGTGTGAAGGAAAAGAACGATTGAACGAGAGAGAGGGAGAGAGAGAGAGAGAGAGGGGCAAAAATGGGCGTATAGATATGATAACACTAGTTGCTGATAAAGACCTGGTAACACTGTGTGTCAGAGGCGAAGGGTTCGCAGGCTTGGAATCAAGACAGAGTAATAACGTGTCACACTTTCTTCGATGAACTCAAAGCTCTTAGTTGTTATTAGGGTAATTTGCCGTATTCTATTCAGTGCATGACGGCCTGGCTGCATTTATGTGTAAAGTGAAACGCAATCGAGACACAAATCGTTCTATGCTGGCCACAGGTAACTAGTTTAAGTTTCTACGTGTCATCTACTATAGGAAGTGCCGAGTAGTATCAAAACAAGGAAAGTTTCTGGTTCCGTTCTTTATAGGCCATAACAATTGGCACTAATCATAAGAAAATACAAGATAAAGATACAGTAGTTATGATTTTTCCCTGGTTCTGAAATCATACAGCTATTTCTTTTTAATTAAGTGAAAGTGCTCCTAATTGAGGTAACAAGGTTGAACCCACCGCACTTGCATATGCTTGTTCTGTGTACAAGCGTAGACATGTTCTCTAAGACACGTGACCGAAGAAAGTTTTGCCTCCGCCGATTAAAAGAAAGCCATCCTATATCGTCACTATTGTAGAACATACATATTATTTCTTCGTCTACTTAGCATATAGTGGCTATCAGTTAAACAATAGAGTGTGCACTGAGCATGGAACGGGGCGTTGTCCTTTGGCGACGCCAACATGGGTAGATGACGCGAGTGGAAGAAGACGGAAGGGAAATGGGCGCGGAATATTGTATTAGGGCGTGGCCAGCGGCTATATCGCCAAATAGAGTGACTGCACGTCGTGTTTGGTTAGAAATGCGGTGTATGCTGATGCACAAATGAGAATGAATATCAAGCCGAGACGACCGGTAAATACGGGAAAATCGGAAGAGCCCCCAAACGAACGGGGAGCAAAGGAGGCGGGTGGGGAAGATAGAGAGAGATCAACAAAAACCGGGCTGATAAAAGAGCCCAAGAGATGTCCTGGTTGGCGTATCGGCGGTATCTTCTTAGCACATGCCGTCTGCGCGTGCAAGTGGGCTTGCGTCCACCGGTGGTCCCGTATCGGGTGATGAAGAGGCGATAGACATGAGAGATGAACGGCCTGCCAGGGAAGAACAGCCTTATGACGCCTTAGCTGCATCTGTAGCAGCAGGAACAGCACTGCCAGTGCTAGTGGACTTCTGTACGGCCCACTTCCTGACCAACTAACTGACCGATTGACTTGGCTGGATGGGCGCTACTTAGCGTCTGATAGGCGCTGCATCTGCCAGTACTCGCGGGAAGGCGGTGGAAACGAGACGCCATAGATAGGCAAACTGGCAGCCGGCCAGATCAGTATATAGGAGGAGGAGGAGGTTTGAGGATGCATCGTTGCGACTGTGTGTGGCCTGTAAGATCGAGGACGGAGGGCGTGTTAGCTCTGGGGAGCCTCGAGCCGGATGCTGTGTTGGTTGTTGGGGATCTAAGGCGGGGGGGGGGGGGGGTTACGTCTAGAGACAATCTCGAGAGCACCACTGTATTCGTGTAGGCGATTGCGCCGACATAGGTGGTGAGGTGTGCCCAGAGGGGAACGTTGACAACGAAGGCTGCAACCAGCGACAGTGGAATACACAAAACTTATTTTTTCTCGGCTGATCCGCTGTGTCATCCTTACTAACGTGGTACGTTTATGTACCACGTTAAAATGTGAAGTATAACCACGAGGGCCACGGCAAGACTGCAACACTTACAGAATATGGAAAAACAGAGAGGGAGAGGGAACTAGTCTGTTAACAACTCTTAACTCATAAGCAATCTTTAGGATATGCGCTATTGCATAAATAAGAGTATATAGGTAGGAAAAGGAAAGAGGAAGGAGGAGGAGGAAAGTAGGAAAGAGGCAAGCATGGTGAAATTAGTAAAAACAACTGAAGAAAATGGCGAGAGTGCTGCTGCAAATCAACGAGATTGCGTTGAAGCTGGTAACAGCCTCAAATAATTTTACAGTACAATTCTCGATAGTGGTGTAGAGACACAACCGACCAAGCATCTGGCCGAGACCGGTCCCCGATTTACCTGCCTGAGTCACGTTACGTTAACGGTGACGACTGCAAGCCGAACCTTGAGCTTCGCCGAGTGGAGCAGATACCTGTTCACGTCATTTATTTCACCATAGTATGTTTAAATATTTTCAATCTGTTAAAACGTGAAATGGTATTCTACGCCTGGTCGAAAACCGCATATATATGACGTCCGTGGTTTTGATCGTTCAAAGTCAATTTCGGCACGCCAATTTAGTGAGCATTGTCCTCCGCTGCTCACTATCACGCAAATCAAATAAAGGTGTCGTCACGCACCACCTGTGCAAGTGATATACGATATCTGCTTTGGTTCAGATGATAGAGCTCACATTGTTCGTTGCAACGTTGGCATCTGTTGTCCTATCCAGGTTCTATGTTGAGATAGATGTGAAACTGCTTCTATACATTTTTAAATAGAAAATAAAAAGGTAAGACCTAAATACGTGCACAGACTGTTTGCATGTTCATATGTATAGATCAAAGAAGGATACATGTACAGACAACAAATATGTGCTGTTTACCTAACGGCTCTTGATACCAAGAGGTAGTGACGAGGTAGCAAAACGTAGTAAAGAAAACGAACTTATGCCTTTTTAAAGAGTCGCAAACAGAGGAGCCACGAATCTGCACCAAGTTCCGTGTTAAAAACCAAATAGTATGTTCTAAAGTGGCGGAAACTGCTAATGGTGATTAAGCAGTGTCCCGAAGCACTCTATATACATGATACCGGCTATTTTGCGACTTATATGAAATAATCGAATTGACTCATATTTGGGAAGACCTTTGACGCCAATAACAAAAAAAAACGTTGAAAAGCTCGTGACATCGTACCTAACAATCGTCGATTTACTATCAGGGAGATAACTGAAGGCTTAAAAGTATCGTATAGATAAGTTATAACGGTTTTGATCAATATTTTATGCATCAGAAAGCTGGCAGCGAAGTTTGTCCCAAAATGTTAAATTTCCAGCAAAAGAACGCCCTTCGGGAAATATCTGAATTTAATTTTCAGGCGGTAGCAGAAGACCCTGGATTACTTCAATAAGTGATAACCGATGACGAGTCATAAGTGTGTGGTTAGGACATCGATCCCAAAGCCCAATACTTCCTGTGGTGTTTCCAAGGAGGAGGTTGGTCGAAGAAATTCAGATAGAGCAGCTCCAACAACTAGATTTTTTCGACTATTTTTGTCAACTGGTTTTACGGTCAATAAGGAGTACTACGGTGAAACTTTAAGAAGACTTTGCGGGAACGTCCGACGCCAGAGGCCTGAACTCTTAAGAAAGAACTCTTTAATTTTTCATCACGGTAACGCACCGTTACTGATGACAGATTGTTTAATGGATGATTCGATCTCTATTTTTCTGTAACCTCCCCATTCACCGGAATCGGCCCCGTGCGACTTTTTCTTGTTCCCACGGACAACATTTTTTTGAAGGGACAACGTTTCGAGACTAAAGAGAAGATGAAAAATCGCAGAAGCATCTCATCTCACTTCCATATAACACGTTTGAAAAATGCGTTGAAAAGCGGGGAAAAGGTGGCACTAGCGCATTGCAGCGGCGGAGAGAAATTTTAAGGGAAGGAAAAATTCTTTAGAAGAATAAATCATTATTCTTTTTTATTATCATGTATTAGAACTTTTCGATCCGTCCTCGTATGGTTGTTGGCAAATAATGCTCCGTAGGCGTGGTGGACTGTCGAGCCCGGTGGCGTGGTGGCTTAAGTCTACGCCTCGCGACCGGAGGAAACACATAGGTGCGCGGGTTCGAGCCTCACCGTTGCACATTTGTATTTATGGGGGTCCGTCGGTGAAGCAATGCGCAAAGCAGTCCCATGGACGTTAAATCTTGGCTGAGAGTCAGCCGAGAAAGGATTTAGGCGTGGTGGACTGAATATTGATTGCCGACTGCGAAAAACACAAGCCGGATTTTCTGCAGCGGTAAAGCAAGTGGTATACCCTTAGCATTCTACAACTGTTATATCTTTACTTTTCCCTATTTATTTACACAAGTTTGCGTAACAAATTGAACAATGCAGCATTTCATTTGATTCATCCACACGAATCTTTATAAATATATGTGCTGAACGTATTCCCGAACAGAGGGATGACAAGTTGATTTAACGAGTCGGCTTTGGCGCACTCCAAAGCTAGGTACGTCTACCTAGTGCATGAGCTTGCGCAACGCTTCTGTCTGTAGCTTTGCACAGCTCCATGAATGAAAAGGAAACGGAACAAAGGACATTCTCTGCAAACAAAGCAAATTGTAGAATCCCTGGTTGGATAGCCTGACCACCAGAATTCGGTTTAGTCCGTTCGATATATTTTATGCACGCATGCAATTTGCAGCTGACCTGAGTGTGTCGAAGGACACATTAAGGAATGCTGCTTTAATTCTGAGCTAAATCCCTAACGTTTGGATGCTTTCACTTGAACTGGGATCCGTAGTTTGCTGATCTGGCAAATGTTAAGGTTAATTATAGGCAGCATGTTAGCCTTAATTCGATAAGCAACTAAAATCTCTGTCACGATCGAGGTTATTCGAGTGAGTAACGAATTGACACACTTGATGGCCGATTTTGCCAAACGAAGGCTATGGACAAGCATTGCAATGGCCTTTCTTTGTATAGAGAAGTAGCTGGAAAATGTGATTTGTCCTCACGGACACCATCGCTAGAAATGTATATGCAAGTACGCCATAATCTGACTAATTGAGCCCAACGCAGGCGACTGCGGTTCGTTGCAGTTATTAAAGTGTTAGAAGGCCAGTCCGTATAGGGCGAATGACGCCGCCACAGACGCGATGATGCGTCGCTTCAAGTGCCGGGGCCCCAAAGGTGTTAGGCATAAATCGTGCAAGGTCACTGGCAATTTTGAGAACCTGGTCCGCTGCCCGGCGCAAGTAATAAGTGTCTCAAAGATCCCACTCAAGGAATACGCTGAGGTACCTTGCCGTGTTGACGATATTGATCCCTTCGTTATTGAGACGCCTGATGACGAGCAGGGTCATTTCTCTGCTTTTGCATCCAGTACGCGACGTCGGCGATTGCCTCGTTTGCACATCTCTTCAGCAGCTCCGCTGTCCGGGCCTGGGCTGTAAGGTCGAAGTCGTCAGTGTAGGCAAGGAAGTCGGTTTCATGGACAAGGTCCCGCAACACGTCGTGGTAAGCTCTGTTCCATAGCGGCGGAGCCAAGTATAGAGCCCTGTTGTCACATTAGAGGCCATCCCTTGGGATTGAATCGTCCGGTCATGTAGGATGTCGGATATGACTCTAAGACTCGGATATGACTCTCCGTTTTCCACCGCAAGGTCTCGGAGGCGTGCCTCTACAATGGACTCGAAGCATTAAGCCAGCGATCTAAGCAAGCATACTGGGTGGTAGAGGGTAAGGTCCTCTCGGATTATAGTGCAGCTCCAGGCGTTAGTGAACCCAGTAAAATATCTCAATCGCCACAGCAGCCATCGCTTTCGAATATACCTTTATCAGTAGCTTGGCTGCTGAAACGGGGATACCATCCGGGCTCGATGCCTTTCCCGGCTTGAGACGTTCCGGTGCTTCGTATACCTGCTGCAGTGTTATTGCCAAAGGATGCTTTTCTTTAGAGACACTACCCCTGGGACACCTAGGGGGGGTCATCAAGAAGAGTGGAAACGGCGCTAGAACCGCCTCTTTGGTGCCCTCAGACGTTAGGTTCGCCTCTTCTTTAGGGCAGGGGATCTCCCCTGCAATGTTGCCACATTGCATGGGCGGCCCCAGAAATCGGCTCTCTAGAAGCGCTCGTTACTCCTGGAGATTTCCCTGCAAAGAAGGGTCCGTAGCGTTTCTTAAAATAAATACATTGCGAAGACCTTACTTTAATTTGAATCTTTTTGAGCAACACCTTGCGTGCAATTATGTCAGATCTGAATCAGGCAGGACGCTTCTGTATTCTTATTAACTATACGTTTAGGCTAAGTACGGAACTCGCTCAGCTTGGCCGAACCGCCTGACTTCACGTTTGTGTCAAAAATTGACCTTTGCATTTACAAAACGACTTTGCCCTCGCTTGCGTTAAGGCTATCATGGTAAAATGCTCACCTCTCCATCAGGTAAATCAACGGCCAAATTATCCGGCTTACCAGAAGCTAGCTTCAAACGGTTTTGCAGGTACTGTGGATCCGTAAAATACTTGCGCCCTATATATACTGCCATCTTTTTATATGTGACGTGAATTATGTATTGCATTATTTATTTTAACCCCAATTCTGCCATTCCTAGAACATCGTAAGGGGATACGTCTCGTGTAGTGTCTGCTAGAGTCGAACACGCGATTCCTAGAGTCAAAGTCGTCAAACTATGTTTATATATTTAAATCTGTTCTCAACGGTTACCAGCTTACCTTCGCATTATGTGGCCGACATTGACGTATGTTAACTACCTAATTCAATCGTTCTTCTTGAGTTTTGGACATTTTCAAACAGCTCACAATATATATATATATATATATATATATATATATATATATATATATAAACAAACAAGCAACCCTCTTCCAATAATTTTCGCCTTCCCCCGGCGCATGCAAGTTTCGGAACAGACTTATGGGTGTTGATTTATAAGTCCGTTCCAAAACTTGCATGCGCCGCACTGCGTACACCCAAGGGAAGACGAAAATTGTTGGGAGGGGGGTTGTTTGTTTAGACAGCGGTAAAAGCAGACCTGCGCTGTATTATACCGCGAATTCGTTTGAATTTCTAACTCGCGGAAAATGTAACGCCCGAATTATGGTGACAGAGTTAAATGTGCATTTTGGCATTTAATGCTATTTTATTTCCTGAACGGGAAGAATGCATGTCTTAACTTAGATACGTAAAGCTTATGGCGGAAAGGAAGTAATAGATAGGACAGCTCGAAAGTGGTTTGGTTGATTGAGGAATGCCGACTACGACATTAACGACCGAGACCGGCCCGGACGCCCTCTGACAGTGAACACGGCCGCATTAACAACAGTGGCCGAAAGAAATCAACACCATTGTCATCGTCGACGTACCATACATATCCGTTCAAAGACATCTTCATGGCGAGGGAATCGTTAGCAAGTTGGATGTATGGGAGCTGCACGCGTTAGCAATCGCCAACTGGAGAAGCGTGTGCTACAATGCAATCAGCTTTAAAAAAAAGAACGTGCCATGGTGACAAAGGAGGAGAAGTCGATACTCTTTCGGAACTCGGGAACGTTGTCCACAGAAACATGCGGCTTAAAACAGAGAGTAAGCCCCAAACAGCTGCCAAGCTTGAACCCCATACAAGGAAAGGGATGTTAAGTTTTTGGCAGGGTTCAAAGGGGTGATCTAATATGAGCTGTTGCAACCAAATACAACGATCAATACGATAAAATACTGTCAACACCCAGCATCATTTATCGTTTTAGCACATATATTCGCATTACCTCCATGCTAAGAATATTAGCGCTATAAAGGAGTGATATTTGCCGCTACAACACCATTGCTGCTCTATTCTGCCTCTTTATATTACTGTATGTTGCCCAAATTTCGTACGGTGTTGTCATATACCCAGGGTAGTTAATTTTGACTCTAAAGTACGGAAACTTGAACAAAATGCTCTCTTTGTGTATAGCGTGTTTGCGTATTATTGATTTCGCAAGCTTGGCCGTTGGCTAAGATCCGGGCTCCGCCGACTTCGTTTTGATCGATGAATGAGGTCGGCTGTGTAGGACCTGTCCTAAGAAAGATGCAGAAGGTGCTAAATGCCGCTGGACAAGAAGGATGGATCACACAAAAACACATACTTCTTTCTTCTGACGCATGTGGTTCTTGGCTGCTCCCATGTTTTTGGGTAATCCGGGTGATCGCCATGGCCTGCCTCTTTCTTCTACCCTCGTTCTTCGAAACGGTGCGTCGCTATCGTGCAGTATTTCTATTTTAATCCGGCTTAAAATCTGTCTGGCCGGCCTGGCAGCACATTCAGTTTGCGCTGCTTTCGACCAGTGCACGTCACCCTTGCTGAGTTCGTATTCTTCAATCCCAGAGGTGTTGGAATTCGCCGCGAGCGAGGCGCAACTGGAGCGCGTGATTTCTGTTGCAGCCTGCTGCCGCCATCGCGCCTGAATCCCGCGAATTGAATTACCCACCCACGTCTGACCGCGTCACGAAGGGCTACGAGTACGCCACCGGGGCGGCCTCTGATGCGCAACGGGGCTGCCACGACTCTCGCGGGCGCACCGTTCGTTTCGAAACGCCGGTCTCATATATATGGAGCTGGTACGGCTGGTTTCTGCTTGTGGCCCGCGGTGCTATTCCTCGCGGTACCGCCGGTACGAATGACGATGGGGCTAGCGCGCCCGCCTCTCCAAGGCGAGCAGTAGGGTGCAGGGATTGCAATAGCTCAGAGGCGAACTCATTGCACATTACTGCTACTACTACTACTACGAATACTATTCTGCTTATTCGTTTAGCCCACAAAGTGAGATCTGAATATAGCACTGCGCATGCACGTACGCACGCACCGCACATACGCAGATATAGGCGCACGCACCGCTCAAGCATGCAGACCTGCACATGAAATAGAGTTGTATAAAAATGGCGCTTTACAGTTCCTCTGCTGTAAGCAGCACGGGCGCCGTTGGATCATTACCCTATTGTTTTGTCAACGACTTAACTCTTGTTGCTTCTGCTCCAGCTTTTAGTGATCCTATGTTTGCTAGCGGGCACCACTGCACCAGTGACTTTGGCGGCCCCGTGTCGTTTCACGACTGTTATTATGCACTGACCGTGTAGGTGCATTGCAGGCATACCGATCATGTGAAAGCAACAATTCGTTTTCTGCCTGGCCCATACGACCGACAATGCGTGTGCGACAGGTGGGCGAGATATGGAGTTAAAAGAAAACGCTAATGCGAATTTATATCCCGCTCACTTTTAGCGTTCTCACGAATTAACGAGTTGTTGCAGAGGCACCGCAAGCATACGTTATGTTCTGGTTGTTGCGGCGAGCTTCACCGCAAGTCGCTACAAAATGTTGAAAAAGAGGTACTCGTTTTCTGTTTCGCTCATTTGTCGAGGAGCCTTTGTTCTTTCGCGGCCGTTTGTATCCGTTTGTTCGTTTGCACATAGATGATGGAATTGTCGCTCTATTCGGCCAAGAAACATCTCGGTGGCGGAACGGTTTCATGTCCTAGTTTGAGAGTGAGTCGCGTCTACTGGCCTGAGCGGTGATATCAGAGCGCAGAACGTCAGCGATACGCTGACGGCGTCTCTTGGAGAAGCTCGCTCTCAACATGGCAGCTCCCATCGCAGTTGAGGACGGTGCGTCCCTATCTTCCGCAAGCCCGTACAAAAGGAAAAGCCTCCCCGTGCTTACGCGGGAAGAACTCCATACGCACTCGCCCATTGTGTCAGCAATAAGAGCGTTGCCACACATATGCCCACGTAGGGTGCGAGTGAAAAATCACAATACGGTCAGCATTGTCGTTAGCGCCCCTTGTCGACTAGCTGTTCGGCGCAAATGTGGCGAAGCCTATTTGTACGTCTCGCAGCACTTCCTCTCTAGGTTATCATTCGTCGACTCCTTTCGCGCCTGCCCTCTCGCCTGTATCTATTATCCGTTTCGTGTGATACAATGGTAGATCTTCGTCGCATTCAGACCGAGCCTACGCATGCGCTTCAGGCCAAGAGTGAACGTTAGGGCCAGACGGATGGAGATTAGAACGGCTACAGCAGCAGGAGAAGATTGTGTGCTGTAATTGGAGCGCGGCGCTGCTTGGCAAAGACCTGTTCACTGAGCATGCATTTCGCAGCGGTAGAAAAGTGTTTGCCTGCGTGGGCAACCACCAGATTCAAGCAAGAGAGTCGTTGCCAACTCTTTCATCGCCGAGACACGTGAAACAAACCTAGGCGCACGAATGGGCCACGGATAGGAATCATAAGGGAACTGTACGCACGAGCCCAAGTAACGTGTCGAAGAAGAGAAAACAAAGTACAAGTAAAAATGACAGCCCTCAACTACGGAGCGGGTGGTCGTGTGTATGTAGGAAAGACGCGAACAAGCGAGGAAAACCATGGTCTTCATAGAGTACCATGGTGAGATGGCGAGCAGTTATAGATTCAGGACCAGTTCGGAAAAAAGAAAAGGGGAGAGAGTTGAAGGTAGGAAAAGTTCATGGGTGCACGCATGGCCAATTTGCCAATAACACGGTTTTAGCGGAGTCGGCGGGCAAAATGAAGACGACAGTGATGCAGTGTCTGGTTGGTGCAGAGGTGGTACGGAGGCAGAGGTGTAGGGGGAGATAGCTAGAGGTAGGGCTTGGAAACAGCAGTGCTTATTAAGGAGAGACCGATCACGATAGGTGAGTGCACGCATGAATAGCAAAGGAACATATGCTGGCACAACTAAGCATACTGTCATATTGCAGTAGGCGGTAGGGGTTTTTATACTTGTTCCCGTCTTACCAATACGTGACTGATTCTACTTTCACTTTAGGCAGTCCAACCAAATTCAGGTTGTTGGTGTCAGCTAGTAACGCATGCGTTGCCTGGCATTTTCTCTCTATCTTTCTTTATTTCTATCGTATGTATAGTTGTAGGTTCTAACCGAGATTCGAGGAACAGTCAGAGATGGCGCATTGGTCCACCCCGATGCGTGCGTTGGGTCAGAAGTGCTTGGGGTTCTGCATAATGTGTTTAGTCTTACAGCTAATCTGTCTTTTTAACTCGTATGACAAAATAGTTTTTATACTTTAGCCTCTAGATGTCAGCACATTAATTAAGAGTGCTGACATCCAGAGGCCAATGTGAAATTACCAAATTTTGTTGTACCAAAACGAGATAACGAGTTGCTCTACGGAGAAACTGAACATACGCTGATAACAGTTGGCAAAATAGAGGTTCCGTGATGCCTTATTTTTGTTTCTACGTTCAATACATACATATTTTGTCACGTCGCGCAGAAATCAAATTTCATTAGGATTATTTGGGTACCAGTTTGATGGAGGTCAGCCGCGAGAGCACTAAATATAAAGCAGTAAATATGTCTGGTAATCAGTAGGCCACAAAACTTGAACTCGCTGAAACCGGTACAAATGTCGTCTTTCGTTTGCGTCTGCAGGGAAAAATAAGTCTAGGCCAAGGTCCCTGCGCTTGTGCTCTTCACAGATGAAACTTTGTCTACACAATATGGTGTGTTTATGGCAAACAATTATCATTGGTGCGCAACAAAAACCCGCATAGCCCACCCCCAAGGGTCGCTTCTCCGTGGATGTTTGGGCGGATGTTTGGTGATGGATGTGGTTCGAGGACGATGAGACACCACCAACAGCGTATAAGAAACGCTGCGGTACGGGCTCACCTATACGCAACTTTTGCCGATCGATAGATCGGCCAATGCTAAAACGTGTGAAAACGTTCACGATATAGCTATTTGGTCACCTAATTCTGGCCAAAATTGTTCGTTTGCTCATTTACATCGAAAACCGCCAATTACGAATCGTACACAAGCAATAAACATCCGTTAACGTGGGAGTCCGACATCGGGCGCGGATAAAACGACTTACGGTAATCATATTAGAAATGCAGCTATTTGGCACCAAAAGTATGCGCATTTTCGTTAATATACTTGTTTTGGGAGCGTGATGACAAAACTTTAAGGTATTGAACGTGAAAGCTCGAACACAAAACATCACAGGGTCTCGAGTATTGCAAACTCTCCTCAATACGACTACTGTTCGTTATTCGGCCGCAGAATTTTCCGAGCACGCTGGTATGTTCCGTTTCGAAATCGAACAACTCTTTCTCTTGCAATGGCACATTTTTCAAAGTATTGTTTGATCAACAATATTGGTATCTGACAAAAATGTACTTTTACTGTCACTTCTAACAAAGAATTTTTGCCGATATTCCATTGACAAATTGCCTATTTTGAAAGGCTTTCCGCCCTCCTCAAGCATCACTATGAATACTGTAAAAATAGACTTCACCTATTTCCACCGTAAGGGGTTTAAATTACTGTAACGTCAGTCAAAGCCACAATATCTGGAACTTTAGGGTAACACTAAAGGTAGATTTGAGCGCCGGAAGCGTCGTATCGTTCAAGATCATTACCAATGATGAAAACAGTAAGTTAAGATCAAAATGGACTAAAGTAAAAGCCCTGAAATACTTTAAGCATACACGGCGACAAGCCACTTGTATAGTATTTTTTAACCGAATATGATATTTTATTATCAAGTCCAGTTATATTAATTTGAGCAATGGTTGCCACTGCGTGAAGTATGTATGAAAGCAGTGTGGTAGTCCTCACAATCAACGTCTTCATTTAAAAACAAGAAAGGGCATGCCTGTATTTTAAAAGCCGTTTAAGCATCTATATTTGTGACAAAATTGATTATTATTGACCCTTCCCCCTCGAAGGGTCGGTGTTTCTAATGACTTAAGCAAGCAGCATTAGCAAATAAGATGTTTTAGGATGTCGTCTTAATATTCGTTACAAGTACCTATATGTATAAATTATGGATGATTTTCCTAGAACAAAAGAAGACTCAATATAAATATTAGTTGTAAAGCTAATATTAGAACTGCATGATCTAACCTTACTAAACTCCTATTGTATACATGGTCAAGGTTTTTTTTTTGCAAACTATTATTATCTTGTTTGCTTTGTACTTAGAAAATTCGGTATACATTTACACTGACACTAAGTGAGGACTTCAGCAAAATAAATAAAGGTAGAATGAAATTCTCCACATGGTCTCTGTGAGCTGAACATTGAGTATCTCTAGAGACATTGTTTTAATCTCTCTAAAATATTCTTGCAAGTCGCGTGCTCAGGCGCAGTAGAAAGTGAACATAAGGCAAGGAGTGGAAGGGTTTGTCTGCAAGAGCAGGAAATGCATACAAAGTGTCACACCTCAAAAAACGACAGCTTTGAACCAGTCTCTGACATAACATTGTACAGTTTGTTGTACAGCAATTGTACAGCAATATATAGTTTACGACTGCGAACAACCTGATTTGAACTGCCGTAAGTAGAACTATGGGAAGTTTTACTGATGTCTTGCAAAGAATCCAAAACGTTTATCTTAGAGGCTTATATAGACGCTCTAGAAACCGCATTGTTTGTTTCACAAAAGTGTATTATATTTAAAAACAATGCGACTATTCCGCCTGTATTGTATTATTGTGCGTTACATGAGTCAGTTGTTCGTGAAAGTTCTCGTTATCTGCTAATCTTTCTCTATTTCTTTCTACCATGCATTTATATGTTACTACATTGTGCCTGCCGAGTTAGGCCGGTCATCATCGGTTGTCCAAAAAGTCTATTCTAACTTTTGTTAAGCAGGGTTTCAACGATTAACCAACAACATTAGTAATTTATTTCTAACAAGTATTTTTTTCTCACGAATATATATATATATAGAACATAATCAACTAAATCTTAAGCTGACCGCTGTGGCAAAGGAACATCCCGGTTTTTTAGGCGGCCTAGGTTGTGCTAAACGCGGTCACGATAGTCATTTACCCAGGCGGCGGACAGGGTTAATGCATTATTGGATAGTGGAATGCTTATAACGTTGAACTTCAAAGCCTGACCGTCAAATTGTCGTTGTTATTTGATTATATTTTCGATGATAGGGCTAATTAGGGCACATTTGGACAGTCCCCTACAAGAAAAGCGACTAGCAAACCTGATTAATAGAGCGATTAATAGAGAATTTTGTCTGTTGGCGTTCGAGACTAAGGGAGCTGCAGGCCCCCTTACGCTCAAGCTGAGTCAGCGTGCAGGTAGAGGCCTTAATTATTCGACGGGAGACTCGAAAGCAGAGGCTGTCACTCGACATTCAACGAGGAAATGCAGCGTCTGTTTAAAGCACATTGTTGAACTGGGCTAACCTTGGGTAAGAGCATGAACATAACGAAGTTTTATTAATAAAAAAGGAACAATATATATATATATATATATATATATATATATATATATATATATATATATATATATATATTTATATGCATTACTGGGCTAAAACCTATCTGTTTTCATTATAGTTCTTTCATCTATAATTGCAAATCATATGTAGTCACTGATGTATATATATATATATATATATATATATATATAATAATCAAAGAAACGAAATCCTCGATCCTTCTGCTAGAGGCGACTTTAGCGGAGATGAGACTGGAGGCTTTCGGCTTGGTTCGCAGGAAAGAGTGGAAGCCGCCGGGGTGTTAGCAAGCTGCAGAAGCGTGTCAAAGGTAAGAAGGAGAATGGGTAAGAAGGATTCCAAGCGCGTTCCCCTTTGAGCGATATTCGCTATGACGGTGGGCAAAGGCTGCTGGCACGTGTTCATGATTGGTGGAGGTTGTCGCTAAGATGAGACTGGGCCGCCGGCAAATGCGATCTGGCAGCTAAATTCACCTCTTGATACCTCCGTCTCGCTCCGTTCTTTCACGTGGCACCCTTCGCCGCTCCCCCCGCTTCAGTGAGTGTCGCCACCCACCGCGCTTGAACACTTAAGTGTACCCTGCGGAACTACGAGCGCGCCACCAGTACGACCGTAAGAGACAGCACGCCAACCGAGAAAGATATAGAGGTAGATGGGGGCTTATATATATATATATATATATAGTAGCCGAAATTCGCGCCTACCATTTTAATGTAGCAGCTAACACTCGACTAGTGCAACTTCCACTTGAGAAGAGAGAAGAGCCCTGCCGACAGTGTTCTTGGTGTATATACCTCTACCGTGTCGTCCTTTTGCGTCGTCGTCATCGTCGTCATCATCGGTATCGTTAGAATCGTGAAATGCGAAAGCGTAAGAAGACAGCACGCAACCCATCCCAACAGGGAAGCCCTCATGTTGGCAGGAAGGTGAAAAAAGGGCATAACGAACAGGGCAGAGGCCGAGAGGAAACATGAAAACGAGCAGGAGAAGAAAGAGGAGACATTCTCCTGAGCTTGCGTGGGCTCGATGTAGGGCAAATTAAAATGAGAACCCGTGTCGATCGTGCGACCTACCTTGACGGGTATAGTTTGCCCATCAGCGCCCCGCTAGCGGGAATGAGCAGCCGTTCCCGCCTTGAAAATGGGCGGCTTAGGGAGCGTCTTTCGTTCGTGTGTCTAATCGCTATGTAGCGTTCTTCAGTACGCGCGGCTCCGAACCCACGGTTCTCTGTCTCCTTCTTCTCGTCCTCTCTCTCTCTTCCTACCCTTTCCCTGTTGGCGATTTCGTACGAAGATGAACGTGTCTTCGGGCCAGGCCAGATTTAAAGACTGAAGCTCAGCTCCGAGATAAGCAGCTGGTCATATATAGCTTTCGGTTTACTGACGAACCGGGCACCACACATCCAGACATCACCTACTCGAACCGCCTACACCCACCGAGCAGATTACCTATCGAGTGAGGCCGACATCGGCTGGATGCAATGGGATGTGAGGAACAGCGCTACGGCGGTAGTGGCGAAGGTAGGCAGGAAATTAGGCATGATAATTGATCGAGTGGTTCGCTGCGTGAGCCGGTCTGCGCACCCGCCTGTCTCATGAGAAGATCTATACTTCGGAAGAGGTGAAGACATATATGTGGGTCAGAGGCACATGTTGAAATGAAGCAATTCGCCAGCTAACGACCTCGTTGAAAATACTCGCGCGACCCTCATGTGAGCAGGAAGCGATCTGCAGTCTTTATGACACCAAAGGCTTGTTTTTAGTGCACACATAACCAAAATGCTTATGTTACAATAAACGTGTACCATATCTTACATATTCGATTGGTGGCATTTCATCCTTTCATCTACCCACTCATCCCTATAGCTTCTTCACTCATCCCTATAGCCAAGATAAATGAGGTATATATGTACGATATGTGTGTCAAGACTGCACTGTGACTTCAATACCCTTTTTTAATAAAATCTTTTCTAATGTATATACAATAATATAACATCTGGCTTCAGGTTTGGGGTTATATCACGCACCTTACTTAAAAAAGGGAGGTAGTTATATTGGAGTGATGTTTGCATTTTGGTCCTTAAGATGTTAATTATTAGACACTAGAATGATGATTAGCGTGCTGAAAAGATTTGCAGAGTAAAAGTTCACGTACAACACGATCACTGAGATTTTCTTAACACGGTTTATCTTTTATAGAATAATGGCAAATGTAATTAATTCATGATGTATGGTATGGGGTTTTAGAAAAAGAGTCCATGATCGTTAAACTAACATAAGGTGGCGGCTTAACAAGCTGAATACGGGACACCCAACTTTTCGCACGTTTTCACATAAATCAGACTCATTTACATTGATGCGTGCTTCCATGCTGATAATTAGTTTGCCGGTAATTAGCGTACCCTTACTCTTCAAAATAAAATACCTACCGGAAAAGTTTTAACGGCGTTATTTCGTAATATATCGAAGGCCACTCAATGTCCCCATTACGAGGGATTACCCATCCGGGACACTTTATCCTCAAAAGCTCAATTGTCTCGCCGTATGAATGATTTGTGGCACCATGTTGTTGACATAAAAATTCACTTGCATCGATTTAGTTTCATTTCAATCGCAGAGAATTACAAATAATTATAACGTTCTCCCATCACGGTGGAGTAAACTAAATTGAGAGTTCCCGGAAATCCAGATGCCACAGTGATATTTATTCACAACACCGTTCAGTCACAAAATCAGCATCACGCCGCATCATCTCGAAGGTCTAATTGGCCAAATTTTATCTGCCACTAATGGTCCGTAGATCTGAGCTCGTGCATCGGCTGACTCTTATATGAATACGTCGTTAGATCCGACATTAGAGCACACCAAGTTAAAATGCGCGAAGGACCTATTTGTTGAGCACGTCGTCAAACCGGTGTTTCCAAACACTGTTCCGTCCCTTCGGCCACAGCGGCGATATTTTCAGCCCGAACGAGCGTCCCGTGGTTTTCCACGGCTTGTCACATCACGTACTAAACGTGTCCTGTGAAACTCTTACACAAGTTCACTAATGGTGTTCTCACCAGGCCGGTTATGTCGACCGTAAATTGCGGGATGAGCTCGCCAGCATACCCGTACAGAGTTTCCTTTTCATGATAAGTTTGCACAATCTCTGCCGTTAAATTGGCGCGTACGTATCACCCATCATTGAGCCTGTATCTAAATAAGACCAGATATTTAAATGAATCATTTTTGCATAACTCGGCAGGCGAACTATTGACGAACATCCTTAGTTAATATAAAATATTTACGCTAACGCTGATCAGCTTTTTAAATCGGGTTCTAAGCTGCATACAAGAAAATCGTGCAGAAAAGTCCTTATCTATTTTTTTTCCATTTAAATCGGGACTATTCAGCAAGAAGAAGTAAAGACGATTTACTGCTTCATCCTTGCGAGAAGAAAGGAGCAAATGGAGGCTAACTTGTATGACATAGGAGTTGTATCTGAGAGCATTTGCCTGACTTGTGTGACATAGAAATATATTTGAGGTCCTCGTGAACAAGTTTGCGCATGTTTGTTATGGCCTTAATATTTACACCCCCAAAATTGTTGATCGAAGTAGAAGGATTCCCAAAAAATCGTAGGTGGACTGTGTTGATCAGTGTTTAGGTCCATGATGTGCACACTCTGCCGCGAATCTTCCTCGTTACTATACAGGAACCTGGTTATGTTCCTTCTGCAACCGTGTAATCAGCTGCACCCCCATGAACTGCCCGTGGACTTGCATCAGGAAAAATTGCAATGTGGGCGCTAGTCCGTCCGACGCGTAGGGCACGGATAATCGTTGCTTTTTGCGTATATTTCGTCGATGACGCATCATCTCCTGCAATGATTAACATGCATTCATGTTCTACTGAAATTTCGTCAAAAGGGGCGCCAATTTAAACGGTGTATTTTAAAAGGTATTTAAACGGTAAATTGTACGCTAATGATTCGAAGACTATCGTTAAGCCCGATTTGTTTGAAAAAGGGCTAAAAAATAGTGTCCCCTATCGGATTGTAAATATAAACAGTCAAAATGTTTCCGATTGTATTTAATTAGAATCGGCATTTTTTCAAATCCTATATATGTATGAATCATGAGTGCTTTCATTAAATATTTTGCCGCGTTATAAACCTAATTTGTGAGTCGGAAATGTTGAGTCATTAACTTAGTCAATATTTTCACCACTCCCACTGTTTCATTTTATTACAGGAATAAGCTTTACCTCTTCTATTATTTCAACTGCATAGATGATCCTATGATTATGGCGGCGTGTTCTAAAAGGTTAGCGCGCTAGTCATAATTGTTATCTACCGGGGTGTCACCGGTTGATCCCTGTTGTTGAACCATACTGCTGAGGATAAGCGACTATGGTGCCACAAGGACTACTGAAGAATCCCTAGATATCTCAACGTGCCCGCTTATGTTGCCGCTCTAAGCACCCCTGATACAAAAGGGTAACAGGTCTATTTCGGTGTACGTGTCAAGCGAACAATAAATCCATATATATGCCATGTAACCGGGTCCAATCTGGCGGTGGTCAATCTGGTCGATCTGGCGCTAAAATCGCTATGGTGGTGATCTCGCTGTACTAACTCGATGGATCAATAAAATATTCTAGAATCAGTGAGCCCCGAAAAAAGGAAAGAGTTCAGATGACATGATGGCGTGATGGGCGCAACGCTGTCTTCCTAAGTTACCAAAAAACAGGACGTGGTAAGCACACTTCCGTGGCTTTACTTAGGCATTCACTTGTTACGACAGTCTAGAAACACGTCAACTGCAACAACTAATTATTGTCCCTAGATCCAGAATACCAAAATAGTCGTATCCCACAATCCGCCAGTAGTAAGTTATGCTGATGACCAACACCCAAAATGGGAATCGCAACAAATGGTATTAAAATCAATAGAACTAGATTCAAATGAGTTCATATCAAAAATAGGCTTGACATTGTAAGGAAACGAATGTCCAAATAGGTTTAGCGTTGCCTGAGCCTTACATACATTCGAATCAAGAATACTTCCAAACTTCGCACGTTTGCAAGTATGTAGATGTCTAAGCTAGGTGTGCGAAACATATCTTAACGACACTGTTCTTGGTCAGATAGAAATAGGATATTTCCTTGCGGAAATATAGATTCTTTTAAAGAAAGAATGAAGGTTTGAGCGTAACGCGCTACCAATATAAATGTCTCTTATGCAGTATCAGTATAAGCAGCCCTGTTATACTTGCTCGGTGAAGTGCTTAATTACTCGCAGTACCCAGCAGTGCGAGCATTTTTGTGTTCTAGACCAAAGTGTCCTCAACCAATCACATCTGAGAGGTCACTACATTTGTAGCTTGCGATCTCACTGCCTTCGAAAGGAAAAGCTTCGTACAGCTTTATTAGGCTTGTCGGAAGAAGAAGTTCCTAGCATAAGGGCTTTGGGACAAATCGCTTCCCATCAATGACTAAACAGCACCGGACATACAGCAGCATCAAGCGGTATACAGGCGCTTTCTTCCGCTCAATATACAAACGTCCCCAATGCAACCTGCAATGGCCAATTTATGTGTGGCAATATTACCACAACAGCAACTACAAGCGGCAGTAACTGCGCAGTATAGAGGACCAGTTTATCTGGAGGGAGCCTTAACGAGGCTAACTTTGTCCGCTGTAGTCTTTGTCACGCCGACTGACCATAACGAATCTGTAGCCTGCATCACGTACACGATCCAGCCTTCGTGGAACGAAGCCTTAACCTATTTCTATTACAGAGCCCTGTGCTCGCACTAGAACAGCGTCTACGGGCAGCTAGTCACGCGTGCGGATATACATACGATGGTAGCATAATCTGTTCTGTTCTACAGATGATTGTTATATTCTATTAGACAAATCGTATAGTGTATACTCCGAGAAAATTCTTATAGAACACTAGAATTTATTGCCGGGAAACAACACGCTTTTGCTGCTAATTTTCTTGAACTTGTTGAAAAATATACGTTTGAAACTATCCGACGCGAGTTGTGCGACAGACGAATGTACAGGTCAAGAATATCTTTTCACTTCACTCCACCCGCTAATGCACTCTTGAAGCGTCTTTCGCCATTGCAAAACTCTACCAAATTATACAGTCTGAAGTGCGGTTAACATAAACATGTCATGAAATGACAATCAGTTATGTATACCGTGGTTTTAGGAGGAGGCCAAAATATTTATTGTACGACCGATTTTAGTTGCTAGCTGTTGAGATTCGTATTAATTAAGGCGCTTTTCCTCAGACCAACCTATCTGTAATGTAATAAAGCTTTTGCATACATACGGAACAAATTAGGTACCGATGTCGAGTGAAGTTTCTAAATCCAATTAAAAGTCAAGCAACCGGGCCTCATTTATGAAGTTGGATAACATGCAACGCGAGGCAAGCGTAAGTTTCGAGCTTCCTATAGACGCGTGCTGATCTCCACACACACACATATATATATATATATATATATATGCCTATACGTACATGTGCCAGATGTTAGTTATATGCGTACAACTCACCATATTTGGCGGTCGAACCACGTCTACAGAAGAGGCGGCAGTCGAATGCGAGCAGCGACTATCTTGTTGTAGTTGCTGCACTCAGGCAGGCAGCCTTTAGACGCGACCGACCAGCACATAGCTGGCATAGCTAACCAGTAGCGGTTAAACGTAACGCGGCTCTGGCCCACTGCTCGAGCAGGCCAGCCTGAAACGTGATCGGGTCTGACGCCCCCACTATCCGTCCACTGCCTCGACCGGCAGCAGTGCAGCAAGGTTCTTCCTCGCTCTTTCCTGTCCCACTCTCGCGGCGGGCGGCCCGTGCCAATGGCGGAAGCATTTCATAAATGGGCACCACGTCTTGCTGGCAGCGGCAACGGCCGCTTTCTTCCGCTTGGGTCCGCGCACCGTATCCGTGTATGTGATATGCAATCCGAAGCACATCTCGCTGCCACACCGTACCTCTCTCTCTCTCTCTCTGTCTCTCTATCTCTGTTCCTACCCTGGTACGCACGCCAGCCCGGCAAAGCCAGGACACCTTCAGGCACAACGAGACGATACGAGTGAGAGGGCGGGCGAAAATGAGAGGCGGGACGAGAGAAAAACACGCCACCCAAACGTGCTCGGACACGATCTAGTAGTTGCCCGCCATTATTCAAAGTTCTCGTCTGGTGATCTCTGCGATCACTGTAATCATGGTTCTATCTCTCTCTCCATCTCTTTCTCCCTCTCTATCTCTCTCTGTCTCACTCTCACGCCAGTCTGCCTCTTTCCTGTTTTGTGTTTTCGCGTCTGGTTGCCGATCTACCACACATACCCATGTTCAACAGAACTTCGCTCGTTCCGTGTCGTTGAGTCATACGTCCCGATAGTACGGTTTAAGACGTCAATCTCGGCCCCAACAGCAAGGATGCAGCTCACGCGTGTCCCACACCTTCTGCTCACTGCCTACAGCATCATTGGCCAACATTCCGTCAAAGTAGGTGTACGATGCTCCGTACGCGTATGATACGTGATTGTAACTAAAGCTATAACCACAACAACAATAACAACAACGACAACAACAATGTATGGTCATTACTGTATATTAAGCTTGCTCTGCCTGCAAACGGTAACCTATTAGAAGTGATTTAGTCTACATTAGAGCCATAAAAATAGCCTGATCAATTTCGACATGGGCAGCTCATCCTCGGCGCAATTATTGCACGGCACACCTTAAAGTACAGGCAGATTTCCTTGATTGGAAAACCGAGTCTCAATTTAGTTTTTATTTTCTGTGACTCGTTGCTTTTCCGGCACGTTTCATTGAGCCGATTATATAGCAGCCGACTTTTGCTCACGGCGCGACAGTACTTTTTTGATAAATATTTTTTCCAAGATTTGTAGACTTGGGCTAAAGTTTAAAGACATACATATACACACAGTCAAAACGCGTCACGTTGTTCGCGTAGTGATAAAAAATAGCAAGATTTACATGTTCTAAATAGAGCTAAAACAAAAGAAGCGTTTGGTTGGCTCTGCTGTGTCGTCCGTCCGTTTCCCTTAAATGCGCTATAACTAAACATGGGGTATGCTGTATTATCTTTCTATTTCCTCCAATTCAGAATTATTTTATATACACGTTGACTATTATGTAGTAGGCAGGATTGTGTTTGAATTAAAATAAATCTTCTAGAGTGTGTTTATATTGTCGCGCAGCATCTTGATTAGATCAATCCTATATACCTGACATATATGCCTGAGAGCTCATCAATCTGATCTTGAACTCAGGATGACTCTAAGCACTTCAGTTTTTTTGTAAAGCAGGTTATGTATACATATCCCCGTCGCAGGCTGCTATGTTTGTGAGCGAATCTAGATTGGCCTAGCAAATCTAAAATTGAACAATACCCAACGGAAGAGAGTGTACAGATTATAAATATTCGCTTGTGGGCGGAACCGACAAGCAATAAGGAAGAAGAAAGGGAAAACACTTTGATTTCTTGGCAAAATTAATGGGACGTCATACAGGACGGGGCACCTGGGGTGCGTGTAAAGGCTCAGATCCCTGACGTTAAGGCGTCGATTAACCGGCCCGGCGGCGAGTTGACACACCACGTGACTCAAGTGCTCACAGGGCATGGCAACTTCGAGAGTTACCTCTTTAGAATAGGAAAAGCAGATACGCCACTCTGCAAGCACTGTGAAGGAACAACGGAGGAGACGCCGGAACACACAATATTGCTGTGCCCGGCGTGGGCTCCATTACGCAAGGACATAACCACAGCAAGTGACGGCAGTCTTAAGAAGCTGGCACACCTTCTTATGTACTCACGTGAAGACTGGAATCTTATAGCTCGAACAATCGAACGTATTATGCACGCCAAAGAAGAGAAGAATCGTTTTTACTTGACAAGGCCCCGTGAGGCACTTGAGGGCAGCTAAGATAAGGACGCTACTATTCACCCCCCCCCTCAATTGTTTGAAGTATTGCTTGCGCAGTTCCCAGTTGAGTGTGGAGATGGGGACATGACTGGTTTTTAGTGAGTTGGAGCCCCACACTACCGGCCCACATTTGCAGTGAGCCTTCCTGCCGTGGTGTCCGTGTGTGCAAACCGCATTTCCCAGTTAGTCCCTCAAAAAAAAAAATTATAAATATGTATCACATGACATGGACGTTCTGTACGTGCGTGCAAACAAGCTTTTCGTGCGATTTGTAGCCTAGATAAGCCGCCTTGTAAAAAAACTATTCATGCACTTATGCATTCTTGAATAGTTTCA
This sequence comes from Dermanyssus gallinae, assembly GCA_003439945.1. Taxonomy (NCBI): domain Eukaryota; kingdom Metazoa; phylum Arthropoda; class Arachnida; order Mesostigmata; family Dermanyssidae; genus Dermanyssus; species Dermanyssus gallinae. Next base: position 993,452 of record QVRM01005866.1, on the reverse strand, counting down.
CTACATGATGTGCGAATCCGTGGAAGAGACCACAGAGCGCTTGTTCGGCTTAAAATATCGCCTCTATAACCGACCAGCGTGAAACAATGTCTGGAAACATCGGTTCAGAGACGCGCCCAACGACTACATGTTTTGTACACGCCCACCTGGCCTATTTTAAGGTCGGTTCTTACAATGTATCTAATATTCAGCTGAAGCAGGAAAACCTAAGGATGATTTAAGGCAACTAAACTTCGCCGATTGAGCTTTAGGGAGGGAGCAGGTTGATGCCGATCCTGTGAAAAAAAAATATTCCCTAAAAAGCCTATTTTTATCTCAATGAAAACGAGAATAAACAAAACACTGGCGTATCTAGGCGACCGAAACCCCCCACGGTATTCACAACGATTTCCATTAACGGAACAATTACCGGTGTCATATGTAACAGTCTGGTGCGGTCTCCAAAAAATCATGAGGATAGTGTGCTCCAGACGGGTAATATCGCGTAATGCGGAGATTGACTGGCGCTTAAGTCGATGGTGCGATTTAACGTAGCTAGAAATTTAAATGTGGGGTTTCTGAGAAGTAAAGTGTACGTTGGCAACCACTCGACATTAGCGAACTAATAACCAGTATAAAGGTGTGAATTATTGTACCTGCGTCTGATTTATAGGTAATTCTTAAGGTAACAAGGCTAATTCTAAAGGAAACGCTACCAATATAACCCATTGTTTCTTTATCGTCAAGTACATTTGAGTAGATGGCAGTAAACGACGCTTATGTTTGGGGATGAGACGATTCGATGACTGATCCTTACTAATGACAACAAATGCTTGAAGGCGTTTAATCTATAAGTACAGACACGTTCTCACAAATTTTGCTGTACATTTGTTTTACGTAAAATATGTTTGCGAGAAGACTTTAAAAAGGCTAAATCAACAACAACATATGCGTATCTCATGGTCACCCGCCTTGATACAATCAATTGGTCCAGAACCTTTAGGAATCCTACCGGTCACATAGCTCTCTCAAGCTTAATTTTGCGCCTGTAACAGGAACTGCCATTGTCTTACTTATAAACTTTATAACCCTCAGTAGTTTAGCCTAACGAAATCTTAACTATAGAGAACCTCGTTTATTCTTAGACTATGCCAATAGTCTATCAAAGATAAGCCAGGGTCAGGAGCCCTGCCAGACCTTAGACTTGGACTACGCCCCCACTGACTCCATCAAAGTGAACCTCTTGGCCAGACACGTTTATGTAGTTTAACATGGCTTTACATCGCATCTTTTTGCGTGTAGCTACTCAATATGATCCAGACAAAGCAATGCTAATAAAGAATGTACCTTTACAAAAGCACGTTATCGCTGATTAACCATGCCATTTCCCTCTATATATCTGTCTGTTTTTCGAGTCGCTAAGGTCTTGTATAAAAACAACAAGTTTACACCCGCCTATGCTACTTCAACCAGTGACAAATTCTCCAGGCAAAGTAAGTGACCCACATAATGAGTTATCGCTGATAATACTTTTTTTTCAACAAGGTCATGTATTTATTATATACACAATTACAATGGTATGTCGTTTCATACATTTACAATTATTTGCAAGGAGGATATAGTAATTTAAGCCTACTACAGTGTCCATTGTGTTGGTAAAAAGTTGCAGCCGGAATAAAATTACTTGTGTTTACCTTTATGCGAGAGTCAATTTAGGATGTATCGTTTAATTGCGTTAAATTTAATCAGAAGTGTGCTTTTAGCTAGGTAACCCACTCTCTCTTCTTCTCACAAATATGCAGCTGTTGGGTATTCACATTCGCAAACTATCGTTAGTCAAAGCATATATTCTTTATTTAAATATGGCTTATTCCATGGAATTCGAAATATGTTAAGTATACTGACGACTTAATGCTATATTGCTCAGTTCACTTAGTTATGCATATTCCCACAGTCTGCTATTGACATCGTCCCTGTTGTGCAAAAAGAAGTAGTGTCTTTAAGCAAGGGAACTTTTCACCAATTGATTCGATGTTTGTTTAATGTAACATTACATATTTGCATCGACGTATGCTAGCTAGAGTGGCAATTAAAGCAATAATATCGTCAAAACTAACAATTTAAGTTCCGGATGTTCACAAAGGTACGCGCGATGCTTTCCTATATTTCTTTGCGGCACGTTCAGAGCATCTTTGTTTTGCACGTCCAACACAAGGTCGGCTCCCACAGTCGAGGAATGCTCCCACATTCGGTCAATGCAGACGCAAGCCGAGTCATGTATGTGTGTACTGTGAAAAGTACAGATAAGTGTGGTTGCTTCGTCATTACTGTTGACTTATTTCCATCGACTGGCAGGGTTGACTCATCTGTATAACACTCCCACGACGTGCAACTGTGCACCGAAAACACGTTGATTAGCACGTCTTTTATGAGACATAACGTACGTTCAACGCCTATAACATACTTATGTACTACACGTGTCACCACTACTTACACTTAGATTGCGCATTGGCAAGTCGTTACGACACGTTGGTATTCAAATAAGTATTAGCTTTCGAGTGCGTTTGAAGGCAAGGTTTTCTCTTAGGTATTAAGTACACGTGTATTGTTAATATGCCAATATGTAGCCTTCCTAAGCTCACACACGTGTTTGAGCGATCGTATGTGGTCTTTAGAAGCCTGGCGGGGATTTTCTTCCTGTCACGCCCTGCTGAATGTTAAATACGTCCGATTTGAATTCTAACTTTAGAAACATACGATCGTTTTCAGGTGCCAAACTGGAAAAAATAAATGTGATTCAAACTAGCATTTTTGTCAACAATTGGTTTATAGAGGTGGCTCTAGAAACGGGAGTTTACTAAAATATATATCTAATTTACATAGAAAAGACACGACCTGCACTACGTCGAAACGTAAAGGTAAAAATTGGAAACTTATGCAGGCCTTGTAAGTGCACGCATTGTCCGTCTTCTCAAGTATTAACTACTAATTCATTAATTCTAAGCTTATACACTTGCGTTGCATCATGTACATTCTTCTTGTGTATATTTAATTTAACAAATATGTCCATATTATTGATAAGAACAGCTATTGGAAAAACGAGTACTATGTGACGCCGATATACACGCTTATACGGTATATAGATTATACGATCACCCTAATATCACTTGAGGTTTGGGACTTTTGTAGGATGATTCGGCCTAATTCGGCTCGAGTTCTACTCTGCAAAACTAAAGAACTACCTTTAATTATATGTGTGATTATCATTTCGGACCATATCTCAATACCAAGGTCATAATCATGTATTACGGACCGTTTGTTTGAAAACTATAAATTAAATTGGATAGAGTTACCGATAGCCTAAACTGTATAAGGCCCACCACTCATTGTGGCCTTATCCTAATGAGTGGTGGGTTTAAAATACTTTAGAGATTATGCTATTACTATCTCGAATACTACAGAACTTCAATATCTTTATATATAAAACTATGTCTTGCGGTTAAGTTACGACGCTTTACACGTTGCTCTGTGCACAACTCTGTAGTTTCGTTAAAGTTTCCTCTATATTGCATTCGATTTTCTCGGCAAATTGTATCCATCGAAACAGCGCGAGGGACGTGTCGCTCATTTGCGTGACGCGCAATCGGAAGATCGTGCCAGTCCGTGCGACCTGAGAAGCCATATCTTTTTACCATGATCTGTGCTACTGTGCTAGATGACCTTGATGGGCCGTACGAACGACGCTCGTGGACGTTCGGTGATTATGCATTTTCTCTAGTGACCTTTGCCGCTTCCTGCCGTTGCGTTTCAGTCTTATAACATTTTCTCTATCGTGTTATCGTGGGTCTACGCTTAACTAAACCTACGCGCCTTCTTTAGCAACCGTAGCGCTTTCCTCTTTACACTGTGGTTTCAGGGTACAGTAGTTCCTGTACGAGCGATAGTCGTTTTCTAATGCTGCTGTCCTCTTGACCCGACAGGAGAAGGCTTTACCTATTCCTCTGATTTGGTCCAGCTGTGGTACTTGCCGGTAAATGACACGCCATAGATTCGGGAAACCTATTTTCTTTCCTTCTATATGCGAATGAATACGTCTAGTCGCTGGGGAGTAAAAAGCGGCCTGTGCACTGGAAAAAGACACTATAAACACTAGATTATATGGCCCACGTTCATAATGGTTATAACTAGTGACACACAAAGGTTAAAACTATGACTTGCTTAATGGTTACTCCGGAAGCAATTGCAGAGTCGCAATGCGCGTTGTTTTTTATTTTACTGATACTCAACAGGTAATACGGGTTATAGTTATACAGGCGTAAAGATTGCTACTTATGTCTATACTATACGTGTACCCCTTAGTGGTTACTATTTTTAGCCAACTCACTTCATTTGTTTTTAGGTTCTTGGGTCGCGTTCATGTGGATGCAATTTTGATATGACCTACGATGCTAATGACTTGTTTACTAAACATGCATCATTATATATATATATATATATATATATATATATATATATATATATAAATCGTTCTACTCGCGCACTGTGTCATCCTTATTTCCCCTTGGTTATGTTCTTGCTTTTTGCTTCTTGCTGCTGCTGTTGCTGTTGTTGTTGTTGATAGTGGTGCATAGTGCAGCTGGGGCTGTTTGCTCATATCCTCGTTGCAGGCAACTCGTAGCGAGGACGACAGGAGGACAGCCTCATGCATATGCATCATGAGCGTCATATCATGGCTTAAGCCTGACGTAGGCCAATGGCGGCGGTTGCGACGACAGCCGCAGCAAAAGCAGCAGGAGTCGTCGTCGTTGTAACGGGGTTGGTCGTATCGGTGGTAAAGTCGGCCGTTCGCCTCGGCGAGGCAGACAAACCGACGAACGATCGTTCGCCGGCAACGGCGTCAGTTGGGTCGGTTGATCCAAGCAGCAACAGAGGCTGCCCGATGAGGCTAGTCAAGGCTAGAGGATCGTGACGAAGAACGTAGCGAAGAACAGGTAGAAGGCGGAAGCAGCGGGGGCGGCGGCGGTGGCGTGTTAGCTGTTAGACGGCGATGCGGCTTGCAAGGTAGGGAGGGAGAGAGGGGTCGAGGGTAGGAAGCTAGGTAGAGGTAGGAAGGGGTGCTCGACGATGACTCCTCGCTAGTCGGCTGCTGGGATTGGTTGGGGTCGTGTCCTCTGGTCGCGTATAGCATCATATAGCTCGCCCGGCACGCTCTACCTCTAAGTACGCCGAGTAGATTTTTTGCAATGGCGACCATGTTGATGACAGGGGGGCTGCTGCCGTGCTTGCAGGCACAGGGCGACCGTCAAAGCGGCTGCAGCTGGCCTAATGCAGCGACGACTATGGTAAGAAGACGAAAACCAGCAACAACAACAACGACAAGCAACAACAGCGGCGACGGTGACGACGACCACAACAACAACAACAACAGCGACAATGATGACGACGACGACAACAACAACAATAACAACGACAACAACCGTAGTCTCTGTCACGCAAGCGGGACAAGAAGCAGCTTGGCACATGGCGGAAGAAGAGCGCACCCCCTACCCACACCACGACCCGCGCGTCTTGCCTCCTCTTAGACAGAAAATTAGCCCGACACGAAGACAAACAGACGAATTGCCAGCCTTCCGCTGAACCACCGCCAACCTACCGACGATCACCGCTGATGTAACCATACTGCTACTAATATACCCATACTACGGCCACTACGAACAACGACTACGAGTATAACGAGGTATAACTGATGTTTACAATACAGTTTCTGCTGAAGGGCTCTTCTATATGATGGCCGTCTACCACTAGATAAAAGCCGAGCCGCCGACGCGTATACACAAAAAGGTCATATAAGCAAACATACAACAAAGCAAGTTAACTGGCACTGGTGCAATCACCGTTACTCTTATTCATAAAGAATATATGTATGTATGTATATATATATATATATATATATATATATACAAGGTATCCAGCTTGAAATCAACTAATTTTGTTGAAAAATACTATCTGTTCTTAATGCAACAGGGAATAGGGCGGAAATGTCTTATTCAGGAGTAACAGTGAAATATTCACAAATGTTATACTGATGTGGCTGGCCGGATATTACTTCACCAATTGTGAGATTGCTAGAGAACAAGCTATTCAATACCGGCCGTGAGCACACTAGTGTGTTCATTCAACGTAGCTGGCGAACAATTAGTAACGGTACCAATAACAGTTCGCAAACATAAAGATCCCGCCACGCCTCACGTTTCTCTTTCACGTTCAATCAACATTAAAATGTTGCTGTTGCATTTGTAAAACAAACGTATTCAGACGATGTGCTTTTTTTTCCTCAAAACCATAACTGACTCGTTCTGTCCTTCAAGCTCACATGTCCATTCTTATACATTTTAATTCCAGAGATGTGTGCGTCCAAGGGTCCCAAGAGACTAGAGTGCGCTACCCAGTTTATGAATCTGAGTCGAGATGTCTTTTGAACTGTAGTGAACATTTGTATTGATATCGTCACCGTATGTTTTAATCGAATTCATTGGATTATTCGAAATTTTTCAATTTTGAACAATTTTTGCTCTAGATAAGTTTTGTGCGGATGTACTAGAATCTTATAGTGACTCACCTTAGTATGGGGCGTTCAGTCTCCCACAAAACTGTCTTTCAGTAGAAAAAGTCTTTAATTAATTGGTGTTCCTGTCGTCGTGGCAATCTTAGCCTATTTACTTCCTCTGTCTAGACAGACCCCCCAGGTACCGAACATGCTCGATTATCTGGATGGTCTTGTCCGCCGACGTAAAGTTCATCGGGGTTGTAGCCACCATTGTTCTTCAGAATAGGTACCATAAAAACTAGAGTTTCTTTCTCCGAAGAATCGCAGTGGCCACGTCTGCGACAACCGCAGGGACCTCTTTAAAGAGCATCCTGACGGCCGCCACCGGGATGCCATCTGGACCTGGGGACTTACCAGTGCTGATGCGGTCGACTGCCTGAAAGACATCCTGCAAAAAGACCGGTGGTACATCGTCCTCTGTCGGCTTGTCTCGTTCGGGCATCTGGAGCTCTTCCCTCAGGTTAGCTCTTCTTGGTAGAGTAAGATTTCCTTTAGGGCATCCTTTTGTTCGGTGTTTTCTGCCTTTGGCCTCGCACCGTCTTATACGGTCGGCCCTAACGGTTGTCGTAGATGTTGCCAACATTCTTTCAATATTCCCTTTTACTGTCAACGATTGCTCGCTTTAGTGCCGCATGCAATGAAAAGATCACACTGATGCCGGATCGTTCGCAAAGTGTCGGCGAAGACCTTGCTTTGCCCAACCTGGTCTCTGACTGAGGTCTGGGTAGTCAGGGCGGGTAAGGGTCGAGCAAAGCTCCCCGGAGGGGGGGTCCAGGCTCAGCGTCCCTAGATCCACAGATCTGCATAGACCCTGATTGAGGTAATCGCGCCACAAGAGCTGCAACCATCCTTTGGAAGTCACGTCGGCAACCATCCTTTGGAAGTCACTCCCCGGTGTGACGTACAGCAAAGGAGGTGGACTATCTGCCGGCGCCAGTTCAAGCGTGTGAGCAGTTGTTAGTCGTGCGGTACATATAGTGGGCTGTCGAGCTTGTGGTCGCCTGCCAGGACCCCCACCACTAGTGTGCGCCAGGTTTTCTAGTGCTCGCCGGGCTCGTCTAGAGTTTTCCACGCGTCGTTGCTTCGAAAAAATGCTGCGGTGTTTGCGGATTTTTTCTGCAAGGCTGGCAGCGGGGGTGTCAGAGTCCGCCCTATGCTGACAACAAAAGCCCTTACCTCTCTATGAGCGGTTATGCCCACAGGAGTTGCCTGTATCCTTCATAGCGCGCGGGGGGAGCCAATGGACTTTGAGGAGTGCCAGAACGTCGTCTGTCTCCGCTGCGCGAATCCGGGTCTCTAAGCAGGAGGCCGCTACATTGAGGTCCAACGGAGCGGATACAGACTGCCCGTTCTGTGCGTAAAGCCTCTATCGATTCTTGAAGAGCCGAAATGTCCTCGTCAGCGTTTTGGACCTTACATAAGGCTACAACCTCTTTGATATGTTCCTTAAGGATCTTATGGGCGTCGTCGAAGGAGCAACGCAGTTCGGCGTCGGTGACGCGAAATTTTTCGGGAAGTCTAGGGAGTTGGGGAGTTATCAGCCGGGGAGTTATCGGCCGGGCGTTTTTTGCATGGTGCCTGATTATCAGCGTGGTCGTTTGCAGCGTCGCCCCTAATGACGGTGGCCACTACCGAATCCTCAGCTTCGGCCGGAAGACCCGCGCCGCCTAGGGCGGCCATGGCCCGAACAATCCCAGGAAATTCTGACGCTGGGCTATACAGACAATGTATAGCCCAGCGGCAACTATATAACGGGCCAAAATAAGTTGGCGTGATACAAAACAAGCCGCGAGTCGATACGTCGTTTCTACCCCCTCAACTTAAAGAACACTGGAAGCGCTGATTCGGGACGAACGGCGCTCTCGTAGGGCTTCTATATACAGGGTGTCCAGGTTTTATTGCCTGGAGCTATGTGTCGGATTCGCGCGTAGCACACGTGAATTTTCTACGCCCAGCGACGGTAAATCGACGTGCATCAACCGTGCAATCGACGCGCACGAATAATCCGCGTGCAGTACACGTAAAATCAGCGCGCAGTGCACGTGAAATCAGCGATCGATATATATATATATATATATATATATATATATACAGGACACAGCGGACAAATCAGATACCAGTAGAAAGCACTAAGCATTAAAACCACCAAAGTCCAGTAAACTAAAGCCGCCTGGAGTAGACGTCCGCTCTCAACAACGGTTAGCACGAGAGTGCGCAGGGGCCAGAATATCGGCAACCGGTAAAATCTCGTTATTTTCATTGACTCACCGTAAAACACGGCGGTTAAATTTTAGTAACAGAGGGTTTTAGAAGTTATTTTACTTTCCTGGATATCAAACTACTTTAAATACTGGTCTGGGTGTTCCAACAAGATAAGGCACCGACCGAAGCACGAGCAGAATCGTGCAGTAGTGGTGCAAGAGGTACCCTCTAGTCTCTTCGACAAGCCTGTTGTCGCAGAGCCCAAACCTCAGCTTTATGAAACTAGGTTTCAAACTACAAAATTTCAAAATTTTGACGAACTTAAAAGCAGGGGGACAAGCTTGGCCAACTGGCGACCAACCGTCTATAGTGTTTTGACAAGCCTACAGACGTAAATAAAAGACGCATTATTTGATATATATATATATATATATATATATATGTTTTCAATAACCAAGTAATTATTATGTAGGTAATAAATTACAAATAGCTGCAGCGTTATGCGCCCCTGATATAAAAAGGTGATATTTGTACACACTTATCAAGCGAATAAACCAATCAATCAAAACTACACTTTTGCTGTCTTCGTATTTGTTGTCGTTATTCCATAATGAGCTCTCAAAATCGTTCTTATGGCTTACCCTGTATATCCCTTATGTCCCGACTGCTAGTTTCGTTAGCAGACAGTATCTTATGAGCTCACAGCAATGTTTGTGGGAAAAAAATGATACTATTTAATATTTTTACATGAGCTATTTATGCTGCATTCGGAGAAGCATTAAAAGTATTGCATTTATCGTCTAACATCTGTCTAATCGTATCTACAGTTAGTTTCTGCGCTCTTGGCGTACTGTACCTAAGGCAGCGACATCTCAAAGCTCTTGTGGGGATATTGAGTCACGTATGAGTGACGGATGCAGTTATTGTCGTGCATTTGGGAGGTCGTGGAACCTAGACGGGCCACTCTTAAATTGAGTTTCATGGTTTTTAATTTAAACAAGGTGAACGCCGAAGTCGATTATAATCGATCATGTTCGGACAAAAAACGGGAAGCACATATGTCTCAATAAAAATAAATGGTGCATTATCATCTAGCCCCGATGATCACTATCATTTCTTTATCACTATGTCTAGCTAACGCAACGCTCTACGCCAGGCTCTGCACAAGTTATCCAAGCCCAGTTTTGACAGCATAACTCGTTAAAATAAGTATGCGACAGGTCCCCCCTAAGCAAAAATTCACCTATACTGTCACATGTGTGTCTGGGTACCGGTGTCCAAGCATGGATACCGGTACCCAGCACGCTGTAACTCGGCTAAAAAGGTAATGTCATATACTATAGCAGTCTCCTATGAATCAACACTCTGAATAAGTGGATTTGATTATGCCTAGAACCCCTCCCCTCCTGACGAGCCGTGACGAAATGGCCTCCGCTGTTGTACCACCTAAAGACGCAGACGCTCAGGGGTTTCAGCCCGGTATAAAACCTTAATCTAACCCCCGTTCAACTGTAAGCTCGTCTTGACGGGTTGGCGAGTTGAGACTTGCAAATTGGAAGTCAGGCTCGGAGAAGCAGTGAGTAAGCCATGACGTTATGCCGGTGCTGGGGTAAATTTGACTGGCCATCATTCTGTCAGTCAGAGCGAACAGGTAGCGACGAAGCTAGATGTCACACAATGCAACGGATGAGGAAGATGACTACACTTTTTGTTATGGAGATGACGACATCGCGTGAATTCATTCGACGGATTCAGGATCGACGCCCTTCAACGGGCAGCTTTGGATTTCGTTTCGAGCGGACGAGATGCCACGGCGCTGGGCATTGGGCCGACGTGCCTCTTTATGGCCCAGACAATAGAGCTGAATTGGCAGGCCGACTGGCTCGTGTGAGTCGCTCGCTGCTAGAGACTTTCCGCAAAGGGCCAGCAGATGGATGCAAAAAGTTTCGAGCCAACGACATCAGCCTCAACGACGGGGTTGAAGGCAAACTCCAGCGAAGCACACGGCTGGTACCCAGTATGGCGCATGTGCGCATGTAAGCTTCCGGTCCCCAGCCCAACACTCTGCTGGTGGTAACGTCACAAGCGACGAAACGTCAGCATATGTTAAGGATCACACTGCTGTTGCCTCGGTTGCCAACTGGCGCAACTAAAACGACCGTTCCTCCGGCACGTGCTATTATGCTAACGGCGACCGAACAATGCGATAAAATGCTGAATTAGAATAGGGCTGTTGCTCAACAAGAACACTCCTTTGAGGGCTCACCTATTGTGTGATACAAAGCTATGCAAAGCCGAGAGATTAGGTCGAGTGATGCTAAAGTTGCCCTAGTATGTGAGGGACGCCGAAGTTAAACGCAGGTTTCTCTAATATGCAGGTCATATGATCATCAAAATAAAAGAAACTTATGGTATGCATATTTCTGTTTAACTGTGCGTATCTTGTATTGACAGTAGCATTAACATCACTTCAAACCGATGTCCAGGCCTCAGCCTACGGCAAACCAAGTCGGACGCTCTAGCGTCCCTCTAATGAGTGTCTAATATATATATATATATATATATATATATATATATATATATATATATATATATATATATATATATATATATACACATATACTCTAAATATGAGGCAGTCGGTACAATAGAAAATTGGATTCGAGTTCCTTTCTGGCCCGCGAAACCACAAATACAGTCGCTCTACGTAGCCGACTTCTCTGTCTAGGCATTAAGAGAAATACTATATCCGCCAGGAGTACACCACTAGAGGTTTTTGTAGGCAAGCGTGGCCACTATATATATATATATATATATATATATATACATTTAGATACATAAGTTGGGTGGATCCAAAAGTGAATGGCATCGCCTCTCTCTATAACTTCAAAAAGCTCATGCCGACAACAGCGCCGTAGAGAGACGTCATTCGAAAGTAACAAAAATAATTATCATGTGGATTGGTTTCGAATGTCGTTTGTAGCAGGTCCCGAAACTGTAGCATGTCAGACTCTCCGGTGACAAACTTGAAGCAAAACAAGAGTAACGTACCATGGTTACACTTTCTCTTTGAAGGTCTAACTGCAACGGAAAGTAAAGTCAAATTAGATGTAGTTTACATTAGCTATGGTAGAATAGATTAAATATTGCATAAGCATTTATGCATGAAAAATGACCTCACAGTGGCTAGCAACAAGTGACACGCATGTCAGTTTCGGAGAGCCATTTGGAACTTTTCCACTTTGTTGGTTCGATTCGTAACCGCCGGCCATACTTGGATTCACTACTTGACTGCAGAACGGAAAGATGCTATCAGGACACGACCGCACGCATCAAAAGGCCTCCCACTAGGGTATAGACGCACAGTCTTGATTGGAAAGGTTTTGGCGGTCGTTTTCTGACATGCGGAAGGTGTTATAAATAATATATAATTATGTAATAATATATATTATAAGGATATACCTTGACGCGTTGCTGGTTCTCCATTGCTTTATACGTATGTGTAGCACAACTGGACACACACACAATCCTCTATCAGCACACCGCGAGGACGACGATGCCAGGCTGTTCGTTGGTCACTGTCATGTCGACGATGTGTTACCGGACTTCAACTATAATTAAGTTGTACCAATCAACATGCGATCGACGGTTGTGCCTGCTTTGCTACGAGCCTATGTATGCGATCAGCTGCGATAAAAGAGCCCGAATAGTGGGCGGATATACATATATATATATATAGATAGACATTTGTGCAGATAGTACAACCAGGCTAGGCCAGGTCTGGCCCCAAAACGCCCAGTCGATGCTAACCGAGTTGAGTGTAGGCCATAGGCTGCCCCTAGCCGTCACGACGGTGACAATGTCCTGTCCTGCCCTATTCTCGTCATCGCAGTCGTTGTTGTCGTCGTTCTCGGCGGTATTCTAGCGATAGCAGTAACAGTCGTCGAGCTGGCTGACGAACGCCGATGAATCGTCGACACTGATATGTCAGGCCGATTAAGGCCATTGTAGTTACCGTCCGCAGTGTCCACTCCGTACTACTAATAATAAAAGATCTACCGCCCAATGTCATCTATATAGGCCGATTTCCATCTCCCTCTCATCTCCCTGCGCCGCAGTCACACTCTTGCGCGCTATCTTTCTGTTTTCCTGTTTTCTCCTCCTGCTTTCTGCTCCTGCTTCCTCTCTCTCTCTCTCTCTCTGCGCTGCAGGCCGACGGACATGTCCAGCTGTGCGTCATCATCCCAGGCCCCACTGGGAGGGAGGGACCCCCAACGGTAGCCCCAATCTACCGAAGTGATGGGAGTGAACAACGCCAGATCTGTCATCTTCTCACGTCGGAGCCACAATCTACACAGTGCAAAACTAGTCGTGCGGATTTGGACTTGGTAAGAGCGAAGCGGTCGGTCGACTCCAGGGTAGTCGGGGGTGCCCGGCGGTGGGGGGGGGTGATCGTGGTAGTCGTGATGGTGATGGTGGTAGTAGTTGAAGCTGTGGTAGTAGAAGTAGTCGTCGTCGTCCTCGTCACCGCAGTGGCTGTAATAGGGCGGTGATATGCTATTCATTATTACGACTGTAAACTGTGCTCAGTTTGTCAGCCAGTCAGTCAGTCGAACCCCACTGTTGCCGCACGTCGACCCGCGGAACGCCATGCTATATTGCCCCACTGGGAACCGACCGGCTGGCCGGCCGGCTCGATGGATGTTCCACGGGTCATGCGGAGCGGGAGCACACTTTTCCCCTACTCACCATCCTGGCCCCTGTATGTAAAGCTCCACCTACACAGCAACGCAGGTTAGATTCGTTTCTGTAATCAAATTATCTGTCTATACACCGGTCGTCGTCATGATCATCACTATCACCATCAGCCACATGAAAAAAAAAGGCCCACACACACACACATGCGATATATCTCGCAAGGCTTGAAATAACCTTAATAATATTAATATGAAGATTTATCCGTGGAATGATCTAAGCAGTTTTTCTTCTTGTTTTTTTTCTGCATTGTCTTTTTTGCAGCACAACGAAAACAGAAAAGTGTATTCAAGTTAATCCAAGATTTAGGATTCATGTAAATATATATACATATATATATATATATATATATATATATATATATATATATATATATATATATATATATATATATATATATATATATATATAATTGGAGTAATGTATTTTGCAAATAAAGTATCCTACATAATAAAGTCCGATTTCGTTTTAGTAAAATTTGATGAGGTCATATAGCGTTCATCTTGGTGTTTCTAGTATTCAATTAGAGCTACTAAATCATCTATATTATATGTACACATAAACTACATATATAAGGGCTGTTTAAATGTGAAAATTAAATATGCCGTTTTGGAATAACGTAGTGAGACATCTAGAGACGCAAACGGAGTGTCCAATTGGCGTGGCTGTGCGCATGCGCCTCCACATGATGAAGGAGATACGCAGGCAGTTGCGGGTCCCGTCCAATTAACGCTGCAGTACGTGTGAGGCAATCATGGCTCGTTAATTCTACCTGCAAAATTCGAAGATTGAGGAGCCGTGAGGTGTTGTCAGATTTCTAACTGCAAAAGGCTTTAAGCCGGCCAATAATTGTCGTCGGATGATGACGAGAACGCAGGAGGCTACGACAAGTTAGTGAGAAAGTGGAGTGCGTGTTTTTATGAAGATCGGGAGTGAGAGCATCTGCTCTATAGGCCGAACAGCTCGCTCTGCAACTTCCATTCGTTTGGCGCGCTAAAAACATCTCAAAGTGTAGGCGGTAGAACTCGGACGACAACTAGAGGACCCGTGGTCACAGCTGTGAGACAGTGAGATAGTTGTGCTCAGACGTTTGGTGATTACTTTGTAATAAAGACTTCCATCTTACTTACAGTGCCGGTTCTTACCTTTTCAATTAAACACAATATATATATATATATATATATATATATATATATATATCCTAAGCTTGCTGGTTTCCGCAAGGTGAGCACCACCTTTCGAAGCGCCGCCACCGGTCATAGAAGGTGCTAGGAGTCGGTAACGGTTGCATCCCGTGTTTAGCAGGCTTTTGAGGGTAGACAGTGTCAACTCGTTGAGTGCTTGCAAGTCGTTGGTTCGATTAGATAGGTTTGTCCCTCAAAGAAGGTGGATGAGTCTTATGGAAGAGAAAAAGAGCTGAGTAAGAAGAGTCCTCGATGAGCTTCTAGAAGAAGAAGGCAAACGATGACATCCAGCTTTAATGTCCAGCGCTCGATTGCTGCTGTGGGCCCTTCGGGACAAAGTGGCACACCTAGTAGCTCCAGATCGTCCTTGACGGTCATCTTGCAACCGGGCAGGAGGTCTCGGTTGCCTGCATATCATGGGAGGCCTCATAGGTAGACCTAGGAGGCACACCTCGCATATAGCCGGACTTAAGCCAGATGTTGCACCAAGTTAACGACCCGTCAAATGTCCTCGGCTACTGTGTGAACGTTTCCTCCAAATAGCCCGTCGTCTAGGTACCAGAGGTTCAGCGAGCTCTTGAAGAAATCTACCAGATCCTTGATACCCAGGCAAAACAGAGGTGGTGCTAGGGAATCCCGCTGCTACAGTCCGGTGGCGGACGAAATCACTTGGTCAGGCAGGGGACAAGGCAGGACCAAGCGGGAAGGATGCCGATATGCCAGTCCGACGTCGTGTCATAGATGAGGGGCATAAGATGCAATGACCTTCATCAGGCGTTCGCGTCTCATACTCTTAAAAGCGTTTCTAAGATCGAGCTTTACAAAAATCCGTGGAGGTTTGCGCAAATCGAGGAAGACACGGGTCGCGTGAATGGCTACCCCAGTCCCACCCGGCGACGCGAATCCCAATTGATGTGCACCAGTGGCGTTCGTGGCGAGCTTGTGCAGCGTAGACGAACACGCAATTGGACGCACCGATCCGTTATTTTTCTTAAGGGCAAATATTCTTGCGCCAAATATCTACGGTTAGAGGCAAGGGTTGGCTCAAAGAATAATGTCTATAACCTTTGCCAGTGCGGTGCACGATATCATTCCTGATTGGCTTGGGGGTAGAGACGCGAGAATGAGAAGTGGCGATCACGTTTGACAGGCGCGTATCTTGGAATAAACCGCAAAAATTGTAGCTGATATATGTCTGTAAGCCTCTAGTTCATACTACTTTAAAGATTAGTCTGTGCATATTCCGGTGGTTGCTGACAGGTTTTCTATGCCAGCCACTGCCATCAGTAGATGCTGTAGATACCTCTTATCTACGAAGTTAGGCGGAGAAGGCTCCTCTTGCTCAAGACTAGTGGCACGCGAGTTTTCTTCTCGGCTTCAGGGGTGTAGCTAGCTTTCTTCTTGAGGGACGCAGATCTGGCCTCATTTTGAGTATCTGTAGCTTCATTTCGGAGTGTTGCTTCCTCTGGCTTTGCGCGGTCGGTTCTGCGCGCGAGAGTTACGCCTACTTAGTACTGACCTACATCTCCACGCTTCCGCAAGCATACTAGCGAGTTCTTCGTGACTGGACTCTTGTGTAGACCTAGGAGGTCTACCCTCGCGCAGAGAGGTTCGCTCTCGGCTTCAAGAAAATATTACGCTTTTTAAGAGAGGCAGACCTAGCCTTGTTCTGAGTGTCCATAGCTTCATCTGGGATTATTGCAAGTTCCTCGTCACCGGAATTTTGGGTAGCAGAGGGCCCGGTCGAGCAGCCACCAGACGCGACCTTCTGGACGTTGGGGACACTTCCAAGGGGCTAGGTATTTTTTTTAGGTGGGAGGGAGGAGGAAAGGAGTAATTTATCGGGTGCAAGATTGGACCTAAATCAGCGCTCGAATATTCTTGGCTTTTACTTAGCGAGTTATTACATAGCGAGTTATTATATAGCGAGTGTTACACGCAATTGCTTTTTGTCGATTGAAGGTTTTTTGACAACGTTTGAATGAGTACTGTCACCGGCCTTGCGACGTTCGAATTGCTGCACGTACTTCTCGACAGGGCTTAGGGGTTAGCATCGAGTTCTAGACAAGACAACTTACCCACGACAACAGCAACTCTTTGGGTGAGAAATTTCTCATTTCGTACTTTCGAATACCTAGAGTAGCAGGTGGGAATTCGAGCGGCACTACGTGTGACAGTAAGTTACGTGCAACTTTGCCGCCGTATACAACAGATTGCAGTTGCTGCAGAGATGGCAGGGTCCCATTATCACACTTTATCACAGAGCACTCATATATTTAGAGTTTAGAGTTTATTTATTGAACATCAAAAGCCGCCGCCTTTACCGCGACGATGGTGCTGCTGCCGCACAGGAACGATCAGCGGCAGGCACGACGCAGCACTCATAAAACACGTCCGTAGGCTACGGCAAACAAGTCGAGATATATATATATATATATATATATATATATATATATATACAAAGAGTGTTTCAAACTTCACCTCAGAGATTTAAAAATGTTCCCTGTTCAGCTGTGCCCTCTTCGCAGTCCGCTATCTTCGTAAACAAAATCGGTTAGGGCTGCCAAAATGTAATCTCTGGTCGTATTTGGACGATATATTTGCGAGTGAGTTTTGATTCTAACAAGATGGTACCACAAGCTACACAACTGGCGAGACTCAGTCACAGATGTTGTACTGCAAAACGTATGTCATTATCTCAGAATTAAAGCAAAACAAAATAAATATCTTAAGTATTTGTTGTTTAGTTACCTCAAATATCTGAAGTGACTCCTGAAATTATCTCTCTCTGCCCCCTGCTCTCTCTCACTATATATATGCGGTTTATTTTTCGAATATTACATTTTGTAAATGTTACACATACCACGAAGAACTATCATGTAAGTGATGTAGACTAACTAGAATAGTAGTATATATAAATATATCATTTACAAGATAAAGGATTAGGGAGGCTGGAATGTAGGGAATGCCTGCGAAGCCCCTAGTGCTTTGGCTATACGCCACGTGAATATATTACTGATTATTTCGATGCTTGCGATACATTTAGGTGCATCGTTATTTGACTCTTACGACTCTTGCGCTCAACAGCTGTATCGTTGTTCTAAAATAAAGCTAACTTTGACAGAAGATTCGGCTCAATGGCACATCTTCTGCAGAGTCGTCTCAGATATATATATATATATATATATATATATATATATATATATACCGTTATACACATATGTATTTATATGGGAGATTTCGGGAACGCATGACGCACATGCGTCTTCGACAGCCAGCAGCG
The DNA here is from genome assembly GCA_003439945.1 of Dermanyssus gallinae. Taxonomy (NCBI): domain Eukaryota; kingdom Metazoa; phylum Arthropoda; class Arachnida; order Mesostigmata; family Dermanyssidae; genus Dermanyssus; species Dermanyssus gallinae. The sequence continues at coordinate 975,442 of QVRM01005866.1, read as the reverse complement.
ACTATGGTGGGCTCACAAACCCATTAAACCTGTATTTCTTTCTACCCTCTTCAGGCATGGAATTAAGTCGCATTACTTTGACGAGCCAAGCAAGAAGCACGGCACGGCCAATACATCGATACCCGAAGATAGCGTCTAGGTGAGCCCGCACTGCAGCGGCATTGCGTGCTGGCGCCCCATTGTGTTGGAGCTACAATGGAACTACACTTCCAGAAAGTATCCTTGAGCGGACACTTTCTGGAACGTCTACCAACAGTTATAGCAAGGCCTTGCTCAGAAACCTGCGGTACATGTATCTATTTAACTATTGGAGAGAGAGATAGGGGCCTATAAGGTAGTTATTAAAAAGGCCAGCCCAAACGTTCACAAACAAGCGATCCTGGCGTGCATGCAAGCTGGTCATATGCGGGTTCTCGTGGGTCCACCAATAAGAATTGTGTGCACTAAATATGTCCTCTTGTCTAAACAAAGCTTCATCCGTGAAGAGCGCAGGTGCAGGAGACTCCGCTTGAGTTTCCTTGTTCTGCAAACAACCACTGACGGTATTCAGTTTGTGACTGGTAACCAGCAGGCCAGAGAACATGAACTCGCTAAAATCGGTACGACTATTTAGTAGTTCTTTTTGGACAAGTACCCTATGTGTGGTATCACAACTCGCGCAAAAAACAGTTCCAAGTGATTTTAAAAGTGACTTTGCATTCCCTAACAAACGGTAGACAACTTTCATACAAGGTAAACATCGTCCGAACACGTCGGCAAATCGGCCGGCGAAACACGCCAGCTTCTAAATCGAACAAATCGCCCTCTTGCCATCGCATATTTTAAAGCCATATTCGGCCTTCATATAATGTGGATATTAGTGACAGTAATTTTACTGTCACTGATATCGATGCCTGAATATTTTTGAAGTACCTGTGAAATTTTTAAGGCGAACGAAGTGACACTCCGCAAAGGATACCTTATAGGTCTTAAAGAGATCTGGCATTTCCATTGGTAACATCTTCTTTAGATCCCTTGAAAATCCAAAAGTGACACTTATTTTAAAGAATATGCTCGTGTGATCTATACACAAATGTAGTTTCTACGCTGACCTAGAGAGAGGTCACTGTTCATGACACCTATACCCTGTGAATTACTCAAGGGCCTATCTGTACTCTCTAGCTGCTTTAAGCCCAATAAAACTCGCCTAATCTGGTCAACTTCGTCAAAATGTATCGTGCTCTTTCGAGGCCATTGATTTCAATTTAAATTCTATTTATAAAATGGTTTTGCCTAAAAAGCTACTCTTTGTCTCATGCAAATATCGACTCGGTCATATATAAAAGCCAATATAAGGCAAAGCTACAGCAATCATGTCACGCTCTCAACTCTTTAGAGACCTTTGATCACATAAATCCAAAGTTTAATCACATCGATCAACTTTAATAACTCGGAACCACCGATCTGGTTATGCGAGCATCTTGATGAGCAAATTTGTTGGCCCCAAGATTCCTCCTAGAACACTTGGTGCTTGCATAAAGCCATTTGCTGTTTTTTAAAGCATGCTTCATCCAATACGTTTGCTATCTAAAAACCGGGTCTAAAGATAGACCAGAAAAATCTATTCAAAATGTAAAGAAGATTTCTGCGCTACATCACCAGAGAGCGCGGAAGGCCAGCGCAGGTAACCATACCATGCATTATTTAAGTCTTCCAGAATGATAATGTTAAAAATATTCAAGCGACTCAAGTTAAACGTGAGATGATGCTAACATATGTAATAGGGTTACTACACGCATCCCAACACGGAGGGAAAGGTCGCCTCAATAATGAATACTACCAAAAACGTTGCTAGCACTATATTCCCTACAGCGAAGTAAAACGAAATTATAATAGTTCGAATGGAAATGATTGTAACACATGCAGTACAAACTATATTCCATAAAAGATTAGTTGTCCTGCATTTTTGTGGGCACAGCACCACATTAAAATCTACGTACATTAACATCGGGCCCCACAAAATCTAATACATTTTTTTAGCTACGACCTCCCTGAGATGAGGAAAATATGTACAGATATTCGCTATTATCATTCAACTTGCTTTGCAACATATCGTGCAAATTGCTGTTGACCCGGTAAGTATCTGCTTCGTTTTGTGGGTGACTTATATATGAATTTGTGAACGCATAAATAATACGTTATAGGTTGGCACCCCGATCTGACAACCTTAATAAAGAGATATATTCTCTTATAGACCCAAAGTGTAGCGTGGATCATTTATAGTAAAGAACCTAAACATATTAGAAGTATTTACAAGATCTAGCTTTATATTGTGTATACCACGCTAATTAAGTTTTTATCATTTGTTTTACACGTTGAAAGTAATTAGATTTTTTTTATTTTGAGCAACACGACCGATCATAACTTTCTTTTATCAAACAAGTGCCTCGAGATCATGTTTAGTCACAGCTGGCTTAACTGAGAGAATTTACGCCAGGTGTTAAAAAGGCCATATAATCTTCATCGGTACACTACAATCGAATCTTTGGAATGAAGCTGTTTTCTTTTGGCAGTTCGGCAACTGAATAGTGTCTATGAAATAGGATAACGGACGATAATATAATAGAAAAAAACTTTGAGCGATTCTGCCATGCTAAAGGGGAGACGTAAGATCCGTTAAGGAATTGATCAAATGAATCTGGAGTAATATTGTGTATATCGGGGCAGCCGCCCGCAGACATTGTTGCACTCTACATTGTGCTGCTGTGTCTGTCGGAGGACTGCGCAAATAAATCAGTTAGGAAACGCACCTGCAGCGCAGAAAAGCGCCTGCCGTGCCGGTTCAGAAGGACGCGAACATGTCGGGGGTTGAACAACAAATTCAACAAGCGGGACAAACGCAGCGAAACGCAGACAAACTCAAGGGACGAATGAATGCGGCGAGCCACGAGGGCCACGATGCTGCTCTTCGGAATCCATGAATGCATTCCCACCTCGAGAGAAGGGAAGGTGGGAGAGACCCGGCGGCACGAGGATTACCAGCCGTTCTGGGAAACTACAAAGGAGGCGGTAGTCTCGGGCCTCACAAGGAGCATGTCTTCTCGTTTTATTAAACATACCTCCTCCGCTAAGTCCGCTGTTCCGCTGCTGCTGTTCTCCTCTCGCTGTACGACCCAAAGGAACAAGACGACGCGACAACGACAACAGCAACAACAACAACAAGAACAGCAACAACAACAATAGAAGGAGCGACAAAGGGACAGGGCCGTGGTAGCGCCACCAACGACGAAATCGAAAAAGCGTGCGAGTGATCCACGAATATGGATTACGAGCATCAATCGCACAATGGGCAGGCTGACGGCTCGGCGTTGAGGCGACGAACTGCAAGACCACGTTGCCCTTATCCGATACGGTAACGCGTGACGTGCAGAGCAGCGAAGCATTCCTACCTGCCCGAGACCAGGACGACGGCAACACGCGAACAGCTACAGCATAACCAACTCCACCAACAACGGCAATGACTCGGCACTCATAAGATGGCACACACAACTAATAAAAATGATCGAACCGGGAGACTACACATGAATCGTGGCTTTACTAAATGAAGTCAAATTGTTGCGTTGCTAGAACTGTTGCTTATTCATTGTGGTGGTTTGTCGCGCCAAAGGAAGTGAGCGCGGAAAATGAAACGCAGGAGTTTAGGAAGGTTTGTCGTCAGTGCTATAACTCTGAGTGTAGTGCTTCTCCATGATAGAGAGACCCGGCCCCGTCCTCTCAGGTTATTCCTCTTAAAACCGTTACAAATTCGCGAGTGTTAAGCGACCTATGTATAGAAATAAAATAATAACTATAACGATAGCCACAGGAGTATTCTTGTCGAGTGTTGCTTGATATGATCATACACCTAGTATGATCCGCAGGGTTGTACATCAAGGCACATGACGTCGCAGGCTCCGACTTGTAGCAAATCGAGCAAAGTGCGAACATTAGCGATGTTGTCCAGCTTGTATGCTCATTCTTTCAGTACTGTCAAGGGCTCCAGTTGCCTGCTCAGTCTGGTCACGTAATTATGTATGTACTTCTATTAGGATAATCAACTTATAGCCATATTGGCCATAAGCTGATTGGCCCGGGAAATATTGTACAAAGCACAAGCGATGACCTCTGCACTGTATCAGCGCACATAAGGTAAGTGTTGGGGAACACGCTTGTACCTCAATGCAGATCGCACCAAGGATGATCTATCTCTACGGTCTTACGTCCGTTTATTAGATTATCTAGAGGCGCGCGGGCATCTGTGACAGAATTTGCTCACCAAAATTGTCACATACTTACATATTCATTTAGATTTAATACTTTCTCCTTGAGAAATCGCCAAATTCTTCTAATGCAAATGCAACTGTATTTGTACGCGTATGTACATATATTTAACAAAATCCATTGTAAAACTTCAGAAAGCTCGCCTTGAAAAAATGGTGTGTTGCGTCGGGATCAAACCTATGACTCCAGATGCCAGAACCTGTAGCCATATGTCCTACTTTATTAATCTGATAATAGATAGAAGTATTTTTGCCGAACACGACGGTATGTCTTCGGCTTCTGCACCGAACAACTCATTCGTTCGCAATTGCGCCTTTTATTAAGTGATGTTTGACTATACACATTGGTATAAACGATTAAAGTAATTTCACATTTACTTCTACAGAGCCCGTCTATTCCAGTAAAACAAATTATTTTTAAGCAAGTTCCACACGCCCCCTGACATTAGTGTACTTAAGTTAAGAAAACCCTTATAAATCTTCTTATATATATATATAAATATCTTCAAATACATGTGTGCGTATATATCAACATGGCTGTTTATATATATATATATATATATATATATTCGCATGGCTTTGCAGATTGCCATTTCTGCCTACCTTGGGTCTCTAAAGGACACCGAGACTTCAGGGATCGCACCGCCAGATGCCTACACAAGTTTCATCGCCCAATCGGAACAAGCCTGCCGCTACTATGCAGAAAAGTGGGGTCCATTGCCGCAGCGCATTTCACAATCGGCCCTGGACTTGCAAGTAGTGAAGTCGATCCAAGAGCGGTTAATAATCCAGGCGAACAACGTTAAAGAGCAGGCGCGACTTAGAGCCGTGATCGATCCGATGAGCGGAAAATGGCTTCAGGCCATTCCCTCACCGCAGCTGGGGACGACGCTGGATAATACTACATTCCGCATCGTCTCCGGTCTGCGGTTGGGGGAATCAGTCTGCTTCGCACATAACTGTGCTAGATGTGACCTACCGGTGTCTTCTACGGGTGAGCATGCTCTGGATTGCAAGAGGAGCGCCGGTAGGTTCTCAAGGCATTCGGCGTTGATCGACGTAATACACCAAAGTATCGTGAACTGGAGCAAAACTTCATCGTTCAACCAATCGCCTTCGAGACATTAGGCTCATTGGGAAAAATCACAAAGAGTTTTCTAACGGAGCTGGGATCCAGAGTCGCTGCGTCAACCGGCGATAGAAGGGCATGGCAGTTCTTGCTACAAAGAATATCAGTTGAAATTCAACGCGGAAATTACCGCGTCGATAATTGGTTCATTGCCTACGGACTCCTCTTTCCGTTGTAGCCGAATCAAGTCGGCGTCAAACATGATATATACAGCTAATGAACTTAAATAAATTCTAATATATATATATATATATATATATATATATATATATATATATATATATATAGCCAGCCATGTTGGTATATACGCACAAAACAATCACCCTCCTCCACAAAAAAAAATTTAATATATATATAGTGTGAATTAACATAAACCGTTGGAAAGTTTGTTTAACCACGTAGTTCGTTACAATCCCAGAAACCTTGACCAGCTGAGACAGATAAACGCAGCCATCCTGAAACGGACTCTGGGGCACCATACGTCAACGCGCAACCGCCTTGTCTACCTACTACCCAAATGTCCACTCCTCAGAGATGACCTGAGGCGATGTTATAACCTCTGCCGCAGCACAGCCTTCAATGACTGCATTGGAAGATGGGAGGAGGAGTTTTCCAAACTCGACCTAGAATTCTTCAATACCGAAGCTATGAGAAATGCGGAATGGAAGGGCCCAGAGTATAGCGACAGACACGTGATGCTACGGTTTGCAATGCACGGCTTTCATCACACTCTATGTCAACGGGCTGAGTTTCATGAACTATGTGAGGCGTGTGTGTGTGCCGCCGCTGCCGTGGATTCTGCCGAAGATACTACGCCGCAGACTGCAATCTTGTGCAATCTCAAAACGAATTAACCTCTCAGCGTATGGCTTCGTAGGTCTTATATTTTATTATATTTTATGCCCGGGAATGGATATATATATATACACATTCCCGGGTATAAATATAATAAACTATAAGACCTACAAAGCCCCATATATATATATAAAAGTCATCTCTGTCATAAACAAGTGACATATGTATTTAAGTATACATGTGACATGAATATAAATCAAGTATATGCATATGCGAATATTAATCAAATGTTTGCTTATGTGTTAGGCGGGGAAACGTGCTTGCTTACGCCCATCATTAAAATAGCGTGCAATTTTGGGTGGCTCTTACCAACCAAAGCGCTTCCTCTAATAACCGCTCGTAAGGAAAGCCTCACCCCGTCAATTAAGCGCAATTCGTCTACGTTTACCTTATCCCATATTAGTGAAACACCTTTGTGGCGATGGGTGTTATCTGTATTCATTGCCGCAGTTGTGATGGTAGCCTTTTTGGCCCTGTCATGTATGTGTGATCGAGAGCTACTACCGCTTGTTAATAAGATAATACTTAGGTATGTAAATTTGTTTACAAATGTTATTTCTGTTCCCCTGATGTGAAGCACGTTACATTTGCCCAGGCAGCCGCCCGTTTGAAATTTCGCAGCTACTGCATTTCCCCAATCAACCTTTGGTGATAATGATGAGCAAGTCTTACCTATATTGCATAAATAATTTTCAATAAAGTCGCGACCTACAACATTGTACCAGTAGGTACGCTGTCGATCCAGACGCTTTTTGTATTCGTGTATCGCAAGGGGTGTTTGGGCCCGACGCTATACACAACATTTCGGCAAATATTTGATAGCTTTTGCGCACTTTGGGGTCCAGTGGTTATGCTGATAATACTCGTGTGCGACGATCAAGTCACTGAAGTTGAGTTTATCATGGCCACCTTTCTACGAGGGGACCTTAACCGTAGTGATACACGTATTTATGTCAGCAGCAACTACTTATTATAGGCTTAATCTTAAGATGCAATTTTTCTTTGAAAGTTTGCTTTGCGAACGTATTTGTGGCGTTAGTATTTAACTCGGGAGACCTAGCGCCAGGTCCACTGTCACTCACCCTTCCATTCCATCTCGTCGATGTCATTCATGTGTTAAAGCAGTGCGTCATCTGAGACCTAATGCGGCCAGAACTGCTAACTGCGTCATTCAGTTCTGCTTACTGCACTTCAAGGCATATGGTTTCCTCACTGACTTAGAAGCTACCTTTGCAGATAATTACTCTGATAAAGAAAGTCAGGAAGAGTTATGAAAGACGACTGCACATCTTGCTAGATCAGCAAAAAAAGATAGCACTTAATCAATGTATTAAAAATAAGAAATACTAATGTCACTCTGTTACGGCCACCATAAAATAAAATCAGTTTGCCTCTTTTGCAGAAAAAAACTGGTACTACTATCAAATGCCCCTAAGGAAAGGTTTCAAATTTATTGACCATATATTTCTTGTTTAGTACAATCGCCGTAATATTTACATACGCATTCGTCGATTTCATAACAATTTCCGTTCAAGCTTATGAGATAATGGTAATCATACCATGTTGATCGGCATATTATAGATCCGTTCTCTGGCTGAGATGGCAATTTCCATCTATCACTGCAAAAAGCAAGCTCTCGATATGCCCTGTAAGCTTTTAAAGTTTATGTACTGAACTGTGTCTTGTGCAGTGCTAATATTATTTTACTAATATTCTCTGCGTTACTGGCCTGTTGACATAATGAGTCCCGTTTTTGATAGTAACTAAGTTTATTTGCAGCATTCCACGTATTAAATTTGAATCGTTACCTCTATAGAAACCTAGGTTCTTCAAGGAGTTTGCTTTTTCTAACACAGTCAAATACAGCTTTTGTATCCATAAAAGCGGAAAGGTGCACCCACGTTTCCAAGACTGTGCAAATGTAAGTGACATAGCGCCTGGAGCACGAACATTAATGATATTTCCGAATGATAGAGCTAAAAGTGAAACTCTTAGTTACACAGAACTGTTATGACGACTAATCGTTAGCCTACGCTATAACGACCCATTTTGCGGTGCACACAAAATCGGCGTGCAAAAATATAAATTCAGGTCCTGCGAAAATAATCCTATTGATCTGTAATCTATCTGGCAATCATGCAAGGTTTCTCAGTGTATCTATCCCGAGTTATGTAAATAAACAGCGTTGTCTCTAAGTCTCAACCTATAACTGCCACGAAAAGTGCGATTATGGTTTACATAGGCTTGTCCGGGTCAAATGGAAAAAATGCATTTACGCACACCCAAAACGGGTCTCGTGTGGGTCTAGATGCCGATGTTGTTGGCATATTACTCACTAGAAAAACCCCTGCTTAAAGGCTTCTGGACGAGACAAGAAGCTGGTCCCGCTATTTAATACTACTCTAACCCCTAGTTTTCCTTTGAGGTTGCGTGGGCAGAGCGCACATGGCGGTCTTTCCGTTTGATGATCGCGGCGAAATCCTTCATGATGCCCCAGCTGTGGGTGTCGAACAACATTGCCTGCGACATTTGCACGCACGTTTCAGGAAGTTCCCATGGAACGAACCGCACCAGCTGCACCGGTAAAGTATGTACAGGTTTCGAGCTTGTGTTTCACGTCGCCTTCTTCTCCTGAGCCACAAAGAAGACATACTGGCGACGGAGCCAGTTCGAAACATGCAGGTTTTTATAGGTTGCGTTATCTGTGGGAACAACCGACAATAGTATCATTCGAAAAAGATCACAGCATAAACATCAAAGACCAGTGACATATGCAGATTTCCATTGGACTGTATTCAATGCTTTAAAGGGTATATATACATGTCAAATATACGAAAACTACAGCTTAAGTATTTAGATCAGTTAACTCTACATATTGCCTGATTCATTAGAATACAATATATATATATATATATACACATATTTTTAAGATATTAACTGAGCTCTTGAGGAGTAACTAACAGTCACTTAGAACATCCGTGCTTCCGGGCACATGTATAAGAGAAAAACCATCTAGCGACGATGTTCAGCGAATGTTCTCCAACGAAACAGGACGTTCTCAAAATGGAAGACGCTTAAACTCGACGACGATGACGACGGCGCGCGAATGCTTGACTCGAATAAACGGATAAACAACACAGGCAAGCCATGGTACTATAGTGGGATGAATGGAGAGGAGCCGACGAGAATGTTTTGTTTATTCCGCCGTGCTATTGACTACTACAACAGTTTTCTATGTCAATAAACGAGACCAACATCCTCTTTGATCGCCCACCAATCAGTTTGCCACCACAATGTTCATATATATATATATATATATTTATGCGCATTTACTGGACACTGCTTCGTGTCGTTAACAAACTAGCTTGGCACAAGCTGGTCAGCATTCTGCTGCACCGCCTGGGTTTCCTCCAATCGACCGACCGACGGGATACAGCTAATGCTCATCAACGTAAACGTGCTTAGTTATTTTCAAAGAATCTGCTTCATGGCATAGGGCGGCGGAAGACACGCGCCCAGTCACAACCTCTGCGTATCAGAGAAAGGGAGATAGATATATATATGTTATACATGCTGCCATGGCCAAGCGGCCCTAATAACTACAACATATGGGTTACTGACTGTTGTTTACGGCACTATTACTACGGTACTACTCGAAACTCGTCTACGTTAGAGTAGCGCGCATTTTTTTGGCTATGACACCTTCCGAGAACACAAAAAAAGTTCCCTAACGTATGCGCTCAATAGATAAACTTTGCCAAATGGGCACGAATCATATGGCAATCTTGGCGTGACACTAGGCATAAACGTTGAAACAACCTCATTAAAAAATGTTTTTTTATTCTAGGCATAAACGTTAGTTGGATTTTTTATTTTATTATCAGATTGTACCTTTTAATGGTTCCCGCTTATTCCCCTGCACGCGGAACTCTTTTAAGGTTATCAGCTCGACAGATGGTAGAAGCACTATGCATATTGAAACGGCCAACACGCATTAGAGTTTGACGACTAAATTATAGCTATATATCCTAGTGAAAGTATTTTATTACAAAACAAAATACTTCAATTATACAGGCGACTGTATCTTCTAACGATCCCTACATTAGTTGATTTCGTTACCAAAATAAAATGTAAACTCTGCGTGCACCATGTAGTACACATTACTAACTACACATTTATTGGCTTTATTACCTTGTGTTTATCTCGTCCTATATATTGCTATTTTATTTCGTAATTTTTTTAATTTTTATAATTTCACTTATTAAACAAGCCCAGCCATGGACCATTCTGAAAATGGCCGGGCTAGGTGTGAATGTATTTTTAAACGCCCATAAGAAGTTTCACAATTTGGATATAAAAAAGCATTTGTCCTAGTTTCAAGTACCTTAAAAATTCAAACGATCCAAAACTTCATCTTCCTGTGGTCTTTGAAGATTTCCAGATTGTGTTATAACCAGCGTTCGACGGAATCGCCCGCTGGTGCTCTATAATTGGCACGCTCCTCGTATTAAACTAGTGCGTTGAGCTGAAATAAGGTGCATTCTATTTTATTTTCTTAGCATAAGTGTACTTATCCACCCTATCTCATACATGTGATCTAGAAATATACGTATTGCCTGACTTTGACTTTCGTCATCATACCCTATGGCGTAAAAACTTCACAGCAAGTGTTCCTTTCAATTGTCCGTTGTTTGGTGTACACAAACTACGCCAGGATTGTACATTCGCCCTTGTCCGAAGTAAAATAAATTGCGTTCCATAAGCCCTTTAGGCTGAGGTGCCCCCGAGAGATTACCATCGAGTTTATACCGAGCAAGAACATCTTCGGCAGGCCACGTTGTTAGTGCCGTGTTTTACTGCTCTTTTCAATGAAGTGCTTAGAACATCCCAATTACCCGTGGAATGGAGGACCAGTCTTCTAAGTATCATTGCTAAGGGAAATGGAGACCCGCTGGCTCCATCATCCTACCGAGGAATAACGAAAAAGAGCGTAATATATAAGCTTCTGTCGGCCATCTTAACCCGTCGTCTGGAAGAATTTTTAGAAACTACCGGGGCACTTCCTGAGCAGCAACACGAATTCAGAAAAGGCAGATCAACAATGTCTGCGTGCGCCGTGCTTTTAAACTCGGTGAATCGCACACTTCGTGTCAGGGGAAATGATCTATTCGCCGTGTTCGTGGACTTCAAGGCGGCCTTTGATACGGCCTCGCGAACGATCATCCTTGACAAGCTGGCACATAGTGGAGTCCCACTGAGCATGCTAGAGCTTCTAAGAAGCATCTTGCAAGAGGGACTAGTAATAATAGACGATGGTTTGCTGAGCACGCGCTGATCACTCAGACCACCGGTGTTGTTCAGGGTGATAACCTGAGTCCTCTGTTGTTCTCAATGTTGGTAAGCGATCTCCCGGCGGAAATACATAGTCGGCATTCACAAGTGGAAACGCTTATGTATGCCGATGATTTAGTATTGTTCTCCCGAAGTCGCTTTCACTTGCAGCAGTCGCTTGTAACTCTACAGGGCTATGTAAACCGGAACAAATTGTAGATCAATGCGAGCAAGACAAAGGCGATAAAATTCCGACGAGGAGGAAGACTGGCCAAAAGCGATGAGCTCCGACTGAGTTCGGAAATAGTCGAAATCGTCTCATACTTTCCCTACCTGGGGGTCGTGTTTTCTTCATGTGGCACAAGCTTCTCCAGGCATGTTGAAGAAAGAGTCCGAAAAGGCCTACAATCCTTTTACAGTATCAAGGACCCATGCAGACTGTCGATGGAGGTTGCGGTTAAGCTGTTTAACCTGAAGATTGCACCCACAGCATCCTACGGTGTTCAGGTGATCTGGCCGTATCTCACAAGATCGAACCTAAGGGCGTTTGATTAACTTAAAGCCAGTTTTCTAACGAAAGCGTTGAACGTCCACCGCACTAGCCTGAATAGGTTAGTGTACTTATTGGCATCGTCGCCGTTATTCGTTGAGGACTTACAGCGGATGTACAACCTGCTGAAGACGACGGTTTTTAGAGAACGCGTTTTAAACTGGGAGAATAAAATGGCCGACATCGACCCGCTGTTTTATGAAACGAGAGCAATGACGTCGGATTTGTGGAGAGCCTGCAGTTATGAGAACCGGCATCTAATCACCATCGTCCACGGCCTCCATCTGAAGATCTGTGCGCGCGAGAAGTTTCATGAAATCTCGGCGGAGTGTATGTGTAAACTTTGTGGCTGCCCGTGTGATCTATATCACCTTCAGCGTTGTGAAAGAGCAGTTCCGCTGTCTCAATTCTGGAAATACGATGTCTATGATGTGTATTCGTAAACCAATCATTGGTTAATAAAACTACTATTATACCGAGCAAGATGGCTTAGTAGCAAAAGCCTTTGTCTTGCATTCGGGAGGCCTGGGTTCGAGGCCCAGACCGGCCACACCTAGATTGGTTTTCATGGTTCCCAATTTAGACAAAGTGAATGCCGCAGTGGACTAAAAATCTACGATGATCGAAAAAAACGGGGAGCACAGTAGTTTAGTTAGTAGTTTTTTATACCTAAAGATTAACTACTGTTTAGCGAAATCAAGCTGCAATACAAGAACTTTTAAACACGTCCGATCACCTAAACGGGCTATTCCCTTGGCGTATGGCTTAATGGGAACGCGCACAACATGACCGCAGTTCCTTATTTGAATGCAACTAGTATCCTCGCATGACTTTTATAAGTGATTCGAAAATTGCTCTACATACGCACTTATGTAGCAAAAGCGAATTTATGCTTTTTGAAGATAAAACAGTTTTACTCTTTATATGCTCTAAATATGTGAATATTTTCCTGCTAAATATGTTTTGCATTGACCTGACTAAACTTATTCTGATCGCACAAGCTTGAAAAAGTGCGGTGAATGCTAAATGTAAATGATAAATGTATTCCCAGCCTAGTTCTTGTATGTGTTGTGGGGTTGCTGAGCTTACGTTAGGTGGGGTAATGTCCTTATGGAAAAATGCTTCTGTTAACGAGGTGGGGTGCGTTTGAGCTAACTTTATTTGGCCTTGTTACGGTTTCTGACATTTTTGGTATTTCATCAATTGAGCAGCATTACCTTCTCGGCGGTATCTCACGTGACTGAAGCTAAGAATGAGCCAAGTTTGAAATACTAAGCCTGTAGCGTTTTTTATGTTCTTACAAATGACCCATTTTATTTGAAAAGTCATCAAAGAATTTAATAAATGGGTATTTGCTAAGTCAAGCAGGAGATAAAATGCACAAGCCTCAAAGTTGGTCGTTGATCTCAATGATTAGAAGTATTCCGGGAATTGTTAACTTACTTACTCCAAGATCTTCTCGTGTTCTCTTCTCTACTTTTTAGTGCTCTGGAGCAGCAACGCAAGGCATTGCTTAGTTCTTAAGCGTATAACGTGTGTCAGCCAGAGTGAGAGCCTTCAAAACTTTAGTTTATCTCTCAAGTTTAAATCAAAACTTTGGAACCTTGATAACCATAAGTGACAAGTCTTGCAAAGCTGATAAGATTGCGCCTAAACAGACCAAAAAGTGTACTCTATGCCGGAGCAACATTAGCACATCTTTTGACTCGTAAAGCAAAATACTCTAAATTTGATTCTCTACATGGGCCAATATTTTGGCCCATGTAGCCATTTCTGGTGTTTTACTATGAAAACACCAGAAAATGAAGTATATTTTTTAGTCCTATCTAGGAAAAACAACCATGTTTCGTAGGTTTTTCATTGGCGGGCCCTAGACAATAAATAAAATATTTCAAAAAGTGCGGGATATATGTATACCCGTAAAATATGCATAACTTGACATATATTACAGTGAGTGTAATAAACTAAATAAAATATATTTTATATACTGTTTTTATTGTCTAAAGCCAGCTAAAGAAGGTCCGTGCCAGCGATTCCAAGCAGCTACCTTAGAGAAAGAATGTGAGTACTTATCACCAGCCAAACACATATATTTTTTTTAAACATAAGTGCGTTTTGTTAATAACATGTGCGATGACCATAACTTCATTTGTTTTTCCGTAAGGCTAATGCCCGTGTACGGTTTTGCACTGATACATTCAAGCATCATTGTCAAAAGAAGGAGATATTGTATGTAGACACAATATTCAGTTACCATTGGTTGGAGGCGCTACCACGCTCCACGGCACTTATCATTCTGCTGTTGCTGGCTGGGGATATCCAGGCTCTCCATCTGTCACTTGGAGTGGTAATATCCAGCAATTAAACGACCGCACCGTTTGTAAGGGCTGCAGTAGACCTCTCTATACGCATTGTACATACCAAGTACTCGATCGATACACTACAAACTGCAAGTCATGCTTCTCTAAATGATTTGTTGTAATTGTGGCAACTGACGCTAAAATAAACACCAATTGTGGCTATTCCAAAAATCTGTACTAACTCAAGGACAAAACTGACCAATTAACAAACGTTTTCCCGCTTTTCTTCGGCTCCTCTACTCGACCTGTCCTGCCAGAGCGTTGACTACACTTTTACCTCCTGTCCCGCTCTGAAGTTATCTTCAGTCTTATGATGGAGAGTGCTGGCCTTCCTCCCCTTGGCCCCTCTTCCAGGACCAGCATGTGCGCCAGCGCCTGCCTTAGGCGGAGACAGCGCGCCGTTGGCGATGCGGCAGGCCTGGCTTGTCTCAGGGCTATAGAGCGATAAATGGTGTGCTACACACGATCTGACTACTCCGAGCAATAGAGTACACACGTATCCCACTCTGCCTGCCGGACCATGTATGACTGTAGTAGGATTCTGTCGTCCACTACGCGCCCGGTGGCGTGGTGGCTTAAGTCTGCGCCTCGCAACCAGAGGAGACACATAGGTGCGCGGGTTCGAGCCCCACCGTTGCACATTTGTATTTATGAGGGTCCGTCTATGAAGCAATGTGAAAAACAGTTCCGTGGACGTTAAATCTTGGCTGAGGGTCAGCCCGAAAACTTTATTACAAGCCAGAGAACCCGGCCCGAATTAGACCGCCAGGCCTAACCTTGCCACCCACTCGTGGAGTATCCGCGCGCGCGCCAAGGTTGTCCCTACTGTCCAGTGCCACGTAATTAGCATGTTTTCCTTATCTGTTCCCTAATACCATGTTCCAGCCCGACCAGGAAATCTTCAAAAGCAGAATCATCATTGCGCGTTTTCTTTACTTCCTGCCACTGTCCAGTCTCCGAGGCCATCATCCACCGGGATTTTTTGTCGTCCTTCCGCATTTCGGCTCTGAGCTGTCTCTTCTGCAACTGTTTCTGACTTCCTGATTGACGTCCTTTTGCAACGTTCGGTTTGCCATCACTTGCTGTCCCCTTCGCTTTCCTAGTCTTTTCTATCTTCCTGCGATAGACAGGAAGGACTATAGCTGATCGCCCGATGACCCTCGACGGTGCATACCCAGCATATCGAGGTCAGTGCTGACCAGTCTTTTACCAGATGGGACGAGTCTCTGCACCGGTGGCAGACGTTAACCGCCGTGTCTTTTACTTCACGTTCTTCCCAGTTTGTTGCAGCTTTAACAACCCAGGAGGGTAATTGACTCATCCGGTCTGCACCTCCTCGCATCGACCTTGACGCTCTCGTGGTGTCGGTGATCGCTGTTGTTGCTCTAACTAGCGCGTACCAGGCGTCCAGCCTTTCTGCAGCCTGCCTGCATTTCCGTGGATCCCTGATTCTCTTGTGTTCTTACTTGAGCGTCGTATGAGCTCACCGTCTTTGCCCTTGATGAGTCCTCGAACTGTGACACTTGCGTGTTCCACCGTTCTGCGGCGCAGTTTCCCATAGCTCTGAGAAGCAGCGTCATGCGGCGTATCGGCGTGACGTACAGCAGAAGTAGCTCTTTGCCACTCAACAGCTGCAGCGGCTTTCCAGCAAGCGTAAGAAGTGTCTCGAAAGCCTGTCTCCCGACAGACACCCTTCACCAAGAACCGCTGGGTCGCTGTGGGATTACCCGCCGCCCCTTGCAGCTCAATACCGTCACTGCTCCTCAGCTATAGCCGCAGTCCTTGCCTGCATGTTTGGACCGGCCCAATTAAGACGAACTGTTGAGAAACGGAAAAGTAAATGAGTGGGCGCTCGATCGGTTGCGCTGTCTCCTCCGCCGGACATTTGTCGCCTCACAACCGCCTTCAAATGTGAGGGGAGGAGAATGTGCAACTGTTGTATGGCCGCTGGCGTCCGTACCAGCGTCACTAGTAGCGACGACATCGCTACCTGCTATTTCGCTACCCGAGTTTGTCTTAGAAGTTCCATTAAAGTTCACAATTCTAAGGGCCAGCGAGACACTGTAAGTCAGGCAACCTATCTGCTAACACAGCGTTGAGTAATTCCAGACCCATTCCATAGGATTCGAAGATATTTTCCACAGGCCTACGAGAGCACATCCGCACCTAACTGTTTAAGCTATACTATACATACTGCACTATGCTGGATGTATACTGTGCAATCTGTCTACCCAAAGAAAACCCCTTGAGGTGATTGATGCTAGACTGTACACTGTGTGACTGTTCACTGTGCGTATTTCACTCAGTGCATTGAGCAGCCCTTTGCAGCCGAATTTGAATTCCGCTACAAGACTACCGACCATTGCGTGGGGTAGTTTTACTCCACTCGTTGAACAAAGCGCTGTTGCACTTCAAATTGGCCTGACGCCTCGGTTTTCTATCGCAAGGCTCTACGCTATGCACTAAAATTACCTCTAAGCTCTACGTGTCATTCTAGTGTGGCACTCTCTAGGGTCAAGCTCTTGCAGGTAACGAGCAAACAGAACTCCTTAGAGCTCCGCAAACACACATCAGCTTTTGTCACCTAGCAGACGACAACTTTTTAACTGTCCTTGCTTCCATTATTTATATATATGTATATTCATCGGCTTTGCGGAATGAGAAAATGGCTAACAATCCAGTACCAGGACTCGCCAATCCAGCGCTGGTGTGAGATACACCATATTGAACGAGGAAGACCAATAACACACTCTAACATAAGCGTGAGTCGACGGTAGATTATAGTAAGGTAAAAACAAATTAACAGATAGCCGCAATCGATGCGGGAAGTATGGTTACGATCGTCGTCACCTTAATATGGATATAGATCTGTATAGGCGTTATTGTCCATCTGAATAAATCCTACTGAAACCGAAAACAGCCGAAACAACCAGACGCTTCGAATTGCACCGAGGCAATAAAAAGCAACGACGTGGAAAAACGCATACTCATTTGCAGTGAAGTACAAGTCGGTTAGAGCCTGATGGTGGTGGTTGTGGCTGCTGCTGCTGCTGCAGCTAGAGCCACTGACTGAGCGCCGCTGATGGTTGGTTAGTCGGCCGGAGAGCGAGAAACAGAGAGCGCACACCACCGATCATGGCCGAAGCAAGCGGCTGCAACAACAACAAGCCGCCGTGCACGCACTTCCGCTTCCGGCAACACGGCCGCTGCCGCGGCGGTGGCGGGCAATTTGAAACGGTGAGAGCCGAACGCTTTCCTCGGTTGGCTGCCGAGCGAAGCAGGACTCCTGCTTCCTGGCAGGAGTCCTGCTATTTGCAAGTGCGCCACGACAAACGGCAAGGAACGCTTGGAGAGGGGGGGGGATGCGTGAACAGCGGCGGGGGGCGTGGACGGACAGCGAAGCGGCGTGGGCAGGAAAGAAGTACATATCTAGATAGTTGCTGAAAATAATGATCATCCGCAGACATTACGAAGCGAGTGCTCAAATGCAGCCAAACATTGGGTAATGTTGTTGAGCGACAATCGTAGGAAATAGGATCGATCGTTTTGTGTACGTATAGCGCGATCTATCTCTATGCATTAGGTGCATTGCTGGAACCGGCTATACCGATCCTGAGTGGTGACGGTAGTGGTGGTGGTGATGGTAGGAGTGCTGCTTCTCGTCTGGTTGTGGCGACGATGATGATGGTGATGGTAAAAGCTAGCCCATCTGGCTGGCTGGGTAGATTCACGAAGCTAATAACATTTTGTGTATGCCGGCCGTAGAGAGCACGTTACGGCAGCAGATCGAGTAGGCGGACCGTCGATACCCGATCTGCTGCCGCCGAGACGCGATCTCAAACGCACAAACGAACTACTTTCAACGGTGTTGAATTACAGACAATAGCTTTTGCTGATGCTCGTCTCATTGGTCGCCCCATGGCCGTCGTCGTTGCCGTGGTCTGCATCTTGCCCGCTCTCTATCGATACGGCAGCTGCTGCTGGCTGCTGCAACCGCCACCAACAACAACAACAACAACGGCAGCGACGGCAACCATCACGGTCTCTACTGGCAGCATCCGCATCAGCATCAGCACAGCTCATGCCGGTAGACATGCTGCTACGACGGGTGCTTCCACCGGTGCTTCTTCGGCTACGACTTGTACAACTCTACCGGCTTCCACTTCTTTTCCACTTGCACCATTTCTTGGTGTTTCCCATCGTAGTGCAGAGCACACCACTAGTATCGCCGCTGCCGCCGTGTCGAATGTCCATTATGAATTTTATAGCTCTTCTACTCTTACTCTTCCTTTTCCTCTGTCCGGCTTCCTCTCTTTATTTCTATCTCCCTCTCTCTCTCTCTGTTCTGCAACCAGCAGCAGAGACGATGGGGGCTCCTTGTATAGCCCACAACGTGGGTAGAGTTTGCCGCCGCCGCCGCCACTCTCGTCGTCCGTCTCTCGTCTTGCTTCCTCCCCCCCCCTTTCCCGTCAGGATCTATCTGCTCATGATCGGCCCTCATCCGAGAAGGGCTTGGCAGGACACTCGCAGGCGCTCGTTGTTCGCCGCCGTCCTGGAGCGGACGAGAACGCCGGAAGGGCAGGCGGGGAACCACAGCAAAGGGGAAGCGTTCTTCCCAAACGAACTAGCTTTGCTGCTGGGATCCGTCGATGCTGCCATATCTTCTCTCTCGAGCTCACTCCTACTTGCTTTCGTTGGGATGATGAGATAAAATTGATTTATGTCCCTTCCATTATCAGACACTCCGTCCTCGCGGGAGTGGCGGCGGCGCGGGGGAGGGGGGGGGGTGAGGTAGAAGGCGAATAGTAGGGCTAGGTGGGTTGACGACGAGGCAGGCGCTCGCTAGTAGGGCCTACAGGCAATGCTCTACACGATGCGCGAGGCAGCAAAGGAACGGGCATCTACTAGGCTCTCTGTTTCGCTGCTACACAGCGGCCGGCCAACTCCCGCAATGCAGTCTCCCCTCACTTTCCCCAAACTGGCAAGCCTCTACATAAAAGATACGCGCATATATATATATATATATATATATATATATATGCGTATATTTTATGTAGAGGCTATCGATGATGGCCCCGCAACAGGCAGCAACAACAACGGTCGCAGCCGCGAGCGTGGGCTGTAATGTGATAGGTAGGGCAGAGGAAAAGAAGGAGCAAAGAAGGAAGACAGGAATCGGTCGGGCAAGGTGCTCTCCTTCAACCGCCCGTTGGTTCGTGTCCACCAATCCGTCGCTTACGATGACTTTGGCTTGATACTTTGATGCCGACCGAAACTCTTCGAACAACGGCTGTCGTTACAGCGGCAACTCCACGGTGGCGCCGTAGTGCAAACGTAATTACCAAATGCGTGTCTGTCCCAACTCTATGGCATTTGCCCCACAATGCCTCTCTTTCTCGATCACTGGCTCCGACTAACAAAGAGATTTCTAGCCTAATGTGTTGTCCCCTCCCCCCCCCCCGATCCTACTCTTTCCAGTGCTGCTCTATTTTTGAAAGCTACTCAAGGTTCGTAAATGGTGCATGACGTTATGTATCGTCGGTGGAAATAATATATTTTCTATATGTGTAAACACATACTTATATTTATTATGCAAAATTGAACACATGCATATGCAGAGAGAGAAAAGGGGAGACAGATGTTTGAGGTTAAGTGTCAACTATCTGCCCTCGTTGAATGCCTTGATTCATGAAATTTAGTTTTTTTTTAATCGACTGACGGGTTATCAAATATTGCTTCACTTTAGATTAGAGTCAAACATAACGGTGTCATAATATTTGCTTCTTATTCTGTTGTTGTAGGGTTTATTGTGACATCAAAGTTTGTCTATAGAGTTGCTGTTCACGCACTCCCTATGCAACATTACGTACGTCACCTACCTGTATACGCAGGCAATGCCACATGCTATTGCAGCGTCTTGTCACCGCCACGTCTGTCCTGTATCGAGATGGCTGACGCTATAATTGTGTTTTGCACCGAGATCGGACTTTTGACCCTCACGGGCGTGCTTTCATGAGTGAGTCACTCGTTACTACAGGTTCAAGTTGGGGCGGGGCGCATCCGCCACTAGCTGCATCTCGTCGCCGGGCATCTCCATTATAATAATCGACAGGCGGACATCTATTGTAATACCCCCGTATATGCCGTACTGAATAGGCGTATCCGTTTGTGTGTCTGTCTTTGGGCAGAGAGATGCGCGCATGATGTTACCGCGCCGATGATGATCACCCGCCCCGAGATGCCCATGGGCGCCGTTACTTGTCGACAGAGCGTCAAAGCTTCACGGTAAAGCTTTATATGCTATTTGGGAAAAATCGCTGCGCGGAGACGAGAATGTCGAATGTAATCCGCCTCAAACATCTAACGCCCAACACTCGTAAGTCAAGTCAAGCCTATGTCTAGAGCTTAAACGATGTTTTCGCAAACGAGTAGCATTTCATCGCACAACAGGGTTTAGTAATACACTCTGGTAAAGCTACCAACCTTAGTTTGCAATGAAGATAGTTTGCATCGCGCCGACAACAAAGTTATAGACTACGTAGCTGTGCTGTCCAAAAAACAAACAGAAGAACATACACGCACTTCATCGCTGCGTATAGCCAAATATTTTCGTTAGAAACAAGATCACTTTTGCTTCACTTAAGTCTGACTTGTGCGCGTTGGCACATTCATTTGATACTTGCATCTTTCGTAGCTGCAGACTGGATATCGGCGAAGGTTATGCCGCTTGGCAACTGACTGCTTGACGCTTAGAAGCTAAGATTGTCAAGAAAAACTTGGAGAGACAGGGAGAAGCGGCCGAACAGAGAAGAACAGCGTAAGATAAACAGCGGAAGAACAGAAAGAAAGAGGAGTGCAAGGAAAGAGGCTGCACTGAGAGTTGGCCCCGTACGCGTCGTTTCGTCCGTGGTCCGTCGTCGGTTTTGCTTCCAACGCAATAGTGGTGAAGAGCGGGGGGCAGTGGAACCGGGTGGTGGGCGGCGACACTTGCTGAGCGTCTCTTAGTCAGCGACTGACCGAGCAAGTCAGCCAACGCGCGAGCAAGCGATCGAAGGCCGCCGACAGAAGAACGACCGACTGAGCGCCCGCGATCGTGGCTTGAATCCGTCATCATGACAACAAAGGCGTGTCAAATTGCCCATGTGTCGATACTTTCAGCGGCGGGAAGGAAACGAAGGAAAAGGAAAGAAGATGAGGAAAATGAGGAGAAGAAAAAGAACTAAGGGAAAACGAGGCCGTCCTTCCTGCGTTCCTTCCGAGCGCAAGTCCCATAGCAGCAGCGGCAGCAGCACCGTGACTGCCCGTATAGTCCGATACTATCGGATGTCCTACTACCATAGACACTAAGCTCGCTTGTCTTCTTTTCCTTATTCCACTGCTTCTCCTTCTGTTTCCTCTGCTGCTGCCGCCGCAGCCGCCTCTGCTGCAGCTTCTCTGCGTACAGCTGACACCGTGCACGGCGCGCTTCCATATTCGGCGGCCCTTGCGCGAACACTGCCGACGGGACAGCGACGGGAGCAGGACCGGCTCGGTCTTGCTAAGTGGGAGTGAGACTTTACTCCCACTGGAGCTGGGGCTTCCCCAATGCGGGTGGGATCCGGTGACTACTTGGTCATCAACTTTGGCTCCGCTATTTGAGTGCGGATTGCGGCACAATGGTTCTCTCCGATCGCTGCCGACACAGCACAGTGGCATCAGCATCAGCAGCAGCAATAGGGGTAAGAGTAGTGTCATTGCAGCCCTGCGTGGGCAGCACTGCTTTTGACCCGTTTTGGCTTTCTTGCTCTTTCATTTTGTCTCCCCCCTTTACCCCCTCTGTTTCTCCCCTCCCCTCCCCCTTTCTCTCTTCTCTCTCTGGCGCTATATCTCTCTCTCACTCTCTGTGTAGCTCAGTCCCCCAAAGCTAGTCTAGCGTACCGACAATGATGCGTTTTAGGGGGTTGTCGATAGGTAGGCTGAGAGGTCCGTCTCTTTGTCTCGTTAACATTGGCAACGTATATGCTGTCCCTCGGTTTAGCACTGGGCCGGTTTGATGTAGATCGGCCTAGATCTGGCCTGAGCGTGTGGTAATTTGTTTCGCGTTGTTGTCTATGCAAGCCAAGCTGGTGTATGTATGCCGGCTTCTACATCTCAGTCAGCAAACAGCTTATTGAAGTCGTTTTTTTAAAATTGTGGATGCCGTACCTGAGCTATAGTAAAGCAACGTTGTTGTTATTTTGAAACTGTTGATATAGTAGCCACAGGCAGCGATTTTGCGTCTGTTGCTGTCTTTGGTCATTTCTGTTATTATAAGATTGGTTTGTTATTCATCAACGCAGGTCAGAGGTATAAACGGAATTTTGTCGAACATAATGAATTTACCGTTTTTTTGTTGTTATCGCGTTCTAGTGCTGTAGTTTTTCACCTTTTTATTGTTGCTATCGGCTGCTGTTAAATTAAAATAAAAAAATGATTGAGCGTAGACTTAATATTAGCTGTACTAGCACAGATGCACTTCCGTCGTATAGATATCTCGATTAGGTGCTAAAATCCTACTAACAGTATAGCCCGGCCGAGCGTCTCTCCGTTAATGCGTGACCTTGTGTCGTACCCGGCAAATATATAGATGCCCCGAGCCGTATTTCCTGCTGTGTCTCAATAAATAGTTAAAAACTTCTATACTAGAAGATACCATATAATAGAGAAGGAAAAGGAACAGAGGAACGGATCATATTATGCGCATATCGGTGAGCTTATTTTTTAGCTTCAGGATATATGAAGTTTATTTCTCTGTAATATCGTATCTGTGGTAAATACCAAAGCGTATTAACATACATGTATTCATCCAAACACGCCCCAAGCTGCAGCTTGAACTTCCGAAACTTCTGAAGTCTGTCGTAGTACCATGTCATAGTGGAGTGGTCCGCATCCGGTGGCGAGACGGAAGTGAATAGGACAATGGGTAACACCGAGGCGGTGGGCTTTGAGAGGGTCGGGTGGTTAACGATCCGCCGGTTAACGACGATCAGAGCTAAACCGGTTGGAGGGAGCTGCATATTCGTCAGAGTACTGTATAGAAGGTCATGCTGCCAGTGGTACGGCGACAGCCAATCTGCATTTCACTTGACGGGATGCTGAGTGAATATATGTCCCTCTTATTCGTACGCATTTTCCTATTATGTTGCGCACACGTTAGTGAATATCGTCATATGTACACAACGATATTATATTATGGCTCTAAATGATATAGGCTCGAGAATCCTTTGTCGCTTGTCTTCTCACTTTTTGATTTTTGTTCTATATATATATATATATATATACATACACGCGGATCTAAGCAAATGTTTACAATGTATACGAAAGATTAACCTTTATACACAACTGTTTTTGTATTTTTTTTCTGAAAACAGGATCACTATTCAGATTTTGACGTAATTTCCACCAGATGGCAAAATACGTCTCACACGCTTTTTGGAGGTCGGAAAATCTCGAGTTAGGAACTATAGAAATTATAAAATGTCTAGAACAGTGAAAAGCATTGTAACCAAAAGTTCCTCTTAAAATGAAATGCCTAATTTGGTAAGTAGGGCTACTTTTCTGCTATTTTTCTAAACAGCCACATACGCGTCCTCAAGCGAATTCTGGATGCTGAGTGCTGTCGCTGCTTACTTGCATGAACCAACTGACAGACTACTAAACCCCCCACACAGAGTACATTTTTCATTGTGCATGGAAATGCTGTTGTCGGAAATAGTCTGTTGGACAACGACTAAGCTCACAAATGTAGAGTCATTGTTTTCACTTGATTCGCTTCCTTATTTTGCTAACTGCAGTGCACGTCAAAGCACTATCGCAATCGCTCAAGGCCAGAAGTCATGCAAAAAGGCCATTCGGTATAGTAAACGTTAGTATGCTTTCTAATACTACGATCTAAAGAATGCATTTTTATTCAACTAACACGGATTTGAATGCCAAATTATGGCTTTTCGTGTAACACGAAATAATAACTTAGGCAAGCGTTTCCTTGCTAAAAATCCGGGTGATTTTTAGTATACGAGTACACGATCAACGTCTCAACAAAAAAAGAGGCCTCTGATTAGTACTAGGGTGTCACTCTAATGAGAGACTTTCACAGTATGAGTCGACCCATACTGGTCTGCTGATGCTGTTCGGCATATACTGCCTTTGTATTGTACAAAGGTACTTCCCGTTACTCGTTTAAACCACTTCTGCGTTATAACTGAAGCGGGTCCCGTTAGAGCGAGATTATCATAGAGGACAGTGCTGCTGCTGTCAGGATGGCATACATGTACTTAACGATAGTGCTCTGGTTAGAACGCACGATATGTGGGTGGCATACTGTCATTCAATCGTTGTCATTTTCCGTTGGCTTCTCATCAATGTTCAGGGCTGGACAGCGAGAAGACGCGTCCTGTCGTCGCGTCGCGTCGCTCAACAACTAAGGCTAAGGGTATCGTCACAACTTGCAAGAAATCCCTCTCCCCGCTGACAACAATATAGACTGATTGACATTACCCAGCCCGGACAATGTCCAGCACCGGCAGCAGCACTCGTCCTAGCAGTGGCAGAAAAGCAAACTAGCAACAAACTGGGCACTCAACTCTGCTGCCCTCACGAACAGCACAGCTATCAGCAAAACAAGACGCTGTCAGCTTGGGATATAGTCGTGGCGAGTGCGGGAGGCCAGGGCAATGACAGGAAACGGTTCGCCGGATGAGTCAGTGTGTGGCAGCATCCGAAGGCTGGCGTGGTGACGAGTCTTTTAGCAGCTAGACGGATCTTAGGCTCTGGCCCTCCCTGTATCATCAAATTATCACACGAGGTGTCCTCGTGTTCCTCCTTCCTATTCCCTACATACCTTCTTGATCCCCACGCTGCGCCGTTTGATCTCGGAACGCTTACCAGGCATGATGATATTGCTGCGTTGAACCTCGACGTCATGTGTCCGCGCGGCGGATGTCCAAGTTAACACGTGAGCCAAGAGGAGAACAAGGCTAGAGCCAGCCTGGTTTGCGTCCCGGCAAGGAAATTACTGCGAACTCCAAGCAAGCAAGCAAGGAAGCGTTCGACGACGAGTCGTGGAACTGAGCTGCCCGGCGTGCGATAAGCGATCGCCGATGATCAGAAGAGATCAACCTGTGCGCCTGCAGGTTGAGTAAGGCCAGGAGGGAGGATGTCAGTGCAGCAGAAGTTTTGGGCCGAGGGCATCGTGGAGGGGTGGGCCTATCGGGAGCCATAGACGGGAGGAGCTGTCGTACAACGAACGCTAGCATTAGCGGTAAACGAACAACATCCAGGTCGACAAGCGGCATCGCAGTGCTGGCGGTGGAGGTGGGTGGGGCGGTTTTTTGTCAGGTAGTGATCCTTAGCCCTCAGCTCACCCCCGGGGGGGGGGGAAGATACACAGCGTCATCCCCAGTAAAAGATTGACGACAACGACACCGCCGACGACAACGACGATTGCTGATAACCGTCGGCCGTGGACGGGAGACCGGGGAGCGAGTTTATCTGTTGAATTCAGGAGATTTGTCAGAGTGATACTCGGTGTTCGGTCGACGTCGTCTCCCGCCCCGCTTACTCCCCTGCGTCCCCTGACTTTTTCGATGAGCCACTCCCATTTCAACGACAGACGGTACTCGAGGGACAACTTGGCGAGCTATAAGGCTAAGTCGGTGGCTTTCCCGGGGAGAGAGTAGATTGAACGAAGCAGACAGTGACGAAATACGTGAATTCACGCCAATACAATCCGCCGCCATACAATCTGCACATTGAGAGGTTGCCTATTAGACATTCAATGATTCCGTGCAGTGCCACATAGAAATACGTTCCTTATAGCTCCGTATTTGACTTTAAAAGGTTCAATCTGTCCATGAAAGCAGAGGGAAACGCCGCAAGAAGTTTCGCATGCAAAGCTTGCTTTTCCCGCCAGCTACCAGTTGTATCGGAATGTAGTGCACAGACGGTTCCTAATGAAAAACTGCACGATCCCTTTTGTCCATCTGAACGCAAGGACTACCTTATTTGGCCCTAAACTGTGTCTGAAATGCGAAATTTCCAGTAACATGTACTAGCGTTTGCTTCTAAAATGAATACGTAAGGACACGGATTTAAGGTCAGTTGTAGATAGAACAGTGCACATAATGAATGTTGTATCTGAAAGTTGCATGCATAGAGTTGCTATAATCTATTAAACGTATGGATAGGTTTTGATATTGCAGTGATTATTTAAAACATGTGACGAGACATCATAACATTAGTTCGGTCAGTCGCATAACCAGTGCACATATTATCACTTGAAATCTGTTCAGGTGTGCTGTGCGGCACATTTTATACGCCAGACACCGTCCTAAACCGGTGTAAAGTGCAGAATATATGTGTTGAAACACAGGAGGTTTGGGACTTCCTTGGTTCCATTTGGTCCACTATCGTCGATGATTCAAAAGCCTCGCTTTTTATAACCTTGTGTTTGTTATATGTCTTAACCCTGTCATATTGCGTGTGTCAGTTGTCGTGACTGTCGTAGTTTAAAGTCGGATAGAAGAGAGACCACAACTAAAGACCGGCTTACAAGATGAAAAAGCCGTTTTAAAAGGAAGATAGCCTAATAGTACCTGGGCCGCCTGTAATCCAATTTTCATTGGACTGTTTCTGTGTTCTATTGTAAACGACCAACCACTAACTGTCTTGGTCGGCGCAGAAACAGCCTGCAGGAATTTCGTATTTCATACCTATAACTTTCTATTTAGTTTACTTCCCTGGGTAACAACAATAGTGTGTACCCGTAATGAGTATGCTCGCTAGCAATATAAGTATATATATATATTGCTAGCGAGCATACACATTACGGGTATTATTATTATACACCCCTCACCATCTTGGTAGTACGCTTGATACCGCTTTCTTTCAGCCCAGTTGGTACAACAATACATGTGAGTATGTATGCGTACACACATACACTTGTCTTCTGATCGAGTTGGCTCACCCGGCCAAATCTTTCGAGGTATTTGATGGTACTATAACTCGCCGTGTCAGCTATAAAAGTAACGTAATGTTGTCTATATCAGATTTTAATTTTAGTTTGGCAGTGACTGAAATAGAATAAGCCGCTGAGTAGTTTCAATGAACCCTTGCCGTTTATAGTTAATTTATAGTAAACGTATGCTAATTTATGGTCAATCCATTCTAAACGGCATCACGATCATTCGCAGTCACAAAGAATAAACATTTAGGTTAGCTTATAGCTACCCCTGTATCTGGTCGGCCTTTCACTATCTTTCGATATTTTAACTCGATCCAAAACGTACTTTATTGTTTATGTGTATGTTATTGTTTATATGTACCACCCGTTGCATCATGGCACAGCAAGTAGATGTTTTATACATATATGTAGAACCTATATGTAGCTTATAACTGAATTTGCTTTGTTGCGTCCACCCCCCACCCTTCGTGTGCATCATGCATTTTACCAGTTATCTCTCTCTTTCCCTCTGTATATATATATATATATATATATATATATATATATACAGTTAAATCTCTCTTTCCCTCTGTATATATATATATATATATATTTAGAAAGAGATATATGGATTAGAAAGTTCGTAGTATTGCCTGTCTACAATTTCAAAAAGCTCTCACCGACTGCAGCGCCAGAGAGACGATTTTCAGAAGGAACAGAAATAAGTATCATGGAGATCGGTTTCGAATTGCGTCCGTTGCAGGTCACGCAACTGAAAATATGTCAGACCTGTTAGCGACAACGTAACAGAATGAGTACTGTGCTGCAAGTACACTTTTTTAAAAACATATTTAGATTAACGCCACGTTAGATGCAGTTTATCGAACGAATGTACACGAATCGTTACCAAAATGGACTGCCGTATTTAAAATAGGTAGTACGAGCATTGGTTATGTACTACGTTATGTGAGGCCAAAAATTGCTTTGCATGAGAAACTGTGCCTACAAATTTGAGATGACTGACCGCCGATTGAAGCTGAGCGAAATAGCGGCATCAGCTATGGTTAAATAATATTGCATTAGCACTTATCAGAATCAAAGCAAAGTGGCTACACAGCAGGAGCTAACATTTGAGTAAAAATGTCGACAGTTTCGGAGAACAATTTGGAACGAAATTTGAGACAAATTCTGCAGGACTCTTAACCGGGCCGATTCGTAACTGTAGACGATACCTGGATCCACCACCTCACTCCAGAATGGGAAAATGCCACCAGGACGTGGACCGCACACGGCGCAAGGCCTCCCGCCGGGGTAAAGTGGCACATCTTTTGACTAAAACGGCTTTGGTGACCGTTTTCTGGGATGCAAAAGGTATTCGATAACTTGAATACCTTTTTAAACGAAGAGCGATACCCCGGAGAGTGCTACGCAACGCTCGTAGGCCAGGAAGTAAAGGAACGCATCATTGCACGATAGCGTGCGATGCAGAAGTGGGCTGTGCTGTTTCACCACAACGATGCGTCCGCCCACGCGTATCTTTTTGCCATGGCCAAAATACGCGAACTTAAGTTTCGAATTGCTGAGCACTCCCCAGATTCTCCGGACCTGTGAGGTATCGACTGAGATCGAACAGGAGGTCTTTTCTGGTGTCGCTCGTCATTTGTGCTGGTCGATCTCGCGTATATGAATACAATCGGCACCTCTAATACCCTAAATTATACATACGTGGATACTTAATTATCTATTAGATTACTCGTTGCAACTAAACAAATACAATAAAGCATTGCTCACATACAGAATACAAGCCGTTTGTAACGGAATAACTGATCATATAGATCAAGCTATGACAGTGAGCTAGTACTCACGTGTTAGAGCAGCGTCCCTTTACAAATAAGGTAACAGATAACTTGGGTCTCTAATCTAGCCATTTCATGCAAGTTTCCGCCATGTCGATTTGTACGCAGACAACCCAATTTGCGATCTAGTTGCGAAAAGCCAGAGAAACGTTAGTGTTTTGCAACTTTAAGCATTACTTTGCAAGCGCACTCATTTTTTTGGTATTTCCGTATTTTAAGATTATATTTATGGCAAAACGACGACCGAATGAGCTGTTGGAAAATCACAGAGAGCCCAAAGGTTTTTATTAAATACAGAATAATAGCATTTTTAATATATAAACCTATGCTTTATGATATCAGAGCCGCAGGACATATCCACTACACCGCCCCGCCGACAAATATTCTTTGAAATGTATCGTAAACTAGTACATACGCAGTTATGTTAGAATACACGTCACTACATTTTTTTGATAGACGAGTGTACATTGCCCGGATACGACATGAAGGTTATTATTTAGAATCAAAATAACGAACTCATTAAATAACCACGTATTTAATAATTTAATAATTATTTGCACCTTATATTTCAAGAAGAAATTCGGCAAGCTCTGTTTTGAGTGCAGTGGGGGAGACCGCGATTTTGAAAGGATTTAGAAACCTGTTCCTACACTTTTTGCCGGGTGCGGCGGTCGCGGATCGTGATGTTGAAATTGTACATAATAGCGATTACATATTATACGTATGTATCATCTCAAAATGCAGTTATTGCGAAATAAACATTATGTAAAAACCTGTTCTAGACAAGTAAGTGGCAAAGAAGAACGGTAAGCCGCAGTCAAGGCTTCATTCAAGCGTACTCAAAGCGTAGCTCTGGATATGATCTTGTGACCCCTTCCCTCTATTAAAATTTATTACGTAAGCAACGATACTGACAATGCTTTATAGGCCATTAAAAGGCCGTCAACTGGAATACCACATTCTCTAGTCGGCTTAGTGACCTGCAGCTAAATAGCAGTTGAGCGCAGCAGCTTTAAGGTGAGCACTATTTCAAATGCTCATAGGTAATCAAATCTCAGCTTCTTGTCATTGGCTTCCACACATTTTCGCTGGTGAGATTATGCTATACCGACTTCTGAGGCAATCGGAATAAGATCATGTAGAGCCAAATAACCCTTTAAGAAGATTTTTTTAGATTGCTAAGTGCTAGGCTAGTAATCGTATAAAGTTTTCTTGTTAACCTAAAGGACTCAAGCTCGTTAATGCAGATAGTAAACATTAGCGGACCCGGAATAAGTCCTTGATGGTGAGGATTTCCCATTAATTTAAATTCAACAAGACTTTAGTCCGAATGCATTTTCTTGTACCCGAAAGGCAGCAAAGTCAATCTAACCAGTCCCGACCGAACGAGTGGCCAAGACAGTTGAAGCCCGCTGATATGCCAAGAAATACTTCTAACTTAACCTTTTTATTGTCTGGATAATTCAGATTGGAAAGGGCGCTGCCTATACCTACAAGCGCCGTCTCTGCGTAACTGCCGGAATCTAACCAAACAAACAAATGAAAAGAGCCATGAACATCGCAAGCTAGTGTATGCATGCCGCATGTTATTGTCTATCTTTTGAGTGGCCAGTTTGCTGGTGCCATACTATTATTACTGGTGCCCCGGTTTTTGTTCTTGTCGTTTCAACGGTTGTCGTTGTTGTTCTTTTTATTGTTTTTCACTTGGTGTTGTACGTCGTCTTTGTCTGCAAACTGCGGTGAGTGCCCTGCCCACTACGATTTATAGCCAGACACCAGCCGGGACACTACGAGCCGCTCTGTGATTTGCGCAGACTACAATCACGTTGCCGTTGGCGACAAGACTGGTCAGCCTGGTAAATGGTCAGCCGTTGTCCTTGATGGACATGATCAAATAACGCCAACCAAGCGATTTGCAGGTCGTTGCTAGTACGTAGGTCGTAACCGCGTCCGCTTCATGTGGAGACCTTTCAAGGTCAGCCGTTACACCTACGTCAAGCTGTATTATGATATGTTTCACTGCAAGTTATTCAATTGTAAGTACTGCGCAGCCGATGCCTTATTTAAAACTAACGAAAACAAGGTTGCGCGGGGAAAAAAACTAAGTTAAATATGTATTGTGTGCGTCTACAGCTTCCGTTGTAAAATTAAGTACAATGCGAAGCAGTTGACTCATGTCGTAATATTCACTAAAGTAGAGCGCTTTTACGTATACCAACAATATATATATATATATATATATATATATATATATAAATATATATGTATGGTGCTAGATGATGCTTAACTGTGTGGTACTTGGAAGTTCTCCGAAACCATTGGCTGTACCGCAAGACTTTACGACCATTTAGACTGTGGTGGAGAAGAAACGAAACACCACGGAAAAAAAGGACGCCGTTGGAAAAGGAAGACGATTGCTCAAGGAGTTTACCGCGGTATTTGAGCATGTATACTGCAGGGACCGGTAGCAGAGTCTGTCTGGCCTGAGGCGGGGACGTAGGGTCGTTCAGCGCTCGGGGCGGTGCAAGTCTTCTCAAAATGTCTTCTCCTGTGGCCGGCGTGATCGTTTAAAGTTGTGTGACGAAAGAACTTCGCTCGGGTTGCGCCCTCCGCTCAACTACTGGCCAAATGTGATTGGATAGACCTCCTTTCTTTGTACAGGCACGCTTCCGGAATAAGACCACGTCGACGACGCTGCTACTTGAGCGGAAATGTGGCTTATATTTCCCGCACTGAGCCCACGCAGAGCAGATTAGGACAATCGCAATACCAAGAGAGTAAAACGCCTTGCCTCTCTGAAAGGGTTTCTTCTCATTCAATCTCTATGCATATACCTGCATTGTGTACATCTATGTACGTTAGCTGTGAATCCTGCATTGCTATCGGAGACAGGTTTCCAAATCCAGGGTTTAGGCTCAACATTAACTATAGGTTTCCGCATTCGTCAGGTATGTGTTCAAGTATTACACAAATAATATTAGGTAAGATGTGACCGCGTTTTCCGTTACGGGGGTGTCCGTTTATAGTTTTGCTACGGCTAAAAAACCTTTTTTTTTAATATTTTTTCCCCAACATTTTACCTGTGATCTTACACTGATCGAAAATGTTCGCCCGCAAAGCAGAACACTTGCAGTAATGTCAGACGCATACTAAACGATTCCCCTAGAAAGAAAATCAAAATAATATTAAGTAATGAGGTGGTGAACTCTACACGTATACCCAAAGCTCCGCTTGATTGCGCCATTTATGAACAACACACAGGCCAAATTTCGCGTCAATCGTTGGCTGCGTTCATTGTCCGAGTTTGGTTTAAAGAAGAAAAGAACACAAGGTTTGGCGAATTTTAATAAGCCGAAAATGGAGGAGCATGGCGGATGTGCATCAATTCTGTGGTAAAAACCAAATCATATGTTCTAAAGTAATAGAAATGTTACGAACTGCTCACTGTGTAGGCGTGAAGAGACCAAAAACGACCCCTATTCGGGAAGGCCTTTTACATCAATCACAGAAGACAACGTTGAGAAACTTTGTGATATCGTACGTAACAGTTACCGAATTACTATCCGGTATATGGGTGAGGGATTAGAGATATCCCATTAATCAGTTGCGACCCTCTTGACCTCTCTTTTATGCGTCAGGTTCGTTTCAAAGTTCGTTTTGAGCCAAACGTTCAAATGTGAGCCAATAAGCAGTAGCAGATGACCCCGGATTGCTTCAGACAGGGATTACAGGAGAAGTGTCAGTGGCATATGATTACGATTTTCGAGACCAAAGCCCACGTTTCCCAGTTATGCTTCCAGGGAGAGAGTCGATCGAAAAAATTCTGACAGAGTAGAATCAACACCAAGGACCTTTTGCATGTTTTTCTGACTATAAAAGAATCATCTTCGACGAATCCTTGTCCCCTGGTTATACGGTCAATGAAGAATATTACCTGAACTCTGAGTAAACAACTCTTAGATCGTCCATCACGACAACGCAGCGGCGTTACATATCGTTCCTGATTTTGGATTCTTAATGAAAAAATCAATTTGAATATTTTCGCAACCTCCCTAATCACCACACATACGTGTGACTTTTTCGGTTCGCACAGATAAAACAATTGAATAGACTAGGTTGCGACACTATAAATACATACATATTGTTTATTTCGCAATAACTTTGCATTTCAAGATGGTACATAATTACAATACAATCGTCATTATATACAATTTGAACACTTCAGCGACCGTCCCACCGGGCAAGAGAGTGCAAAGACCGCCGATGCGTTTGGCAGCTCGCTGCGTAGTATTTAGCGCATATCTGCGAGCAGAACCGGCAACGACATTGATCGCTAACTTGGTGAAACAGAGTCTGAAACTTGAGTCGAACACACCAAGTTGCAACACTATAGAGGAGATTTGGAAAAATTCGCAGGAGCAACTCAACTTGATTCTGGAAGACGCGAATACGTATCAGAACATTTCGATCTGCCCTCGTATATACATACAGTTATATATGTTTTAGTCTAAAGAGTGTCCGCTTGCAATTAGCCTTCTCGTTGGTTCGCCGACAGACAACGAAGAGTATTGAGAGGGGCTCATAGGGTGGCTGGCGGTGGTGATGATGATAGTGATGCCAGCGGCTGAAGTCCCGCAATTCCCGCCGGGGTCACACGATCGAGAGTTGCTGCCTCTATGGCAACAAAGTCAACTCAATCTGACTGCAAAGATATGACTCACTCAGATGCGCTGACTTGAGCTGCGGTAAGAAGTGGTGTTGGTGGTGGTGGTCGTAAATCCCTTGCGTCCCCTAGCCTCCATCCTCACCCACAGCTCCGGACCGGTCACCCACCACAGACTCTTCGTCCCGAACACCCAGCACCAAATACATACCTTGCACAGAAATACGCACACTGTATTTATCGTGTCCGAGTAGAAGCTGTATGTCCGTCGCTTCCACTGTACATCATCTACGTAGGCCTAGCCAGCTGGCGGTGGTTGTTGTTGCTGTTGTTGCTGTTGTTGTTGTCGTTGTCGTCGTCGTCGCCGCCGCTGCTATGCTAATCCCCCGCCACATCCACAGCCGTATCCACCCATGCCTTTGTGACCACCACCACTGTCCACATTCACAAATACGAAAGCTTTCCCTAGCACAACAATGTCGCACAGCATATATATAAATAAATATCTATATACAGAGAGAGAGAGAGAGAGAGAAAGATTCAAGATGTGCTATGAGATACTTCATCCATTCAACACACGCACACTGCACAGATGTGCAGTCATGTGGTCTATGTGTGCGTGCGTATACAACTATATATATATATCCCAAAATGTATATTGAACATTAGTGGTCCACTTGTGCCGAGTGTTTAGCTGGATGTGCCAAAGGCGGCACCTACAAGTTGAGTTTAGTGTGGAGGTAGGTAAATGATTGCATTCATCGGAAACATCTGAACCGGTTAAATTGTTTATATACAGCCAACAGAGATAAGGCGAATCATATGACAATATCCCAACTATATAAACACAGTAAGGATGGCACGATATCAATTGAGTGCTAAACAATGGTAGACTAAGCTTATAGTGCCTAGGTTTGTCTTGTTTGACGATCATTGGTGTTTGTCCACATTCGATACAGTTGTACGAGCCATAATGAAAACGCGACACATCTGTGTATACCATTGTGGACTTCCAATTCTGCACGAGCAGAAGCTTCCTTAATTTAGTGATGGTTTTACTGTAAATTAAACCCTAAACTTTAATTGAGAAAGTGATCAACTAATGCGTCCAAACTGGACGAAATAACGCTTTTAACTCACAACTTACCCAGTAAAACTAACTATGTTAAAGCAACTATTATCTGATTATTTGAAACAGAGCAGATTTAGTCGACCAACGTATGTCATCTAGCGATGCAATTTGAAAACCTATTTCTAAAAAATACTTTCTGGGCTGACTCTCAGCCAAGATTTAACGTCCATGGTACTGCTTTTCGCATTGCTTCATAGACGGACCCCCATAAATACAAATGTGCGACGGTGGGGCTCGAACCCGCGCACCTATGTGTCTCCTCCGGTCGAGGGGCGCAGACGAATGCACCACGCCACCGGACGAAAACCTATATCTGACGCACTCAAACTGCCTGTAGAGAAGAACACATATTGTCAAACAGCATCTGTTGCCAGCAACAATGTTTCGGACGGGAGGACAACGCGAGGCTCGTTGCGAGAGGCAATCTTCTACCACAAGGTAGCGACCTACATACGAACGCCACATTAGCCAGATAGATTTCAGTCATCGTCGTTGTCCTTGTTGCTTTTCATTGGCTTTGTTTGGAAAAGCTAGACGGGGGCCTGCCTGGCTTATGCGGGCACTTATCTATTCACAAAGTCCTTCTGTGGGTCTGATTTCGCCTTGTCTCGTCTCTCTCTGTCTCACTGCTTTGCTCTCACGTGATCAGTAGATCGAATGAACTTGAGTTCTGACCACTGTGTTTGCGGTCACCGGCCTGGTCAGCTCTTCCACCCTGCTCAATGCGCTGTTTATTTTCTGCGATACATCGGAGAGTCTGCCTTCCCGATCCGACTATCATATGCCCCCCTGCAGCTTCAATGCGCTATCAGAATTAAATCTACTGATAGACACTCAACGGTCCTCGAGCGATTTTCGCTGCACCGTGTGCATCTCTGTATGTATACTCCACACACCATGACGGGCCTAGCCAGCCCTTACAGCAGTAATCAATCAATTCGATCAGCGTAGCCATCTATATATATATATATATATTTATATATATATATATATATATATATATATATATATATATATATATATATAAATCAAGCGAAATCAAAGACAATCTAACAAAACCTTCTAAGACGGCCTACTTCAAGGCTTTAACCCGCATTTCATTGGACTGGCTCCTACCTATGTATACAGCTGCTTCTTCTAACGTGATTTTGTGTTGTCTTCTATCTCCTGTGCCGGAGTAGCACGCAAGAATCGGAAACCTTCACGTTTATATTGTAGATATATATATGTTTGGTTGTCAGAAAATTGTGTTCCATATTTTACCACGGGAGTGCTTTATTGGGTGATAAGCTCAGCTACATGGTATGCTTAAAAACTCTTTCATGTGGCCAAGCCCCAGAACAGGGCTACTATTATTGTGTAATAATTATTATTGTTCGTGCTTATTCTATTTGTACATTCGTCGTCAAAGCAATTCCATCTCAAACTCACTTTCTGCTCTATGGTTTAGGAGGTTCAACTAGCGAGTGATCGCACGCACTAATTTCAATGAAACAAAGCCGGATGATTTTCTGAGTAACACTAATATTGTATTCGAATTATTGATAAATTAATGTGACTTTATGTTAAATTAAACTAGTTTTATCAATAACAACCATACGAATGTTCGCCTTTTTATTTACAATTTGAAATTTGGACCTCTCCTCGTGATCATGTTTTTCTAACGATGAACAGCTGCTTTCTCTTAACTTAAAATCGCCTAAAAAAACCAATTGCTCAAACATAAGATAGGTATATATATATATATATATATATGTATATATACTAAGTGGATCAAAAAGTTTTAAACATGAAATACAAGCAATGGACGGAAAAAGACCGCGTAGCTTTTATTGTTCAGTGTAGTCTCCTCGTAAGCGCCATGCATCTGGTTCAACGACCTTCAATAGCTTTTATACTACGAACAAAAGATTCCGAATCATCACCAACATACTTGTATATGGTGCATGTTACATTATTGTTGCTCTGATATGTCTTTTCGGAGATATATCAGAGCAACAATATTTTGAGGTTTGCAAACAGATAACAGTCGCACCAGACCAGATCCGGAGAGTACGGTAGAAGCCCTACAATTCGGAACGTTAGTTCACGTAATTTGGCCATGGCAAAACGAGATGTATAGGCGTGCGCATTTAGGCCTGTTCTGAATTGCGGGCCGTAGGGCTAGAGCTTTCCGTCAACTTCAAGAGGGAACTTTCAAGAATGTTGCGTAGTGCTACCTAATAATTGCTCCTTCTGTAAAAAGGTTGAAGCCAGTTAGTAGAATACGTTTCGCGTTCCAGAAAACGTGTGCCTTTTTGCCCCGGTGGATTAGCGACATCTTCCCGTTCTGGAGCAGAGTGGAAAAACCTGCAAATCTCGCCTTAAAAATTCCAAATTGCTCTGTGAAATTGACACGCCTGTCAGTTCGTGCTCTAATCTGTTTCTGAACGGTACCATAGCTAATGCCCATCCCTCCCGCTATTTCGCACAGCTTCAATCGGCGATCAATCTATCACGAGTTTGTAGAATTCTCGCTCGGTTTTCTCATCCGAGGCCGTCTAAAACGTAGTGCATTCGCGGTGTTCATACCGTCGTATTTATATGAGATAGCTTAATTGGTAATGGTAATCTACGCCGGCGCATTAGTTCCGTAGGCTGCATATAATTTGGCTTTAATTGCTGTTCCCGTTAAGCCTTCAAAATGTTTAAGCACAGCACGGTGTTCGTTCTGCTTTATGGTCACTAAAGGATCTAACATGTTGCGATTGCGCAATCTGCTACAAACGCAACTCGAAATCAGTGTACATGATACCTATTTGTTACCTCCGAAAAATGTCTCTCCGGCCCTGTGGCCTATATATATATATATATATATATATATAAGTGGCTCCATTTAAGAGCAGAATTTTTGCTGCATCGTCGAATGATTGACGTTTTTGTAGCTGGCTTTCTTATAGTGTTGCCTCTGGGGAATTGGGCCTTGAGGAAGAGGAGCAGTTGTAGGCCGAGGGCAGGCCAAACCCTGTGTCGGCTGTCGGCTGGGGGGGGGGGGGGGCAGAAGTGGGGTGCAGGGAATAGGGTTGACCGACGTTGTTGACGACGTAACATTCACTGCCAGTGGATGTTGCTCCTGGGGTACCAACTACTGTAGTTGTTGTTGTTGCTGCTGCTGCTATTGCTGCTGTTGTTGCTGCTGCTGCTGCTATTGCTGCTGTTGTTGCTGTGGCCCCGCTACCGCCAGCTTTGAGTTGTTGCCAACTGACTGTGACCGACCGGGTGGTGGCTGTTTACTGCCGAGCGAGGAGCGAGCAGTTAGTGTTGAAGGACGAACAAGACGCCAATAAAGTTTCGATCTACGAGAGTTCCCAGCAACCCCCAACGCCTCCTCGCCTGCCAGCCCGCCCGCGTCCCGTCAGGTAGACGTCTGTTGGGTGTATGTGCGGGTGAGTGTGATTCATCAAAATATAAAACTTTTGGGACCCTTGGCGAACATATAGGCCTGTGTTGGCCAAAGTTGTTGTTGTTGCTGTTGTTGTTGTTGTTGTTGTTGTTGTTGTTGCTGTTTCTGTTATTGTTGGCAGCGGGCGCGTCGTCGTCGTCAACGCCGCCGCCGTAGTATTTATCCTTGTTACGATCATCTGCATCATCGTCATTATTAGAGGCAACTTCGGCACTGGACTTCCATTGGCCGAACTGATGTCGTTCGCCGGTTCATCGATTTTATTGAGCCGTGCTCAGCATAGTCGGAATCCGGCAATCAAATTAACGACAGCTTGCGCAGAACGCGCAACATTGCCAAGCTATTCTCTTAGCCTGTCTTCTAACTTTAACTTCTTGCTCTCTCTTTCTCTATCTCTCTCTGTCTCACTTTACCGTCTTCCCAACTCAAAATGTCTCTGAATCATCTGCCGCGCGGCGCTCGTCCCGTAGAGTGAACCCTGCCACCTCAGACTGGTTTCGCTGTTCCCGCCGCCGTGGGATATTGTTGTTGTCGGTGTTGTTGTTGTGGTGGTAGTTATTGGTGTTGTTGTTGTGGTGGTTATAAGTGTTGTCGTTGTTGTTGTTCCTGTCGTAATCTTCATCGGTATTCTTCAGGTAGCGTCGCCGCTCGCAACAGCAGAACCAGCGATCGAAGAAATGAATGAAGGGAGACACAATCCTGCCGCACGCGCATACA
Source organism: Dermanyssus gallinae (assembly GCA_003439945.1). NCBI lineage: Eukaryota > Metazoa > Arthropoda > Arachnida > Mesostigmata > Dermanyssidae > Dermanyssus > Dermanyssus gallinae. The sequence goes on along the minus strand of QVRM01005866.1, from coordinate 936,151 downwards.
TATCCAATGGACGCGACGATACACACACACTTTACATACTACATGCATATGTATGTATGTATGCTCACAGCCATACGACGTGCACAATGCAAGAGACGATTGAGCCAGGAAGAGGGAGAAGGAGATAGAGCAGCGAAGCTAAACGGGGGGTGAACATTTTAACGACAACAATCGTAAAAGTCGCTTTTCTTCCCCCCTTTTCCACTAATCTCGGCTTTCGCGCTGGCGGCTGCAAAGCAACACGTCGGTATTATGCTTCTTCGGGTCGTTCTCCAGCCTCGTTGTTCTCTCGTGCTGCTGCTCGTCTTGCTGATCTGCTGATTGGGTCTGTTGGGTTATGCCAGGCTGTTAAAAGCGATGACTAATCAATGTTTATGATTAGAACAGTGATGGCGATCACGAACGTAACAACGGCGGGAGCCCGGCGGAGTCCGACTCTGTTCAACCTGTACCGACTTTCAGAGACCGGCCATATATATGTATGTATGTATATGTATGTATGTATATATATATATATCTATATAATATATATATATATATATATATATATATATATATTGCACTGTTTAGCTTTATGGTTTGCTTGAGGAGCATCAAATTAGAGATATCACGTTATAGCAGCTGTGTTATTATCACTATTATCGCAAAATGTATCTAGATATGTAGGCCGATCGCTTTTACTATTGCTGTATTTTTGGTTATTATATTTGGTAATTTTCTTATTAACATGTGCAACATAAAAAGCATTTGTAACTTACTGCATTTTGTCGGAATGTAGGAAACTTTAGTTCCGACTAGAGGTGGTTAGAGTTAAGCTTTTTTCCTGTCTTGAAGCTGACTCATGAATCTGTTTGACGATAATTTGCTGCCAAAAGGTCCTCTTAGAGAACCTTGTCGAATCTGGTTGTTGTTTATGGGGCACGACACATAATTTTAGTGAGAGGTGCCTTCTTTAAAAGTATCGAACTATTTTGAGCTGTCGAGTCAGCGATCATATCTCTCGAGAAAGTGTCCTAGGTGCGACAGCAGCTGCATGTAAGATTTTGGCTGAACAGGTAATGCCGAGAGGGTTGGATGCAACCCTTCCACTTTCCAATGACTAGATTGTATTGATATGCTTCTCTTTAAAAGACCTTCTCTCCTGAAGAGAGTTAACATGATTGCGGTAGGCGTGTAGTTTTCAGTCGAGATCGATTACATTTGGTCGCTAGGGCAAATTACGTATGGTCATACGTTGTCCTGGTGAAACAGGACTTTTTCCTGGTTGGTGAATTGTGAATGCGATTGCGTAAATTGTCCAAAATTAGTATCAGCGTTGATTGTCGTATTAACTGCCTAATCTATTCTCAGATTTTGAATGACATTCCTCCCAACAACGCAGCATACTCCTTTATTGGTGCTTGCGTCGTTCTGGTCAGGACGCATAATAAATTTTGGTTGGAATTTGCATTATTGTATATTCATCGATAACCGTCGCCCTCCTTATAGGAAAAAGAAAATTGTTTGCACTAAGTTTATATATATATATATATGTGTGTATCATTTTATGTCAGACATGTGACGATCATTGCGGGAAGAGGTCGATGATCAGGTGCTGTTGCACACAGGCGTCCACACAGAGACGGCAGGAGGTAATCGTCTCTCATCTAGCTTTCCAATATCGTTTCGGTCTCATCGAACAGGTGAGTGCACGTGAACAACTGGAAGTGCTTCTGCTTTAACGAGACTTGTGGTGGCACTCAATTTCATCGCTCGTTCTGTTCGCTACGTGGCTGGCACGGAATGAAACAACGAAAACGATCGAAACGGCGAACATCCATCGATAGATTGAGGAAAATGTTGATGACTGGCTGAGTCGGTCAGCGATTGAGTTACTGAATCTGAGCTAAGTATGTGCTATGTATCGTTTGAGAGCAGCAGCAGAGGTAGAACTACTTCGACCATCACTACACTAACGACAACAAAAACAACAATAACAGCAACAGAACCGGCAATGGTGACGGTCAGAGCGGTATCGAACTGAGCGCAGAGCATAACATGCGAACATGGATCGTAACGCACCATCTTACCATTACCTCTATTACCACTACAACAAATGCAAAATCGTAGCGCGGCATGGCATAGAGAGTCGGCCGCAAAGAAATTTCATATTTCGCTCGTCTCTCGCGTTGCGTTCATTACGTCTTTCACTACACCCATTGGCTAGCACGCTTGTCTATGGCAGGTTGACGCTCACTGCTTAGTACTTCCTCCTACGGCAGCAGAAGAGAGTCATTGCGTGTTGAGCAATGCCGAGCCGCAACCATCGATGGCGAATCTCTCTGTCTCCGGTTTCTTCCCGCCGAATGTCCGGCAAAACACCTGCCGCTGATACAAGGTGAAAATTGTTGCTGTTGTTGATGTTGTTGTTGTTTTTGATGTTGTTGTTGTTGTTGTTGTTGTTGTTGTTGTTGTGTGGATGATCACTATTTCTGCTGTAGGTGCTATTGTGGCTGTTGCTGCTGTTGCTGTTGGTATTGTTGTAGTTTTTGTCCATGCTTTCGTTGTTGATGCGCTACCGCTCTTGCAACAACAACAGCAGCAGCAGCATAGTCGGTCACTTGTCTCATATAGGCGCAGTTGTTGTTATTATTGTTGTTGTCGTCGTCGTCATTCTGGCTCGACGATAGAAAGTAAAGAAAATTCGAATAGATGGACATGGCGACGAAAAACAAGAAAAAAGACGAAAACCATATGAACAACAATAACAACAACAGCAGCAACATTATCCGTGTGCATCGGCCAGTAACAATGCTTTCGTCCATTCGGGATGGGTCCGCTGGTATCGCGGTGGCTAATGTCGCCACCGTAGTTGCAGTGACGCCGTAGGCGAAATAGTCGTTGTTCTTGCTGTTGTTGTTGTTGTTGTTGTTGCTGCGTCTGCTGACGGTACCGCGACAGCCACTGTTTTGGTTCATCATTCTTAAAGCGCTGCCAATGAAAAAAATGGAAGACACAACATTTTTCGCAGGTGGTGGCAGGTCTTCTTCCGGCCAGCGTCGGGAGACAACAAGTCCTCCAACAAGCAGGTGTTGTTGTTGGTGGTGGTGGTGGCGGTGGTGGTGGTTGTTGTTGTTGTTGTTGCGGTTGTTGCGGTTGTTGTTGTTGTTGACGTTGTTGTTGTTGTCATTGACGTCGTTGTTGTTTCTGTCGTCGTCGTTGTCGTCTGTTGTGCAGCTGCACGTTGTGATACCCTCTGTTAACAAAATATTCGTTTGGCGACTCTATCCCTGTCCCTATCTCTCTCTCTCTCTCTCTCTCTTGTATATATCCTCTCTCCCCCTCTCTCTTTCGGACACAGACGTACATGTTCACTTACATTCTGCTTGTATCTGCACGATCTTTTTCTCGTCCTCATGATATCGGTCTGCGATGACTGGTCGCCTGCTCTCCTTAATGTTTGTCTGTGTATATATGTAGGTTCGTTGGTCTGTCGGTCGGTCGATCTGTCTGTCTGTCTATTAGAGTGTTTGCGGCATTCGAAGCCCAACTCGGTGTATATGATCGTCGTTTGTGTTGTTATTGGAAGCGAACATTTGTCCATCGCGATAACGGATAGAACAAACGCGCAACGAACCCAAACGAAAAACTGGGTAAATCACGACAACGCTGCGGCCTGAGTCAGTCGGGCGTCGGACCGTTCGCTGAGCGCTGACACGCTGGAGTCAGACGGAGACTTTGCGACAGCCGCGGCCGCAACAACAACAACAGCAGAGGCAGCAGCAGCAAAGGGAGCAGTGTACCAGCGGCAGCACCAACACCACAAGCGCCCGACACAACGCACATCCCCACTATCAACGCCATCGTTGGCCTCAATGTCTCCACACTTGTTGTTGCCATGACTATTACCACAACCATCTACCACCACTAGCATTATTACTAAGAATACTACTAAATGTGCGCATATATATATATATATATATATATATAGAGGAAAACTCCCTTGTGAGCCCACAAGTCCAGTTGTCCATCACATACGCACATGTCCATTACATACATCATAACGCTTGCGAGGAAAACAATGATTAGTTTAGAAAGACCACTTTATGTATATATATATATATATATATATATGACTTGCCTAGATTATAGGTAGTGTAGCTTCGTAGCAGTAATAATGGCAAGTCACAAAGTTAGCATGTTGCTCTCCTACTAGCGGAATATATGCTCATTTGTGTGTCTTTGAAAAAAAGGACATGTGACATCGTTGCGCAAAATGCTGTTCTGTGACATCGATTTCAAGTATACGCTACAGTTCTCACGCACAAATCAGAGTCTGTAACCTCTGCTCCATGGTATACCTGCTTGACACAGCGATGGCATGGTAGCGCCACTGATATTGTCGTAGTCAAGTACTTATCCAAGTACTCCCCCGCACCCACAAAACTGTGCCGTATGACGAAGTACCGTATTTCAGCTTGGGCTTCTCTGGCTCTTGAATCAAACGAGTTTATTGTTGGTGGCTCACAGGGAAAAATTGTCAGGTTAGGTCCAAGCGTCTCACGTCGAAAGCTCAGTCAAGCCCGGTGGCGTGGTGCATTCGTGTGCGCCGGAGGAGACACAAGGGTGTACGGGTTCGAGCTCTACCATTACACATTTATTTTTATGGGGTCCGTTTTGCAAAGCAATGCGAGAGCAGTGTCGTAGACGTTAAATGTTGGCGGAGGGTCAGCCCGACAAAGTTTTTTGTAGGTTGAAAGCTCAAAATACCATTTGAACTCTGAGCAAATGATACCTAGGAGACGTGAATATTTGCTATCGTGTTTTTGCTCTTTCAAAATAGACAATATTTGGGTTACGTGCAGTGGTGGGCGACTTAAAAGAGCAAACAACAAGGCAAGCAGACTTAGAGGTATACGAATAACCGTCATAAAGTGATTATACAAAGCAGATTTTTGTGCTTCACGGCTGCCTAACCAAGCTCCCATTTTACGCCGTCGTTAAAGCCACTGAAAATTGGTATAGCTATTTTATCTATAGTCGAGCACTCGATGGGATTTCCTAAATTATTAAGAAACTATTTATTGGGTTAAATATATTGTAATAAACCAGTGAGCCGCACATTATCACCGCGCGTAGCATTTCGACTAGAAAACCGTTCAGTGCTGCATCTGTCCATTATTATCGATCATAGAGGCAGACAGAAGCCGACTTACACATTCAGAGTTAAGAAAAGAACGGACGAACACAGCGCGAATAGATTGATTAACGATGGCGCTACGTTAGGTGAGCCCCTAGAACAAACACGAAATTATGGGCCTGAATTGTCTGAATGCCACTTGTGTCGAGCGGTAGCAGTTAACGATGTCGACTCGCGCTAGAGAGCGTTGATTTTGCATCCAACCAGAAGTAAGTAGTAAACGCTATCCACTTTGTGGACCCACGCGCAACTTTGTGCGGAGGAGAAAGACAGGAGGACAACTTATAGGTAATTTTGCCGCGACTAATATATTTTTCAGCCAAACGTCACGGAGCAGTTTGAACGAGAAACGGTGTTGGTTATATTAACAAACATTTCCAGATTGTCTCGCACGTTCTCCCTGACGTAAGAAAGAAAAACGTTTCCGTAGAGTTTTAGGGAAGTTCTCAAGATTTTGTCGCGTGCAGAGTAGAAATGCCGTTCCTAAACCTTTATCTCTCAGCCTATTACGTTTTTTGGTTGAAGGTTGCTTGTTTGCCAAATGTGGTCATAGAACACTTAACTGAAAGTGATTTTCATTGCTGAAGTTTTCTGTAATAGCCCTAGCCAGAAGTTGGACATTCGTGGGCTTTCCATTTTCTCTAACTGCGCGCCAAACTTGCCATGGCCTATACATGCTATTTATAATTGTGGTTGCCAGTCTTGCTTTACAATAACTTTAATACCAACTCAGTACAGCAGAAACATGTATCAAGCAAACGCCATGGACTGTCGATAGTGCAATATTTCAACAAGGGGGCTAGTTCATATAGCTTGCTCTACTGTCAAGATATGCTGCATGATAACAGCCTATGGTCTTATTTGCCGACATTATATGACAATATATGAAAGAGATTGCTGCTTTGCTCGCCTCCTAGTCGAAAGCGTTCGCCCGTAGATATCTGCGCCGGTATACCGGTTAGCGCGCCAGGAGAAGCCAACTAGCAGACGCGCCTTCATAGGCCTTCATTGTAGTTTTCGCCCGCTAAGCGGCGCGCATCTGTCTCGCGCTCGATGTAGCGGCGTTTGCAGCAGCGTCCAGCCAAAGCGAAGGAATATCGACGGATCGACTCGTTGGGCTAGGAGCGAATTGGGGTAGGCATTGGGGCACCGGTGAATAGGCTGCTGAATAGAGCCGGCGAAACAGCGCAAGATAGATGGACAGAAAGAGACGATTTCTCGGGTCTGTTTTGCGGGGGTGTGTCCCGTCCCGCGGGGGTAGACGCATTGGACGTCTCTACTCTATGTGTACGGGTACGTCGTATACGTATGTGCGCGTTGCTATGTGGCCAGAGTGCATGCGTGTGGATGTGGGCCTGCGCCCGCGCGGGTCCCTGCTGGGCTGCGATAATAGGGCTGGGCTAGGGCAGACACGTACGCACACATTCACATTGTTCTGGCGCGGCGTCGCTTTTGCCGCCCGAAGCTATTGTGATTGCGGTTGGCTTGCGGCAACTCCCTCCGCCGCCCTCCTCAATCCGTCGTCCATAGCAATACACAGGCTCGTCGACGCGGTCGAATGACGGCGCATCCGACATGGGTCGTTTCGGTGCTAACCACCAGTCGCCGGACGCTAATCTACGCCCCCCCCCCCCCACCCCCTTCTTCTCTGCCTGTCGCCTGTGCCCTCGAGCACGAGGCTTCGAGAGCGGGTCAGACGACGTGCGTTGTACGTCGGTGGTTGCTGGAGTGCGTGAGCTCCTCCTGCGCGCATGCAGACGGCAGCGCGACCAGCGCTTTATCTATCTATCAATGCCTCTTGCGAAAACGCCCTCCAGCCTATGCACGTGGGGTGCGCGTGGGGTGAGGCAGCATGAGGGGTTGGAGGGAACGAGAAATAGAGGGCGAAAGTGGGTGAGACAGACAAATATATGGGGGGGGGGGGGGCACGGCAGAAGGAGACGGAACACTTTTGAATCGCCTTTTTACCCTGTTCTCTCTGGTTTTCTCCGTCCTCCCCTGCCTGTACCGGCCGCGAACATTCGCACACATTCGTCCATTCGACGTATTCCCTGTCCGCCTTCACCACCCCCATGTCGTCGTGGTCGTCATCAAGCGTTCAGTGGCGCTGCTTTTCCTCTCGGTCGGTCGTCGTCGTCCTCCCATCGAAGCCACGGAAATCGATAGTAGTGGCGGTTGTTGGCTGTACTTCGTAACAACTATAGCGCTCGATACAAGCGGTGCACCGGCGATAACAGAAACAACAGCAGCGGTCGAAGTCGTCGTCGTCGTCGTCGCCGCAGTAGCAGCACTAGAAGAGCAGCAGCAGCAGCAGCCGGAAGAAGCTGGGGCTGGGCCACAGACGGGAGCAAAAGTCGCGTCCCCGTACTCAACTCAGTGCAACGCTCGATTTCTCGACGTTGCTCGCTCAGGCGATGGCAACTTTTGGTTGGAGTTTGATTTTGACCGTTGACACCGCTCGAGCGTATGCGGCAAAGCACGTCGTCGCTGGTACTCACGCCGCCGACCACGTCGCCATCACCACCGACGGTGGTGGCCGCGGCCACCAATGCTCGCTAGTTCTCGTTTGGCGTCGTCGCTTGCGAAACCGTCGTTGCGCCACGCCGCGCTGCGCCCCGCTTCACAACACCCCACAGCGAGTTTGCTGTTAGGATGGATGGGCCAGCTAGCGAGAAATGAGTGGCCCCCGTGGCAACAGTCAAAACGACGCAGGAACGAACGAAGCACAGACGGAAGGGGCATATTAAATAATATCATCGCGCTTGAAAGCAGGGTTAGCTAGCACCGGTTTCTCTCTCGTACTCCAGCCCCTCTCTCTCTCTCTCTATTTTGCTATATATATATATATATGTTTAGACGGTCTCGTTCGCTCTCTCTGGTGTGACAGGTCTGCGACGGCCCAGGTCGGAGGTGGCATGAGCGTGGAAAAAGCAGGAGATGCAGGGGTTCTCTCGCCGTCCCTTCATGTGAAGAGCGACGCCTGGGGTAAGCCGAACCCTGTGTGTACTCAGTCTCGTGCGGGGGTGTAGCAAGGCGCACTCACTCGTCCCCGTCTTCCTCCTCCCCCCTCCCCCCTCTCCCCGTCCTCCTCATACAGAGACACCGAGACAGATTCGACCGACCGACGGACACATATCCATCCAGACTCGGAGGGCCGCGTGTGGCCCGACTTCGTTTTTATTCGCTCACGGCCGCAGGCCCTACCTACGTAGTTTGCTGCTTGCGAGCTCGAGGCCTCTTGCCGTCCGCTGGCTGGCCACTCAGCCGGGCCTTAGTCGGAGGGCGCGGTTGCCCACCCGAACGCGCTTTCCGCGAGAACTTGGCAAGCCGGGTTGTTCGCCGTCGTTCTTCTCGTCTGTCTCGCGCCATCGTGCCGTCTGCGTGCAGTTGCCGGCGATGGCGCAGCCGCACGTAACGGTGATGAAGGGGCTTTTGCTGGCCGAAAAACATCCAGCCAGACAAACAGACAGACAGCCAGCCAGCCAGACAAACAGACGAACAGATGACCTGGCAGATGAAGGCATGGATGGTTGACTCACTGAGTCACTGAGTCCCTGAGTCACTGAGCGAAGTCAAAACCGACAAAGACAGACCGACACTATAAAACATTTAATATGTCACTGACAGCCACAACAGCGACAATGACAACGAGAGATGATGACGATGAGGACGACGACAATACCGACGACGACGACAAATGCAACAACAAGGCTATCATTCTCAACGAAAATGGACGTCATCCTTCTTGCAAGGGCAAAAAACGAGAGGAAGAGGTGAGAAACACGAAGAATCAGACGACAGGGAGGGGAAGAGAGCGAATGAGCACCACGAAAGCATGGAGACGCGGCGCAATAGGGAAGGCCGTTGCACTGAAACTCGCAACTACTTACCAGCGCAGATAATCAATTCGACAGATCAACATTGCTAGTGTTTGTATATTACCAGGCATTTTCAGCTTACAGCATACGTGCTATGAAAACGTGCTGCGATAATCATACAGCAGTGACAACCATACAAACTTATTGAAGGGCTATATATATATATATATATATATATATATATATCGAAAAAAATATATTACTATAGAAGCTGCAAGTTCCAATAGTGCAGCACACCCGTATCCTTGTGGGGAAGATGTAGCACGCTGGTTTGAGTCGTTTGACGGGTCTAGAGTTCTTGTCGTATGCAAATGTTGCCGCGGCAAATGTTGTGACACTTTCGAAATTACTTTTCCACCAGTGCGCGGATGAAGGTAACATTCCCCCAGCGTTGCCGAACTTGACGTTAAAAACCGTGAAGCATCGTGCCTGCAACGGCAGGCCATCTCAAAAGCTTTTCTCTGTCGTTCGCGCATGTCCTATGTGCAGGATCTGAACCGTTGGTTCTACTGCATTTGCAAGCTGTTGAGTTGAAACGCACAAAATAATATGCACACCTGCGTGTGTATATTAGCAGGTAAAAAGGCAGATACGTCGTAAGTAATTGTATACGTGTCAAAAATGTTCTTATCATCACGATGGATACTATTTTAGAACGTTTTTTTTTATCAGTGGGATAGATTAGAGCAGAGAGAAATCGTTCTTCCAACATAATGAGTCGGTGACACACCCTCCATGAGATATTTATTTATCGGTCCAGTTAGTTGCCAACCATATTTGCCAGTATATGTTTTACTGAGGTCACTATGGCACAGCCTCGTACTGAACACAGGAATACTTGTGAGGGTTTTCGGTTTGTCTGAGGCATCATTAATGCAGTGCCTTCATGACCACATCAATATGACATTTGTCGCTCGTGCAACGACTCGGCGACGCTGCTCTACGAATGATCTCCAATTGCCTATAACAACCGCTGTACAAATACTAACGTCATACAAACAAGACGAAATAAAGATTGCAGTTGCCGCTCGCCCTCGTTGCAGGATTATGGTTACGTCGAAACACTAAAAATGTATCATGACCACACACGGATCATAAGACTTCTATTTTCAATATAACTATTTTAAAAGTGTGACAAGAGGGCAATGCCCTCTTTGCCCTTGAAACTTTACAAGGATCTGTGCGAGGCATGCGAGATTTAAAACAAATCTATTGCAGCTCTGACTAAAGTCTTGACATATGTTCGAATTACGTGACATCTGTCCCAACTAATAGCACGAAGGCGGGGCGAAAAGTCCTGATACATATTCATTAACAAGAAACAAATGTTTTTTTCTAATGCTTTAATGCACTTGTGCCACGTGTTTTTCCACTCTTCGAAACATTTTTAAGTGTGTCGTTCGGTATCGAGAATTAAGTTGCACCTGCAAATTATCATTTGTCTCCTCTGGGGTCTCGAAACGTTGTCTCTTAAAATGTTTTATCCGTGGAAATAATAAAAGTTGCACAGAGCAAATTCCGGTGAATAGGGAGGTTGTATAAAAAATATAGAAATCGAATTTTTAGTCGTGTAATCTAATAACAGTAACGATATGTGCGTCGGTGTATTGTCGTGAGGGAGTACCTAAGGGTTATTTGCCCAGAGTTCAGGCCTCTTGCGTCGAATATGATTGTACAATATTTTTAAAATATGCGGTAATGTTCCTTATTGACCGCAGAACCAGGTGGCCACAGAGTCAAAAAATTGCGGAAGATAATTATTTTGTAACCGAACAAAACAGTCAAAAGAACACTGGTGTTCGTTGATCGACTCTCTTCTTGGAAACACCATTGGGAGAGTTGGACATTGGGCTCGATGTCGTAACCATATACCAATGACTCGTCTCTTATAATCACTCTCTGAAGCAATCCAGATTCTTATTCTATCGCCTGAAGGTTCATTTCGGACCTTTCCCGACATGCTTCATTTGCTGGAAATTCAATTTTGCAAGCAATGGTAAGACTAAGTAAGATATCACAAATTCTTTCAACTTTTTCTCTTGTCATTGGCGGCGAAGATTTTCCCGAACGGGGTTTTCTCCGCTCTTTTCACGTCAGTCGCAAAATCGACGGTACCATGTATAACACTTTCGGTGTGTTTCGGTCCATTGCTTGATCACATAAGCAGTTCTTAGAGGAGAGGTGGCCTACACTACGAAGTAAGCGGAGAAATTACACAATATCGACATAGGAATATAAGCGACGATAGCAATGAGCAGTAAGACCTGGCGAGCAGCCGGGTATAAGAGCAGACATCTAACTATGGCGTTTGCAGCTCACGAGTTTCACCACGTGGTTTGCAGCACGCAGGAATTCCTCGATCCTCAAGAGTGTTGTAGGTGCGCGAGATGCTTAGGCCACTAAGATAGATACGACGCCGCAGTATGTCCAACAGTTCAGTTAACAGCTGAGCTTGCAAGATGAGAAAAGATCCAGTGATGTGAAAGAACCACTAATTGTGACTGATGCGCATGTTTATAACTTACCACACCTAAGTATTAATAAACCATAATAATAATAAGCGGTTTGACCGATTACAATAATAAGCGGTTTGTAACAATTCTACCACTCTAGAACGTATGTATTCATTTTTAACACAGAACTTGATGATTGACAGATTTGTTGCAGCTCTGTTTTCGGCCCCTAAGCGAAACAAAACCAAAGCCCTTAGTGGTTTTGGTTCAATTTTTTAAATTCAATGTATTTGAACTTACCGATCTGCCCTCATATATATATATATATATATATATATATATATATAGCATTGTCAGTTAAATGTGTGCAAGAAAGGCCCCTCGTATATATAGCATTTTCAGTTAAATATGTGCAAGAAAAGCAACAACGTTCACGGTCCACTTTTGGCAAAAGCTTTCGAGGACTCCAAAACGAGCTACTACGACGACCACTACCTCCACAACCACCACCACCCATGAGCCTACAAGATATGATAATCTAACACACTTCGATTGGCAGTGACTTCTAGCCATGTTGTTATTTGTTTGTAGGGAGGGAGGTAGTTCTCTTCAATACTTTGGACTCATTTTATTTTCGCCTAGCCGGCACATATCCCGGTCGAGCATTCGTACTCCCGGCACGTCGCGTTCCGTCGGCATCAAACCACTTGTCCATCTAGAGCCGCCTGTGTCTGGCCGGCGCACACCCACATGGCAAAGCCTGCCGGCGAACCAGCGGGGTAGTAGTAATAACAACAACAGTAAGATTGTTTTCTTTTCTCTAGTTCGAATGGAGACGGAGTTTTGCCAGGGTTCGGGCTGGTCGTTACTCATCTGCTCTTACAAGCAGTAGCTGCCGCTGCTGCTGCTGCTGCTGATGTAGCTGTTCTTAGCGTTGAGGATAAGGTTTTTCATAGTCTCTAGGTAATCGTGCCACCAATTCTACTACCACCGATATTACTACTACTACTACTACTACCACTGCTACCACAACTACCCAGAGAGCCGGATGATGCCTGTTGAACTGAAACTCGGTGGCACTATAGAAGCCAACCAACCACCAACGGATGCTGACAGGAGGCATCTCTGTTGCAAACCGGGCTGCCTGGGAGCAGCCGCAACTTGCTTGCTTCGATAGGAGGGATATCCGTCAAACACTGGGTGTCGTGCAGAGGGCCTTAACCGCGGGGCGCTTCTCTCGTAGCCCCGTACCTCTCACCCCGTCTGTTTATTTACCCTGCGGCTTCTCTAACTCTCTAATGGTGAGTCAGAGCAAGCTTGTTTGCCTGCTCATTGAGGCTTCTTTTCGATCTCTCAGTCAACCCCCATATATATATATATATATATATATATATATATACAACGAATGTTCCGGAATATGCAGTACAATTGCTATATAAAATTATATACATTAGTTAGTATTCAGTGACATTAAAGCTGCATTCAAGACATATTTGGGTATCTTTCCGCTTGGATCTACATGGCGGTTGTCACAGCAAGTAAAGAAAAACGGCCCCACCTAAACTGTAAACAGTGCTACAACCAGCACAGGCAGCATCTAAGGTTAAGGCTGTTATTGTATTAGTAGCTGTCATTGCCTTTCAAACGTTATCTCCTATGTGACCTGTATAAGACTTGGGAATTGTCACCAATGTAAGGCAACATTGTATGAAGGAACTACAAAGCTTAAGAGGTATTTCGTTAAAGTGAAAAACGTCACTAAGTTTAAGCCCTCCGCTATTTCTGACTCGTATTGACTCTCTTTTTCCTTAGCCATTTTAGGTTCGACCTTTGTAACAAAATTGCTTAAACTTGCAAGCGTTCTCTTTACGTGGCGTTGCATTCGCCGTTCACTACTAAACCGGCGGTGCAGAGGATCAGTTTAAGGGGTATCAGGTAAAAGCATCCTTGTTCAACTTCCAGTCCCACTCATGTCTTTCTTTCCGCATTGTCATTTAGTAAGAGTTTGTTCTCGCAATTATTTCTACCTGAATATATCACCTCTGTTTCACCTTACCTATCTCTTTTATACGCCAATTATGAGTTTTTATATTTGCTGATTAATACTACCTTTGGTCCGTTTTTGCCATCTATATTCTAGACCGTAAGCGGCAATCTTCTTACTTTACAAAATTGTTGATTGACCGTAAGCGGCAATCTTCTTACGTTTACAAAATTGTTTGCATCCACTAGTGTTATAAATGATCTTCTCTATTGAAGAGTTGTGCACCGGATCGTCCATTTATTTTCTAATATACAGCTTTGCATTAAATTGATATACATCTGCTCGTATGCTATAGTATAGTATATATATATATACACGCACTCAAAGCTGCTTAAACTTCTGCCGCAATACGGAGTTGGTAGTCGTATAGTTAATTGGATTAGGGCTTTTCTGTCGGATAGACTTTTTAGAGTTAGGGTTAAAAATTGCCTATCATCAACGGCAGAAGTCACATCTGGTTGTCCCCAGGGTACCATACTTGGGCCATTAATGTACATATTGTATACTGACTCTATGAAACACATAATACCTCAACATGTGCAGGTAAAGATATCTGCTGACGATGTAAAAATGTATACACCTGTAGATAATGTAAATCATATTGTTTCCTTCCAAGGAACACTGGACAAATTTACAGAATGGTGCAAAGGACTTGATCTTAAACTGTCGGTGGATAAGTGTGCTGTCCGTCACTTTGGCCACAACAATCCTGCTCATATATATATACATTGGGCACTAAGGAGTTAACTGCAAAAAGATCTATAAAAGACCTAGGTGTGTTAACGGCATCTAATTTAAACTATGCTCCTCACATTCTAGAAGTAGCAACGTCGGCTACGAGGAGAATGAACTGGATTCTGCGTTCTTTTGTGATCAAACAACCCTCTCTGTATGTAAGACTATATAAACAATATGTTCTCCCGATGTTGGTATATGCCTCACCTGTGTGGAATCTAGGTTATTCTCGTGATGAAAAGATACTGGCCGGTATTCATAAAAAGTTTGTTAAACGTGTTGCACATCGTTGTAACATTAGCGAAAACGATGTTAAATGCGACAATATTGTTGAAATGTTAGATAGAATTGACATACGCACATTTACTCGCATATGTAAACGGCCCGAGTAAGCAGGGAGATTTTTTAACATCAATACTACAAACACTCGCTCGAGAATCAATCTCCAGGCTAAAATGATTGCCAGGAAAGCGATTGTTAACAAGATGTTTGCATGGCGCTTAGTCCGTAAGCTTAACCATGTACAACCCGTCGCCTGAAAGCCGACTTGCGATAACCTTCTTCTGTGATCTTAATAAAGCCCCCCTGGTAAAGGGTATCTGAATATATATATATATATATATATATATATATATATATATATATATATGTATAAGCTGCCCTCTGCGCGTGCTTTGCTCGATGCACAAAATCTATTTCAGCAATTTTATACAGTGGCAGTGTCCGCACTTCAGTGAATTCATTCCGCGTGCATGTCGGAAAGATTAATGTCCAACCTTCTGCAAGTGAAAGCTGTATACTTAGCAAAGTAGAGTTCATTGTGTGAAGACCTCATCTATTATTGTGTCTGAGGCCTCAGCACGTATTCACGGAAATGTCTTCGTAAACAATGAACCCGTGTCTAAAGTCCATCGTGTCGGCGTTTCCTTTCATTTCCGGACTCTCACCTCAAACTCATATTCCGACTGAAAGAAATAATTGCTACACCGTCGTGGTGTGGACTTCCGATTTGCTCCAAACGCCCAGTATTTCGAACTGCGTTGCACGCAGCTGTTGCAATTAATTTTGTTTGCAATATATATATATATATATATATATATATATATATATATATATAGAAAATATTGTGATGATTTATTAATCATTTACAATACGTTTGCACACTCGGCAGTGCTCGCCAAAAAAAAAAATATATATATAGGGTCTCCCAGGAAGATTTAAAAAGTGACATAGTAAATTGAAGAGCTCGGGATCACATAAATGGAACAAGGTCCATTTATCTATCCAAAAATCCAATGAAGCACGGTCTCTGAAAAGTCTTGTTTTGTAGTGAGAGTGATATTACTAAAATTCGTGACACTGGTGTTGTTGCCCGATTTAGGAGCACAAAATATGCAATTGCGAGACAACCCGTTCTATAATACAGAAGCTAAGCACATCGTCTTGTTCATGATTTTTTTTATTTAACACCGGTTAGAAGACACGACATTGTCGTTTATACGAGAATTTGCAAAACTGAAGTTTTGTTTTTAACTTTCACGCATAATACCTTAAAATCATAACCTACGACCTTTCGCAATGCTCGAAACTAACACATTTACAGCATGCGATAAATGTGATTATTTTGGTACCAAATATATGGCAATGCAAGCCGTAACTGCGAAGTACTTAAGATTTTTCGGCGAGCAAGTCAAAATTGAGTGCATGCATAAATGGCTTACTCCATTCGTAGGGTTATAATGTTAAGGTATTGGACGTAAAAGCTACGAAATGAACTTCACGTTTTGCGAATTCTCTTCTAAACTGCCACGTTGCATGTCCTAGCCGGCGTTGTATGTTCTTCAAAGAAAGCAGAATTCTCACGAAAAAAATGATTTCCTTACCTTCTGAATAGAAGGACTGGTTATCTCGCAAGTGCTTTTATGTCGGGGGACAACACCAGTGTCACAGATTTTAGTAATATTGTAACGTTGTTGTGTTACGCTAAGTCAGCTTGGGGATGTAGACTCATCCGAACGGATACTGCAGCCCGAGGGACTCAGGAACGATGAACGACGACACGAAGCATACGATCTAATGCAAAGCACGGCCGAGCAACGGATGGTTATTGAGCCATGCTGCTCGGTCTATTTATTGGCTCACGAGGCACCCCAAAGGGTGTCAGAACCCGCTCTCAAATCGGTCGAAATGTACAGCAGTTTGTGTTTGTTTCGTATAGGAATACAGGTTAAGTGACTGTTTGACTTGGACTGCCGATCATAGGTCGACCCTCTCCCGATGTCGGCCGATGATCGTTTGAACGGCGGAGGGCGTTGGGGTTTCGGCGCGGAAGGCTGTGGCTGTTCTCGGCTGGCTGGTTGAGACATGTCTTGTTCCTTTGAGACATGCATCATTCGGTGTACGTTGTGTACGTTGAGATTCTGGCGCGGGCGCTGTAGCCGTTGGACGTGGTCGGTTAGAGCTTATTTGAATTGCTATAATGCGTACACAGTAACTTCGTTACAATATCACTCTCGCCCCGAAACAACACTTTTCAGAGACCATCTACCATCAATAAAGGTATTTACTTTAACGAGTTCTGCAATTGCTTTTGCCGCTTTTTAAATCTTTCTAGGAGACCCTGTAGATATATATATATATATGTTCTTTTGTATATTACTGGACCATACCGTTTATGCCAGTTCCCGACCAAGGTATTCAAAAGTGTAGTACAATATATCTACGGTAAACAATAAAGTCCTTCGAAGTTAAAATTAGTTCACAAGATACTAAAGTATGGCATCTCCTCAGCCAAGAGGATATATGGATTTCAAAATGAAAAAACTTTGCCAGCTAATCTGAAGTACCCATTTAGAGGTACCACGACAATCTGCGACGCAATCGCCTCTCTCTCTCTCTTTATATATATATATATATATATATATATACATATATATATACATATATGTGTGCGCCTCTAGATGCCACAACATTTTGAGCTCTAAATGAAAAAAATGAGAAGACGATAATGAGTTATTGAAAAGGGGGTGACTAATCCTCATTGGGGCTCATTATCAAGAGAATTCCTGTGTTTACTTAGTGCTGTTTGACGGCTTCTTCGTCCTCGTCGCAGCAGTAGTCGGCATTCGCCGGCGTCTTTTCTTGGCCAAGTCATGAAGCGTCGACGAACACCGTCGATCGGCCAGTACCAACCGCTCCTGTGTTTATGCAATCTGTCAGTCTTTCTTACTATCTTCACGTGCCTGCTTTTCTTCGTTGTCTCTCTCTCTCTCTCTGCCTGGCTCCCTATATTCATGTCTATGTCGGCCCTTTTCACGGTCGCATCTCTTCGTAATGCCCCATGCTTTGTATTTTCCTTCTTGCTTCCGCGCACGCTCACCCTTAAAGCTCGTGGTAGCCAATTAAAATGGCCTGCTCGGCTAGCGATAACATTGAACCGGCGCGCTTTGAGTCACTTCGTCAACAAAGCAGGTCGTCGACTCTCATCGCTGACAGCTCATTCATAGCTAAACAAACCGTTTTATAGGCGGGTGCGTATATACTCATATATATATATATATATATATATATATATAAATATATATATATATATATATATATATATATATATATATATATATATATATATATATATATATATATATATATATGCCTTTAGATGTGCACCGTAGGCTAACATTTTCCACTGTCTTATAAGATCAAAGCTGTAATAAGCGTTATTTAGTATTTCACAAATCAATACCGCATTAACCCAAACGTAAGCATATTGTTCATTTTTTTTTTATACAAGCCATTCTATATTACAAACGTCATAGTTCTCGCAATTTAAACTACACATCCTACCATCTAAGTCGAAATAACGATCAACAATACAACCTGAAATTAAGCATTTTTACTCCCAGGGAGAACTTACATTCTCAACTGTCATTACTATATTTAGATTTAGCCGTTTTATTATGACAGGAAGTGAAGTGAGGAGTTTTCTCAATCAACAATTATAGCAATTGAGTGCTGTGCCTTGTCATTGAACATTGGGACCAGCTAAAGCATTAAACTGTTTTCAAATTATAAGTATTCATTAGAACTATCATGATCTACACATATTGTGTATATATAACAGCTATCTATGCGATACGATAAGCAGATGCAAGAGTTGGCAGATTGATTATTGACATTTACTGTTTTCCACCATCGGAGGTTAGCAAAGATAGCGCCATCGTCCCATTACAATTATTTGTCCACAAATATTGGGGAGGACATGAAGTGTCATTACAGCTATATCTTACTACGGCTGATTCGCCTGCCATATTTAGCACTGAGTCGTTCTGTCACCCTAGGGTAAAAACACTTTTTTGAGCTGACCCTCAGCCAATATTTAACGTCCACAGGACTGCTTTCGCATTGCTTCGTAAGACGGACCCCATAAATACCAATTTGCAGTGGTGGGGCTCGAACCCGTGCACCTATGTGCCTCCTCCGCGACACACATAGACGCGCCTCGCGGTCGCGAGCCGCACGCGACCGCACCCATCACGCCATCGGGCTCGTCTGGGGCTAGAAGAGTTTCATCGGGGCTCAGGTTTACGGGCGGGTGCAGACGAGATATGCGCTGGCTGGAACTGACCCTATCAGCTTTCCTTATCGCGGCAGACTTGTTAAACATCGACTAAGTTTCCGCTTTAAAATCTCCTATTCCCTGGCTGTAACAAGTTCGTTCGCACGAGATGAGAATCCTGCGGAGCGCGTCTCATTGAGCCCGTTTGGTGTCGACCGTTTCCTCCGTTCTCGAAGCTTTTGAGATTCCAAAGTGTTAGGCGGCTCTCCGACGACTTATCCTCATTCACTATCACGGCGTAGTATCTGTCAGATGGACCCGGTTGGCCGAACGCCGAGAACCATGTTGTATCGGAGAAAACTGCTTCGGTTTTAAATCAGGTGTCAGTCTGGTTCTCTGCGACAAGGTGGTCAACCTCAGCTGAGGCAGCCTTGTTTTGCCCACCAGCATCACTAGATGTGTACCACTAAAACGAATTGTATGCTGCCAAGCAAGCTCAGTATTTGTTCATACTTTGAGTGTACTTTTGTTGCCTGTGAGCGCAGGTCAATGTCTTTATCGACGAGCACAGCCGCTATTTGGTACGAAGCACGGAGGGTTCCGTTTGATAGTACATGTGTGCTTGAGTCTAAGCATTTCCTAATGAGAAGCTGCATAAATAAAGCCCTACAGCTATTAGAGCTAATATGTTACGCTGTTCTTAAGCCTAATGTTTAGTATTCGGCAAAACTTGCTGTACTAACACGTATGTTACACTAGAGAGAACGAGAATGGACGCGAGAGATAGCAAGAAAGAGAGATCAGTGTACACGGCTGACACGACCGAGTCGCGTAGAGTCTATGCGCACTCAGTTGCGTGCCGTAAGGGTTTGCGTGTACAGACTCGTAATTCGATAGTATTATCGGCGCCCAGCAACGCCTGCTGGCACAGCCGGGTCGCTTGATTAAGTATCCGCCCGGCGCTCGGAGTTCACGCATCACGCGTCGAGATTCGTTTCAAATGTTCCACTATTATCAAGCATCGCCGATTGCAATGGCTGTGAACAAACGAGGCGATGGTTCGTGGTGACTGCAACACGCAGTTCTTGCCACGCGCTGACTGCGGATATGCTTCGCCCTCGACGCCAACGCTGCAAACTGTACTAAACAACCAACCGCCGTGGCTCGTGTCACGTGTGGAATTCAAGAAACTGGCGGAACACGACAATGCCGATGACTTAAGAGAAATCAAGCGTAATAAATAATCGCAGTGTAGCAGCAGCAGACAATAAACCTATTTGACACCAACTCACTAGTCGACCAGCGGAGAGCGACAATTCGGCGTCGGAATTTCAGTCAATTCAAGATCATCAAGTGTACGGCTCTGTTGGAACCTACCTTGGAATAAACCCTCACGACTTCGTTGGGAGAGATAAGACAGAGACATATTGTACCCTACTCCCAGTGATAGAACGTGAACGCTCAATTAAAGTCGGTTTTATAAAATTAAATTTTCAAAACTGGCTACTAGGAATTATAGGAAAAATACCTCCTTAACAAATAACAATGACTCAAAAATCAACACAATTAGATATTCTGTCTTAGTTGTGTAGATTCCGTTATATGTATGAATGTCGAGCATTATGTATAATATATGCATATATTAGACATAACCAGGTGAACATCGAGCATCAAATCCACTTGCATCTATCACTCTAGCATAAGTACCAGAACAAGTTGATCTCTGCCTATCCCGATCGCCTTATAAAAAAAGGCGTGCGCACATTCAGAACTCATTCTGAAGGTTCGAAGACCTCAATCGACGTATCGCCCACGACGGTCTCTAAATGTTTTAATGTTGTGGGTCAGTAAACTGATAATGCGAACCCTGATATTGCTGCCGCAGCGGCTGCTCGTGCTGCGCCACTTAGCTTTTAAATTGTAGATAAACTGGAGACAAACTGAAAGGCCAGATACACACATAGTAACACACACCCACAACTATACTCTTCAAGTGAAAGATAATTATATATATATATATATATATATATATATATATATATCTTTCTCTTGTATATATATATATATATGTTTTGTTTCGGTGTGTTTTTAGTTCTTATATTTGGGCTGTCGTCAGCAGCTTCGTCAGCAACCGTAGAAGTTGGTTGATTGGTGGATTGTCGACTAGCTGGACCACCGTTGTAGGCTCGATCAAGTACCTCCCACACACATTCCGCTCGCTACTTATTGAGTTGTTGCTGTTGTTACTAGCGCGCTACTTTTAGTTGTACTAAATGTTTACGTTTCGGCATAAACAATCAAGGGTGATGTTCAACTTATAAGCGAGAATGAAAAACACGTGCTCTTATTTGGTAGATGGTGAAGGGAAGGACATCAATGATGATGATGATGATGACGGCGACCGACGTAGCAGCGTTAGCGACCGTTGATGCCATGGTGCTCACGTAGGCAAGGCAGAAGACTTACCTTAAGGTCATGGAGACATTTGCGGGAACAATTACTCTTTTTCTCGCTCTCTCTCTTTCCCTCTTAGTTTCTACTGTTGTGCTCTCTTGTTTGTAGGATAGAACTAGACCAGGTGATGGCTTTTTCCGTCATTCTAGGTGCAACAACCGACTGTCGATGCAGCAGTTTGGTGCCATCTCAGTGGCGGCAGCATCGCCGCGGACCTACCTGATGGAGAATAAGGTAGAACGTTGATTTTTGGCGGCGGGCGAGGTGCTATTGCGTACTAAACGCCTCTCTAGGCCACGAACGAGACCACTAAATGCATGCGCATTAAAATGATTTCAAACGAAATAGAAAAAGGGAGATTTAGAGAGGGAGAGTTAGATAAATAAATATTTGCACGTTCGTGTGCGCTGAAACGACGGAAAACTATCCGTGTTAGCCTTCCTCGCACCAAATAGACTTGCTTCTCAACTACTAGGCACAAGTATATTCTCATGCATCTGTGTCCAAGGCTGTATTATGGCTCGTCTTCTGGGAGTTCCGTTTAGCGTATAGTACATTACTCAGGCCGGGTCAACCATCAATTCCTAGCCTGAGAGTTAACTGGATTAAAAAGTTTCTAATACAGATGATACAGGTATGGTATAGGAAGCCCCGAATTAAAAAGCAAACTTATGTGACCAGGCTTAAATGACCCGACTCATACAGTTAAAACCAACAAATCTGCCTAGCCAACCAGAATCTGAGAGTTAAAGTTAAGACGTTTCTAAATAACTTGGATGACTAAGTTTGGAGATTTCATTTTTAATTTTTCTTATTATGTATAATAGAATGAAACAACTGCTATGATCACAGCACAATGTGTCGTCTTGGTTTGCTTTGGCGATGAATGGTCAAAGCTCGTAACTAGGGCACTTTTGTACAAAGCTTAAAAATGCTGCGATCAACGTAAGATTAATAAGTGCAAAACGATTCCCTGTGTGTTGCCCGCTGGTCCGTCCGATTACAGATGGTGAACATCAGCGGCCAACAAAAAACGCCTGATCATCATCTCCAGTTCAATCAAAAGTCTGTTATTGCCGTCATCCTGTTCCAGTAAGATTCAGAGATCGGTACACCACCCAGGCAGAGTCGGCAACGCCTGTCGACTCAACACAACAATCAGCCTAAATCTTTCGAGTAATATGGGCAAGGATATTTGGTGGACAGCGTTAGAGAGGTACCTTCTACAGCAAGTCTACTTTTTAATAGTATCTTAGTTGTAAGCACAAACATGCCTAGCGATGTTTTAGGTTGGCACTATTTGGCGACGTTAAGAATATAACTTGTCATTTTCATTCTATTAAAATATGCGCTGTTCTCTTGTTTAAACGGAATCGGCTTGTTTCTGTAGCTCCGTTGTGACCCCACAGCAACGGTGTTGGGTCGTTGTGAAGTATGGACAAATTGAAATATTATGCAGTTGTTAAATATAAGCTTTGCCCTAACACTGCGGCGGTCGAAACAACTAGCTTTTGGGAGGTGTGTAGCAATTGATACAAGCAAAAATCGACTGTGGAAATTTGGGCCTCCCATGATCCTGATCGAAAAACCTAGGCATAATCATGGGGGGTGGCTAAGATTCTCAGTTTTTAAAAGCGGATCCACCCTGCAGGGGGCATCTCTGAGCCCAGTTTGAAGGGACGCAAACCCTCACACTAGTTTAACGCACTTAATTGGGATCGGAAAAGACAGAATAGTCATTGTGAGTGGTCTGCCACCCGCCACGCTTAATAAGAATGTGATCAATACTATTATTATTATGTTTTATTAACACCCAGGTTGGGTAAATATTAAATAAGTACATCGATCTGAATCAGTGGTTTTTCCTGCGTCACCGGAAATTCCCTCATCTTGCGAGTTCCGCTATTGATTGCACTGCTGGACATGCTGCGGCGTGGTATCTATCACAATGTGATCAATACTATAAAATTCAGTTGACTATCAAGTGTCTTGCCCATTAGGGTTTCACAAGATGCACGTACTGTCGTAACAAGCGTACGCTGCATGTTAAACAGAAGTTACTAAACCTATCAGAACGATCAGGCGTGATGCATAGAAGCACAATTGTTTCGCTCATATTTTGTACAATTGTGGTATCATCCCAAAACGATAGTGTCTAGCCCCATTCACAAGTCAATCGTATACTTTCATCAGTGCTACTGTTACTGTTTCCGATGTTGCCGATGTTGTTGTTGTTGTTTCACCAGCCGCCTGCTTAATACTACTCACAAAGCACGATTGTGGCTTTCGTAGTTGAGATGAGTCGATCACCTCCCGCGCTCCTCCAGGAACGGCTGTTTAGTAGCTTGACGAAAATGAGACTGACGTGGTGTGTTTGGTCTTGACGACCCGGGCCCGGATCGAGTAGACGCGAGAGTGAATGGGTGGGTGAATGCGCGCTTATGTGCGTGCAGATAACTACAACGCCTTTCCGCCAATAAACCTTGTTAGCGGACGTGTGGTGACTAATTAGATCTGAGCTCTTTTTATTGTCAGGTTTACTGTTGCCGGCCGAGCCATTTCGGCGACGGCAACCAGCGAGCGCGCGCGGATCAACCCGCGGGCGTTCCGTCCCAAACCGTCCGTGGCGAACACCAGCCTACGATCTATTCAAGAACAGCATCATCTATCGCTGTTGTTTTGTACACCGACTAATAATAATAATAATAATACTATATAAGATGCATGCATTTAGTGGTTGCCTTATTTCTTCAAAATGTGCGCACAACGCTTTGGCTTGACTAATAATAATAATAATAATAATATAACAGATGCATGCATTTTGTGGTTGCCTTATTTCTTCAAAATGTGCGCACAACGCTTTGGCTTGACTACTAATAATAATAATATAACAGATGCATGCATTTAGTGGTTGCCTTATTTCTTCAAAATGTGCGCACAACGCTTTGGCTTGACTAATAATATTATTAATAATAATAATAATAATAGTAATAATAATAATAATAGCAGCAGTAGCAGTCGTAGAAATAGAAATACGACTTATACTACTACTACTACTGATACTATTGCTACTATTACGTAACAAATGATCATGGCAAACGGTATCAACAAGAGATATAGATAGGCGCGAATACAGTACCGTATGAATAACGTCACCCGCAATGTCGCCCCAACGACTGCGGCAGCGGTGATCTGGCACATCAACAACGGAGCATCCGTAACAATAGCCTGATGTTGACCGCACGCAGCCACTCTTGACTACGGAGAAGAACTGCCGCAACGGCAGCAGCGGCAGCGGGCCTAGCAGAACCATAACCAGGATTAGCTTAATCGACCCATCTGTACTAAGAACAAAGACAGAGAGCAAAACAAAGGCAATGGTATTGGCAAGGCAAACATACCAACAGCAGTAACAACAACAACAACATCGATAACAGCAACAACGGCATTAACAACATGATGGCGATATCAAAAGTACTAGTCGAAACAGAAGCAAGAATAATAACTTATGGGGCTTTACTAAGGACTATGATAATCGAAACAAGACGACTACCACAACAGCGATAGCCGCCACTCGACTATGAACGCCGGTCGGTCGAACGACCGACCACATTAAACACATGGAGTAGTGGGAGCGGTGGCATATGCTGCTAGCAATTATCAGCATTAACGCAAACGAGAGAGTCGCATTTAGTCGTGATGAAAATAGCGAGCATTCATTCAGGAGCAAAAATAAACAATGACAAATGGAGGCGTCATTGCGAGGCTGGCTGCCGTTTAAAGCAACAGCAACAGCAGCAGCTAATGAAGGAACAATGCAACATCGACGGCGTAAGATGCTAGCAACATCCGCAATGATCCGAGAAGAACAATGCCTGTTATGGTGTACATATATTCAATAATAACTATCATAGTAACATTCACTATTTCTAGTCGAAGGGTAAACGCGCCGATAAATGTATTGGGTAAAACAAAACGAAATTGTATTGTTTGAGTGAGTGAATTAACCGATGTTATTCATTGAAAAGTACTCTCCAACGTTAGTCGCAACCCTTTACCATCTGTGACTATTACCGGACTATCGATTCTTATGGCAAATAATTCTGGTTTCGCATCTCGAGGAATGTCTCCATCTGTGTTTTTGCTGTTTGCTATCTTGCAGGGGCCGGGTAAACTCACATACGAGCTGGCGTTGTCTTGGTGAGAAGAAAAACGTCATTTCTTTTTGACAAAACTCTGAATCTCTTCTCTCTTCCTGTGGCAAAAACTCGATCTCAGATACACGTTAATATCGATTGGCCACTAGAAACACACTCGTGGCCCAAATTGACCAAAAACTAGTTTTATTTTGCTCTGTGTTTTGCGGGATCGGCATGGCATCGTCTTCAATCGCCTATCCCACAAGAAACACAGAGCAAACAAAATCTCGTTCGGGCTTGTGGACTGTGCCCGAAGCATTCTTAAACAAAATGTAGAAGCAACGCCAAGGCCGCCGATAACGCTTAGGCAAAAGGTCAGGCAAATTACGCCTATTTAACTACGCAGTTGTTGTTGATTGGCCTGTTCACTCAGATGAGATGAGACTGTTATTTTTCTGCTGCTGCTGGTAACGAGTCTGAATCATGACTCAATTAGCAGCGGCATAATAAAAACGATCGATACATAGATCCTGGATCGTTTACCAAATCGTGTCTCTTTTCTTTGTCTCCCCCCTCCGCCCTGCATCTCTCTGTTTATTTTTGTCCATCTTTCTTTCTCGCTTTGGTCCTGGTCGTAGCCTGCTTAGCCGCTGTTCTGAGCCGGCTGTCGTCGTCATCAATTTTGTCATTTGCGACGGAATCGCT
The DNA here is from genome assembly GCA_003439945.1 of Dermanyssus gallinae. Taxonomy (NCBI): domain Eukaryota; kingdom Metazoa; phylum Arthropoda; class Arachnida; order Mesostigmata; family Dermanyssidae; genus Dermanyssus; species Dermanyssus gallinae. Next base: position 910,009 of record QVRM01005866.1, on the reverse strand, counting down.
GCGGTGTTGTTGCTGCTGCTGTTGCTGTTATTGCTGTTGTTGTTGTTGTTGCTGCTGTTGCTGTTGTTGTTGTTGTTGTTGTTGTTGTTGTTGTTGCTGTTATTGCTGTTGTTGCTGTTGTTGCTGTTATTGTTGTTGTTGTTGCTGCTGTTGCTGTTGTTGTTATTGTTGTTGTTGTTGTTGTTGCTGCTGCTGTTGTTGTTGTTGTTGTTGTTGCTGCTGTTGCTGTTATTGTTGTTGTTGTTGCTGCTGCTGCTGTTGTTGTTGTTGCTGCTGTTGCTGTTATTGTTGTTGTTGTTGCTGCTGTTATTGTTGTTGTTGCTGCTGCTGTTGCTGTTATTGTTGTAACAGTTGGAGCAGAAGCAGTTGTAGCAGAGTAGCCACAGTGGTCAGGTCGTAGTAGTCGTCATGATGATAGTGGGAGCGGGGCCGAAGCGGGGGGGAGTTGTAATAATGGTAGCAGGGGGGGGGTAGTCGTAGGAGTCGACGGAGGTCGACGCGTACTAATCGAAGTCGCCGTAGAGCTGCTGCTGCTGCTGCTGATGGCGGCGGTGGTGGTGGTGGTAGTGGTTGTCTACATCTGCAACCGGTTCAACACCCCTCTATGAGCTTCTGTCTGTCTGTTTGACTGTCTGTATGTCTGTCTATTTGTCTGTCTCTCTCACTGTATGCCTGTCTGTCTGTGTATACGATCGACGCTTCCGTCCGTCTCTCTCTCTCTCTCTCGCTCTGTACCGGTTGATCTGGTAGCGCCATCGACGTCATTACTACGGCGACAACAATCTGTCGCTGTCGCTGCCGCCACCGCCAGCGATCCTCCCACTCGTAGATGATCAGCGGCGGCTGCAGCGGCGACGGCAGCTGGTCCCGCTGCACAATTAGCAAGCGACAACAACATCAATCGATGATGCGGGCATACTACTTGACAAAGAGATTTATCGCGTCCCAAATTAAGTCGAAATTAGATCAAGCTAGAGCGGCTGCGATCCTTATGCAAATACACACAATATATGTACATGTAACTGCGCGTATATATATATATATATATATTTTTTTTTTTTTTTTATGGGGCCGTCTTCTCCAGACGGTAAATTTATTTAAGTTTAAGATTTCTTCACTGAGCTTGAAATTTCCATTATTACATACATTCAAACAATTATAACTATTCAGGATTTTTTTGCAGAAAAGGCTCTAGCCCGTGTCTGCCCGCTCTTGTGAATGTGTCAGCATCCTTCATATTACATAACGATGTTTAGTAGAATTTTTCATTTATGTTTTAAATGTGCTGAAAGACTCATCCAAATACACATGCTTTTAATATATCCGGCGAAATTAAACAAATGTGTTGTTTAAGTTTGGTTTTGCATTCGTTTGTAGATATTTCTAATACACATCTAAACAGATGAGGAAATCTGGCATTTATGTTTACCAGGCGATAACTGAGCATCGAATAATTTGTCACAAGCCTTGTATATGGGTGTGATACAACATTATTTACAGCACTTCTGGTAGGATAAGCATTATTTGAAGTAGCTCCAAAAGGGGTACGGTTTCTGCTATAGTGTGTCCGAATGCTATATATGTATATTCCATAAAAGTGCAATATATTTTTATATCTCCATACGTCATCAGTGGTTGTCCTATAGGCAAATCCAAATATATTTTGTATGCATCTTTTCTGAAAAGTTACTATTAGTTCGACGTTCGACTTAAATGAAGCACCGTATAACAAAACACCATATTTTAAGTGTGAAAATATAAACGCATAATACATGATTTTCTTAATGTCAAGGAAGGCAATATGTCATAACGTAAACTTATGCAAAAGTAAAGCACCTGTCCTAACTTTGTTTATCATAAGTCTAATATGAATTTCCCATTTGATGTCATTTTAGAACGTCAGACTAAGGTATTTATAGTCATGGACCTCACCAATTATCGGACAATTGCAGTTTGCCTCCAGAACTAAGCTCGAGCAGGCAACAGAGTCGAAGCACAGCCTGGTGTCATTACATCTGTTTAACGGCAGGTTTTCGATTTTCGTATTAGCATAACAACCTAAAAAGCACATAAGTGGCAGGTAATGTTAAGTGGTGGTTCAGCAGTGTACCCCATCTTGATTTTCATAATTTTCGTGTTCTTTAAATTAAGACAAAGATTGTTGATTCGCAACCAGAGAGTGATCCTCGTCATAGTACTTGGCATACTCTGGTATTACTCTCAATTAGAATGCATGTATCATCCGCGAAATGAACAAATTTTACATTATTACAAAATGAGTGTATACCGTTAATGTTTATATGTTTCAAGTTTATTCACCATAAATTGGTAGTGTATTACAAAAGTTCACATATCATTTTGTAGGCTAATAATATCGTTAACACGTGCTTGTAGTGACGGTGTTTCGATAAACGAGCAAGTGAGTATGTGGTATCGTCCGATATTGCACTCGCCACAATATTTACATACGCATTCGTCAATTTCATAACAATTTCCTCTTAAGCACAAAAGGTGGTGGTAGCCGTGTTGTTCGGCATATTAGAGATCTATTTTTCTGTGATGACAGTTTCCACTTATTGCTGCAAAAAGCTGGACCCTCAACATAGAGACCCATTACAAATGCCATGTTGCGGGTTTCTCTAAATTCTCTGTAGGCTTCTAAGATTTGTGTACTGAACGGTATCTTGTCCAGTACTAAATCCTCTACTAGTGTGCGTTCGTGGCATAGTTCCAGTGCGAACGTGGCCGATGCGTTCTTTGGCAAGCCTAAAGTGCGCTTTATGAAATAAGATTTTATTTTATCTATGTTTTTAAGGTCCGATATTGTGAAATAAGGGGCTATTGCGGAAAGGCAGTATCTTACTATAGGAACAATTTTTATTCTAAATACATTTAGCGCAATTTTTAGGTCTATGTCAGTAACGTCTCCCACTAAAATCATGGCCGCCGTAGCCTTGCTACGCATTTCCTCTATATGTCTGCTGAATGACAGCCGGGGGGTCACTGTTATCCCTAGATAACAAAAGTGATTAACGAGTTCAACATTTACTCCCCCTATCTTGATGCACCGGTCATCTGCAGCGTACGATCCGCCTTTACTAAATCGTAGTATTTTTGTTTTGGCTATGTTGATTGTCAATTGGTGTTCTTGGCACCAATCCGAGGCTTCCTGGAGATAAAACTGCAAGTGATTTCGTGTTTTTGCAAGCACTACTAAGTCGTCAGCATAAAATGCATGTATTGCTTTTACATTTCTGAGGGCGTCCGCTAAGCCAGCTATATACAATATAAAGAGGAATGGGCTTGCGGAATCTCCCTGGACAACTCCAGTTTTGTGTGCTACTGGCCTGCTGACATAATGAGCTCCGTTTTTAATAATAATTAAGTTCGCTTGCAGCATGTCACGTATTAGATTATACATAGTTCCCTCTATAGAATATCGGGTTTGAAGTATTTTAAGAAGTTTGTCTCTTCTAACGCAGTCAAATGCAGTCTTAAAATCGATAAAAGCGGCATATGTCAACTCTTTTTGATCTTGGCGGGTCTTTACGTGTTCTAAAATAAAGGCAACGGCATCCGACGTAGATCGCCCTCTTAGAAATCGATGTTGTTCACATGGTAGATCTGGACCTATGGCGTCATATAAGCGTTCTACAACAAGTGAAGTTAAAATTTTATAAACGACGCTAATAAGTGCAATCCCGCGGTAGTTGGATGGGTCGGTTGCTTCACCCTTCTTTTTGTAAATTGGCTGCAGGAAACTTTTTCTCCATTCTTTCGGTATTTTGCCGCTGCGTAGACATCCATTGTACAATCTGGTCAGTGGCGGGCACAGAGAACGTATATTTGCTTTAATATGTTCATACACAATTTTGTCGGGACCCGCAGATTTACCATTTTGTTTGGATTTGATTACATTGGCGACCTCTTCTTCTGTAAATGCTCGGTAATCACAGTTATTCTCCCTCGGAGAATTAATTACATTAATTAAACATTAATTAATGTTTATATTAAACAGTGTTGGTCCCAGAACGGAACCCTGAGATACGCCGTGATTAACAAAAGCAGGTCCACTCAAACATTCCTTATACTTTATACGCTGTTGCCTGTCAGATAAGTAGTCTTCAAGTATGTCGTATTTGATCTTGCATAGCCCCAACGCCTTCAATTTATTTACTCATTTTATACGATCTACACAATCAAGAGCTTTCTGTAAATCAAGAAAGACTAGACAAACTTGTTTTTTATTCTCTATCATTGCCCCAATGAAGTTTCGAACTTCAATCGTTGCGTCTTCAGTACTTCGCCCTTCCCTAAATCCGAATTGTCTCGGACAGAGAATGTCATTTTTTTTTCAATGAATCAACTAGTTGAGAATGTATGATTTTTTCGAGCATTTTGCCAATTACAGTGGTAATAAAGACAGGCCTAATGTTATCAAGGCAAATATTACCCCCTTTATGAAGCGGCGTAACTAGAGATAGCTTAAATATTGTGGGGAAAGTTCCACTTTGTAGACATAATTTGTAAAAATGCTCCAACAATGGTACCAGAACGTTTTCGTTTACTTGTTTCGTAGAAATACCATCAGTTCCCTCAGTTGCTGAGTTGTTTAGAAGTTTAATAGCTTGCAGTACTTTAGTTAAGGATGGTGTTTCGAGGATTATTTTGTTTGTTGGGCCTTTAAGATCAGTTAGAAGTGTTTTACTACTATACCCAGCGGATTCCGCAAATTTAGTTCCAATCCCTGATAGATGTGCATTAAGATAGTTTAGTTTGTCTTTAAGCGATCCGTCAGGAATATCTTGCAGATCTTCAATGGAAAGCTGTTTAGCTTTGGAACCCTTGAGCTCGGCTAGCTTCGTATCCTTCTTTGAAGCTAAGAATTTAGCTTTTAGATCTTCTTCACGCAAATTTCTGATCATCTGTTTAAGTTGGTTTCTATATTTATTAAATTTTAATCGCTCCGGGTGGTCAAGGTCCAGATGACGAACCTTAAGGAAAAGCTTATTTCTGTACTCTATATTTTGTCCAATGGCTGGAGACATCCATGGTTTCCTTGGTCTATGCTTGCTTTGTCGTATAGCTATTTCCTTAGCACAAGTTCCATTTATTCACACATCTAGTGTCGATAATACCTAAGTACAAATAAATGGCTCGGCGTCAGGAGCTTAGAAATGCAGTTACAAGAATTGTATAAACTATAGAATATAAACATATGCAATATACAAAGTTATGATGACATTAAACGGCATATTTCCTTAGGGCATGATTTATTTATATTTTAAACTGATTCCGTTAAATGTTTTGCAGCAGTAACTGGATCAGATATATTATAATAAAAAGACCAGCTAGTTGTTCGTAATATATCACTAACCTGTTCGAGACAATATATAACTTTTTTCAGGATATTATTAACTTTTGCTCTGGTTATTCCAGAGATCGAGAGTGCCAGAGCAGCGTGATCGGGCCTTTCTATACATTTTATATCGGGGTCATTCATGTTTGTAAAGCTATGCAATATGTAGTTGTAGGAGTCGACGGAGGTCGACGCGTACTAATCGAAGTCGCCGTAGAGCTGCTGCTGCTGCTGATGGCGGTAGTTTGCGTCTGCAACCGGTTCTGTTGAACCGGTTGCAGAACCCTCTATGAGCTTCAGTCGAGCCCGGTGGCGTGGTGGGGTCATCCGTCTGCGCCTTGCGACCGGAGGAGACACATAGCCGGTGCGCGGGTTCGAGCAGCCCCACCGTTGCCCCACATTTGTATTTACGAGGTCCGTCTATGAAGCAACGCAAAAAGCAGTCCCATGGACGTTAAATCTTGGCTGAGAGTCAGCCCCGAAAGGATTTTCTTTTCTATGAGCTTCTGTCTGTTTGTCTGTCTATTTGTCTGTCTCTCTCTGTATGCCTGTCTGTCTGTCTGTGTATACGATCGACGCTTTCGTCCGTCTCTCTCTCTGTCTCGCTCTGTACCGGTTGATCTGGTAGCGCCATCGACGTCATTACTACGGCGACAACAATCTGTCGCTGTCGCTGCCGCCGCCGCCACCGCCAGCGATCCTCCCACTCGTAGATGATCGGCGGCGGCTGCGGCGGCGACGGCAGCTGGTCCCGCTGCACAATTAGCAAGCGACAACAACCTCAATCGATGATGCGGGCATACTACTTGACAAAGAGATTTATCGCGTCCTAAATTAAGTCGAAATTAGATCTAATGCTGCAGTTCGAATGTGTGGTGCTCAAGCAGCAACGAACCAGCCTGTGGCGGGGGGGGGGGGGGGGGGGGGAGGGTTCCTTTGGCTGACTTTGCACGAGTTTGTCGGGCTACCCCCGTACCTCTTTCTTACAGGGAGCTCAAACCGACCAATCGGTTTTCGGGGTGGCGGGGCGAAGGAGGGGGTCGTCTTAGCTCGTGTCCCGTAGCCCGGCAATGTGAAATGAACACGCCGCGCCCAGCTAGCCAGAACTTACTCGTCGGAACAAAGACTGTGACTCAAGATTGTTGGACGGCGCTCATCGGTCGCTCAGCTCCGCAGTCGAAGCCGCTCTTGAGTCGCCGGTCGGTGAGATCTTGTCGGTCGGTTATAAGTTTGAAATTGAATGTTTTAACAAAATTGCCGCCTACGCGCATCGTCGTGGTGAACGAGAGCGAACCACGAAGAAAGACAGTCAGTCAGTCGACACTCGCATGTTTTTCATTCGAGCGACTCGAGAGCTTTCGAAGGACTCACTTCAAATGGATTGGATGCACTAGAAAAAGTGTGGGCTGGACCAATAGCAAAACTAGCCGTTGCGGTTGCAGCATAAGTATATAGCTTTTTTAGATTAATAGGATTAACACGATACAAATACCTAATAAACTTGCTCGCTTACTCACTCACTCATTTACTCACGTGTAGACAGACAGACAGACACACTGACAAGCAGATAGATAGATACAGACACACATACACAGACGACTACTACACTCACTCACTCACTCACTCAGGCAGTCGGTCAGACAGTCAGGCACTCGCTCGCTCACTCATTCACTTATTTACTCACGTGTAGACAGACAGACACGACAGACAAACATATACACACTGATAAACAGACAGATAGACACACAGCCATATCGACATAAAGCGAGAGAAATAGCGATCAAGCGAGCGAGCGAGAGAGATAGCGATCGAGCGACCGAGAGAGAGTGAGCGAAAAAAAATAGCGAGAGCGAGTGAGCGAACAGAGAGAGAGAGGGAGAGAGGGAGGGGGAGAACGAAAATACGAGTAAGGTGGCTAGATAACTGGCTGACTGGCTGGGTGAGTGGGTGGGGTGTGTGGTTTTGTCACCATCTACTTCCTCCACTCACTCCAACGACAACAACAACAGCAACAACAACAACAACAGCGGCGGCAGCGGCGCCAAAAGATCGCTGACGGCTGACCGTTTGTTTGTCGGTCGTTCTGTCTGTCTGTCGATCTGTCTGTGGCATCAAGCATTGCCCTGTTGCTGTAGTTGCTGCTGCTGCAGCTACTGTTAACTATTTGATTTTCCTGGTCGTTGTCGTCGTCGTCGTCGTCGGTATTACTGTTGCTGCTGCTGCTGTTGCTACGACTACTGGAGCAGCAGCAGCAGCCGCTCCTGTTGCTAAAGTCGCCATTTTTACACTCCTACTGCTACTACTAGTAAAGTTGTCGGGCTGACCACCCTCAGCCAAGATTTAACAGCGTCAGCACGGAACTGTTTTTCACATTGCTGCTTCACAGACGGACTACCCCCATGATAAATACAAATGTGGGGCAACGGTGGGGCTGCTCGAACCCACCGCGCACCTACTATGTGTCTCCTCCGGTTGCGAGTAGGCGCAGACTTAAGCCACTACCACGCCACCACCGGGCTCGCCACTGCTACTACTACTACTACCACGCCTACTGCTACTGCTGCTGCTGCTATTACTGATCTCGCTGGTGTTGGAAGGTTGGCAAAGGTGGTTGGCAAAGGATCGCTGATGGCTGTTGTCTGTCTGTTCGTCTGTCTGTCTGTCTATCTGTGTCTTCGTCTGGCTGTCTGTCTATCTGTGTCTTCGTCTGTCTGTCTGTCTATCTGTGTCTACGTCTGTCTGTGTGCTGTGTCTGTGGCGGCACAATATAGTGAAAGATCACCATATAGTAAAAGAACCAGGTACATAATGCATGGTTATCACTACCTGATGTATGTTCAAACGCAACGTTTCACAAGGAGTACGAGTTGTACTGCCACACCGCCTGCAAAGGTGTGCCAAGTACCATGCAGTGGGTGGAGTGCACAGCGCTGAACCGAAAATCGCTGCACTACTTCTCTTGTCCGTAATTACTTCTCTCTGAATCCCTTCTGATTTTCTCCATAAACCCGGGCTATGCACTAGAACAGCGCTTCCAAATGTCAGCCCTGGCACATACAGTGCCTTCCAAATGTCCCTTGTAACCACATATCTATTGAACCCCCATAGACTTTTGCATCTTACCGAATTCCTACTCCTGTCTGCTTTCTTTATTCTTAACGTTTCTTCCTCTTTCAACAATGCTTCCATTGACGCTATAATCACACCTAAATATTTATATTGCTTTCAATACCCCATCTCTTTTCCCTGAAACCTTAGCTTCCGCTCCAATGAAATTCCCAAAAATACTAAAATAGCGCTCTTCTTTTCGTTAAATACCATATCTACATAGTTCATCTGCTGCCTTCCCCCAGGCATCAGGCATTCCTTGAACCTCGCCTACGCCCCTTCCTAAAATAACCATATTATCTGCAAACAACAAAAGAGGTATTCTAATAAATGTTTCCCTTTCACCGATCTGTCACACCAACCCGATGTTATTCGCTTCTCTCGCAATTGTTTTTATATATATATTAGAAAAAGTATTGATGATAAAAGGCATCCCTGTCTCACTCCTTTAGCAACACCATATTCACTCGATTCTCCTTCTCTTCGTTTAATCATTACTGTGTTTTCCCTATAAGCCTAACCAACTTGCTTCGAATCCTTCTTCTGCCATATAATTGTACAAGGTATCTATATTGACCATATCATAAGCTTTTTTTAGATCCAAAAAGCCCCCAACACAACCTTGCCCCCTCATCCTAGACATTTGAGCTATCTGATTCAATAAAAATATGGTCGTCTAACCTATATTCCTTCCTAAACCCACATTGCCATTCCTTAATTTTACCGTTCGCTTCTAACTTATTTTGATATATCGATTGGCAACATCGGCCCATATGAATACTGACCGTGCCGCCAGTACTTAGCTATGATGATGAGCCTAATAGAATCAGATCTCACACTGGCGGCGTTTTTGCTTGCGACGTTGAAACACGTGACAAGTCAGGCAGTGGCGTAATCAAATCAAACCCGAGACAATAGTGCAAACACCGTAGCGCCACCAAACACAAAATAAAACTCGTAAATTTAATGAAAACTCTAAGTATGTCTTCGTTAACCGCAAGCTTTTTGGTCGTACCACGTACGTGCAAACACGATTTTACCTTAACAGGCTGACTGCAAGATGAGAATCAAGTAACTAGTAAATTGAATTACCCTGCACATTTGTGCCGGTGTCTTGTGTTCAGCACCTGACCAAAGTCAATATCAAGTAACTATTTTTTGGCAGTACACTGAATGGTGCCATGAAATGCTATTGCACAAAAAAGTCAAAGGTCAGGGTTGAAACCGTACAATCACACCAGACATTCGTTGAAAGATAATACAAAAGGTCCAACTCGTAGTGGTCTGAAACCTATGGCTATTTAGCATAGGCAGTGACTATTTACCTGCTTTGATGGGGCACACACGCAAACACACACACTAAGGAGATAAAATATTAATATAACAAATATCCCAACAGTCCTTGTAGCGGCATGGCCGCTGACTCTCAGCTTTATCACAATTTCTCAATCAGCATTGCTTAAAAAGAATATGTGCATAGCCATATTGCTTGTGTGCTTCTATTTATGTAATAGTTTGTATTATATTTCTTAGAAATCATAATCAAATGTAAATACATATTTTTTAGTTGGTTATAAATAAATTATATTACTATTAGTAAGAAGACGTGCGCCTTTGACGTTTATATGCGAAATTGGCGAACCAAAATTAGCGAGGTAGACATAGGAATTTATGGGACAGCAGCAATGAGAAGCACTGGGTGGAGGGCTAGCGGGGTGAAAGATCGCCATTTAACAACGGCATTTGCAGCCCACGGATTTCATTACGTTCTATGTAACAAGGAGGGCTTCCATGAACCACAAGACGAATGTCGATGCAAAGAATGCTGGAGTAAATGTGATAAATACCACGCCGCGGTTTGTCCGGCGGTTCGGTCCATAGCAGAACTGGCAAAACGCTAGACCGATTGTTGTGTGGAAAACTGTGATGTAACATAAATACACTTACCCAGCCCGGGTGTTAATAAATAAATAATAAATAAATTATAATAAAAACAGTATAATATGATTAATTTGTCAGATATATATATATTTTTTAGCATCTGTACCGAACACGCAACGAGTGAGCAGGCCGCAAAGGCGGTACTAGGGGTTATTGTCTCACAGCTCACCTCTAACATGATGGACCGTGCCACTAAGATAAGGCATACTACATACAGTGAGCAGTCTAATGTAGTTGACGACTCACTGACGAAGAGGGCATAAGAGGTGCTACTGGGCTAATAGATCGTTTCGGTCCCGTGAGAATTCTCGAGAGAGAGTAGAGAAATCCCACAGCGTGTTTGCGCCTGGGCGTGGTGGCGATGAAATTCTGCTGGTGGTGGTAATAATGCTGCTAGCTGTGACCGACCACGAGTGTATGTGGTGCTCTCCTACGCTCCATACGCGATGTCCGTAGTTCGATATGCCGATATTAGTAAGCTCGACAGCCGAGATGAGGTGTTTTGACATCAAGTAGCTCAGTGGCAGTGACAGAGGGACACACGTTCAGGGCTCGTCCCCCACGCGCTTCCGATCGCAAAACTTGAAGAGTTTATTTTGGACCTCCAACCGACCGGCGATGCGGGGGAGGCGTGGGTTATTGAGGTTGGTAAACGAGGCGTCATTTGAAGTACTTAGCTGCAAAACTATACCCCGCCAGGATTGTTTTCAGTCAGCTAGATATGGTGTGCCACACTTTCATACTCGTGCCATCGAGAAAGCTCAAGAGCGTCTGTCTGATGCCTGTCGTCATCATTATCACTTCACAGGCCATATATATATATATATATATATATATATATATATAAATGAGGGTAGATCAAAACGTTCTGATACATAATTAAAAAATAATATTTATTTAATCTTCCAAAGAATTTTTGTTCCCTTCGGAATAGATGCCTTCTGCGATGCACTTGTGCTATTGTCTTCTTCATTATTCAAAAAAAAATGAAACGCGTCCGCCGTAATCGAGTTGAGTTAACTCCTGCGAACTTTTATGTGTATAGTCTCCCTCTATAGTCTTGAAACGTTGTTTGTCCAGATTTTGTATCCATGGGAACAGGAAAAGTCGCACGAATCTAGGTCCGGGCAATAGGGAGGTTGCGGAAATACAGAAATCCTTGATAAAGGATCTAAGAGTTGTTTGTCTAGGCTTCAGTCTTCTTGCATCGGACGTTCCCGCGATATGCTTTTAAAAGTTTGCGGTAGTATTCCGTATTGATCGTAGAAGCTTGTCGGCAAAAATTCGAAGAAATCTTTTTGGTCGAAAAACAGTAAAAAAAACTCGGTGTTGGATTTGCTTTCTTTTATATCTTTCTTCGATAGACTATCTACTAGGAAGCCCCACTGGGAGGGTTAAGCGCTGGTCCCGACGTCATAAGCATATACCCATGACTCGTCTCCTGTAATCACTCTCTGAAGCCTTTTAGGGTTTTCTGCAGGCTATATATACAGCCTAAAGCATGTACAGCTCAATTACAACATCCCGACAGGCATTTATTTGCTAGAAATTTAGCCTTTTTGGAACGAACTTTGCGGTCAGTTTTCCAACTCATAAACTGTCGGTCAAGACTATGACAACTGATCCATAAGATATCTCCAATTTTTCAGCTATCATCGTCATAGTAATTTGGCAATTGTTGAGTTATTAATCATAATTCAATTCAATTCAAATGCACCTTTATCCTGTCAAAGGGGAAATATGCCGAATTTTTCACTGTTTTATTTTGTTATTGGCGTCCAAGGCCCTCCCAAACGGGCATCATCATCAGTCTCTGTACGTCCGTCACTAAATTGACGAGACACATACACACAGCGTGTCGGGTTACTTTAGAACATATTATTTGGTGTTTAGTATAGGGCAAAGATCGCCAAACTTTGTTTACTTCATTATTTTGAGTCAAAGTCCAACAACTAACGCGGCCATCGGTTGACGGAAGATGTAGCCTGTATGTGTGTGTGCGACTGATGAAAGGCGCTTTTAAGCCGAATATACCGGAAGATCTTGGTGGTATTGGTTCAACTGTTTAAACTCAAAGTAGTAGAACCAGCCGACCCGTGGAGGTTATGGCGGCTAGGCCACTTATGGCTGGTGGCTTTTACTGTTGTCCTTATTCTAGCAGTAATAATGAAAATGCATTTCATCATGTTTACCCTTTCATATTTTCAAATCTAGCGTTGTCATCCTATCGGCACCCGCATCTCGACTCTCGCCTGCCACAATGTCCACTGCTACCAACAAAAAGCGTTGCTTGCACTTGTCGTTTCCATTCAGATAGCTTTTACATTGAATGTAGAAAACTTTGTGTGAAGCTTCCAGGTGAAACGATCTTACCTGAATTATTCAGTGCTCCGGGTGTACTATAGGAAGAAGGTTCTCGCTGACAAAAAAACCGCTACGCAAATCAGTCAGAAGCCTCACTGTTACACTACCCAAGCAACTATGAGGGATGATTGCCAATGCTAATGTCTGTGCATGTATGTGTAATAATGTAAATACTCATGCACATACATGCGCACGCATGCATGTATGTGTACACACATTTATATAAATGAGTAGATTTATTCTTCGTTTGCCACGTATACCGAAATGCACATACCACCCTTGTATATCAGGGGCGCTTAGAGAAGCAGCATAAGCAGACATGTTGGGACTTAAAGGGTTTTCCCAACAGTCCTTGTGGCAACATGGTCGCTGAGTCTCAGCGGTATGGATTATAATCTAGTCTTAATAAGCATCGCTCAAAGAAAATTCGAGCAACAACAGGAATCGAACCGGGGATGTTTTGGTAGATGACTATAATTTTCGCTGTTGGCAGCAACAACAAATCGATTTTCATTGATGTGTGAAATTGTATTTCTTGCTTGTACACCTGGATTATCTGCTTTCTGGGATCGAATAAGATATATAATATTTTAAGCTGGCAGTTAGGGAAATATCTGTATACGCGTTCATATATATATATATATATATATATATTTATATTAGACATTGTCTTCATGTAATCATATAATAAGTACAATCTTATCTTGGCTAGCTATCATCACGTGGTATGTTCGACCAAAGGATTTCACCAAGTTAGCGCTCAATGTCGTTGCCGGTTCTGCTCGCAGATATGCGCTAAATACCACGTAGCGAGCTGCCAGACCCATCGGCGGTCTTTGCACTTTTTCGCCCGGTGGGACGGTCGCTAAAGTGTTCAAATTGTATATAATGAACTGTATTGTAATTATGTAACATCTTGAAATGCAATGTTATTGCGAAATAAACAAATATATATAATAAGTACAATCTTAACTGCCAGTACAGCCTGGTGGTTTCTACCCTCCAGAACAACATACTGTTAACACGCTCCGTACAAGCGACTTGTTTGGCTTAAGCAGCGTTTCGACTGTGGAAACGATTACTAATTGCGTGTACATCAAAGAACTATTTATGAGGTTTAGTTATGGTATGGCTATTAAAGCTTTTGTAACCCGATAGTCGAGATAGGCGGTGATGTTCTGAGTATCGTCAATTACAATATTTGTCTTATATTAGTCCTTTGCTGTGCTCTCCACGGACATAACTTTTGAGTATAACTTATTATTTTATAATCGTTTTTTAAGAAAATCCTTGCCCACAAATGACCAGCAGATAAACAACTGGATATCTAAACAACTGTATCTAAACATCAGGAGTCATAGTTATAAAAATAAAACAATTGAATACAAATAATCGAACCAACAAACCAACCCCTGTGCAACAGATAGTTTTCTTTACTCGGAGCCGATAAACCAATTTACTTATTTCGTGCTTGTTTATAACGCATAGTGATCAGTGATGAAATTGGGATGATACGTTTGCATTTGTGCATGTATCTGTAGATATCCATTGTGCTAGTACACTAAGGTAAGGGTTGCTTAACTTAGCATGCCGACTCTAACTGAGAGCTAATCAGATGAAAGTGGGCTTTTGTAAACAATCGGCCAGCAGTAGCAGCCTTGTTCGAGCAGGCAGCTAGAGTATGCTTATTCAAGCTCAGCTCAACGAGTTGGCAATGCGCACATTTACGCAACACATTCGCGGCCGTTCGTCGGGGGATCACCTGCAGAACGGCGGCGACAATCAAGTCTCCTAAACTTAAAAGATGTTCGTCCTGGAGATACACAAATATGCTTTGTAGTTTTTATTCTTCTGTTATAGGCGACCACCAGGTGTTTCAGTGTGTTTGAGAGTCCCGCACTGTCCAAACTATCGGGTGTGCATTGAGCATTTATGTTCCTAGCCCCTGCAAAAAAAGAATAGCTAATAGAGATGCGTCACACATATGATACAGACTTCGAAGAGCCAAATTTAAACGCCACAATCGATACGCTTCTTATAAAGAACGGAGTAGCCGAAAAGCACTGGGTTAAGGAAGCCGCACATCTCTTTTTATTCAACAAGGCCATATATATATATATATATATATATATATATATATATATATATATATATATATATATATATATTTATATATTCGTTGTCCCTTTCAGGCGCCCAGATGCAATATATATATATATATATATATATATCTGGGCGCCTGAAAGGGACAACGAATATATATATATATATATGTGTGTGTGTGTGTTTGCTCTAACGCATTAGAGTTCTACCTCTCAGCACGTTTTCGTGTGGGCAGCACATATACAGCGAAGCCCTCGTTGTTGTCTGCGAAGCGCCAACGTTAGTCGGACAAGGGGACATCGTCATCATGAAATGTCTTTCTCTCTCCCCCTCGCTCTGTCTCTTGCTTTTAGTACGGCTCTAGTGCGACATAACGGTCATCTCGGCGATGTTTGTAATTAATTAGATTTTAAGAGCTAAAACTCCATTAGTCTCGGCTGGTACGTCAGTCAGAACATTGTCCCCAGAGGCGCCAGCCACGGACATGTGTGAAAATTGCTCCTGATAATGGCTTGAGGTTAGTAATATATTCGCTCGTAGAGTTCCACGTATACATGTATCTAGATATGCATGCATGTAGACACATCATACATACACATATTGAGTGTGTCTGTTTAGTTAAGTTATATGATGGGTTACCCGTAGATTTTATTTAGGTTAGTCAACACAAACAGATTTGCAATGGAATTTGTCAGTATGTGAGTATTTCACACATCATCATGACAAACAGCTTATTTATCGGTTTCCAGCAATTAAGAGCTTTATAGATAGCAAAGTTTTGACTCCAGTGATATAGTTCCTGCTCTAGCTTAGGCTAGGTATATTTCAGACAATGTATGTATTTTTTCTCAAATGTGCTTGGCTTTTAAATTGAGTAATGCGTTCTCTCATAATCGTGTATTTTCTAAACGTATGTCAAAACAGCCACTCTAAAACCACAACCCAGAGAATTTTTTATCTCACTCCTATAAGAAATACTTCTGCACCTCGTTTCCATTAAGAAAAAATATTTTCTCACCGAGTTTAACTATATCCTTAAGTTTGGGAAAAGATTTTACGGACACCCTGTATATGATTGGTTTATTCACTTAATCAGTGTATGTACACATATCACTCTTTTATAATGCTGCAGCTATTAATTACATATATTGTACTACCCCGTTTTTCCCCCGCATGTGTTGAGCACCTTCCATTGGGATAGCCTCCGTTTCGTAATTTCTACTTGTGGCTTTTATGCATCCTTGCCTAACCCTAGCGCCTCCCCTATTTCTAAGTCCCTCGTCGCTCCTAATCGTTCACACGCCCTAACCAGATGATGACCAACAACCAGATGATCTACCGTTTACTCTCCCTTCCTGCATGTCCGCCTGCCTCTTATATTATCGTATTGTTCTACTCCACCCCTTTCCGATTTCATATTTCCGCATACTTTCTTTATAGTGGGAAAGTATACGATACGTTTTCTGCATAAGTACTATCCGCCACTTCTGTGTGTGTGTGCTGCCTTTACCCTACTTCTACTAAGTTGCCCACTGTACCATTAGATTTTGCTCCAATGTCACCCCCTAAAGATTCTAAAATCGCGCTCTTCGTTTTGTTTAATACCTTATTTAATCACTCCGCTGTCTCCCAAAGGCATCAATCATTCCTTGGACTTATCCTACGTCCCTCCTCAAAATAACTATATTATCTGCAAACAACAAGAAATAAAGTCTAATACATTTTTTCTCTTCAACCTGCCACCCCGAATGTCGAGCCAGGTGGCGTGGTGCATTCCGCCTGCGCCTCGCAACCGGAGGAGGCACATGGGTGCGCGGGTTCGAGCCCCACCGTTGCACATTTGTATTTATGGGGATCCGTCTATGAAGCAATGTGAAAAACAGTTCTGTAGACGTTAAATCTTGGCTGAGGGTTTTTCAGCAGCCTTTCTCCCGATTCACTCTATACATATTAAAAAAAAGTATTGATGATAAAAGGCATCCATGTCTCACTCTTTTTGTAAAAATATACGCACTCGATTCTTCCTCCTTTTGTTAATTCATTATTATGTTCTCTAATACGCTTATCCAGCTTGACTTAAATCCTTCGTCTGTCATATACTCATACAAGGTATATCTATTGACCATATCGTAGGCTTTTCTTAGATCCAAAAGCCCCTAATACAACCCTGACCCCTCATCCTAGATATCTTAACGATATATTCAATAAAAAAATGATCGTCTAACCTATATCCCTTTCTAAATTCACATTGTCATTCCCCAAAGTTGCCATTTGCTTTAGTATATATATATATATATATATATATATATTTATATATATATATATTATATATATATATATATATATATATATATATATATATTGATGATCATATTCTAAACTAAATAAAACGAAACTTAAATATTTAACATTTATTTAAACAATTTCCTAAATACATTTTTACACGAAATTATTCTATAATACAAATTAAGCAGCTGTCTTGTATCCTACATATATAAGTATAGTATGGTTGATAGAAACTCGATTCTAATAGCTGAGCTACATTCCTACATGTTTATTTACAACGTATCTGACACACCTAACTCAATAAATATATTTACACTTTACATTTATTTATTTATTAATTATATTTAAGTACAATGTAGCATAGTAACAATATTGATAATAGTAAAGTTTATTATATATGCTGTGTGGTACAAACTCGATTTCCAACTCTACACGTGTTGTGGAGAATCCTAAATCTTTTAAGTCAATGCTTTTACTACGGAGGCTCTATTGTCCTCCTGCATGGCCAACGTAATGGTCACTATGAAAAAGACCCAACTTTGTCCGTCCGAAATCACAAACTAGTGTATTGAAAGAAACAATATAAAAACCGAGGTATATACATCAAGTTGGTACAAATATTCAGCTTTTTGCATTTGTATTTCGGCAATCGGTCGCGTGCGTACTTTAGATGGACTCAAAAGCATCTAGCATTAAGATAGCACGAGGAAATGTCAAACTAATGAAACTTCTTTAACCTTTATTTTTTTCTCTTGTTTTATTTTCAGTTTATGTCTTTATGTACTGGAAAACCGTATATGCAGAGTTAACAGTTAATTCCTAAGACATCGCCTTCCTCGCAAGTAAATACAATTTTGCATCGAGTGATTAAATATCCCAAACTACAGCATATTGTTCAGTATTTAGTCTGGGTTCCGCTCGGTTCCGATATGTGCCTATGGTTGAGTTCAGAGGTTATTGCTGGCTGGCCGGCCTGTCTGGCGATGTATTACGTCCGTATTGAGCATCTATCTACCTGCATTGACTATTGCGACGGAACGTGGTGACGCGTTGCAAGACACCGCCTTTTATCGCCAATCTTCAACCACCACCAAGAACGCGTCTCGCATCCTGACGTGGCAGGTGCGATTTGCTAAAACCCGGGGTTGAATTCCCGGAGCCAATATAAGGCAGGAATCTAGCGAGACCAATAATAGCAGCCTGCTTCTTTAGTTCGTCGTCCACCGACGATAAGGTCACATAGTGCCACCCTGTGTCGCCAGAGAGGGACGCTGCAGCACCAGCACCTTCACCCAGAAGATACGGCCGGCCAAACACCGAGCCCCGTTCACGCTGCACGGAACGGCGTGAGAGAGAGAGAGAACGCTAGTGCTCCTGTCAACGCCACGAGCTACGGGGGACTGCAGCGGGGGTCCCATAATTCACGACGTAACGATATCACATTGCTAACGCTCGCTGGACACTGCTTGTGTCCAGCAGTGGTGGCGGTGGCTGCTGCTGCTGCTGCCATTAGCTGGGCAGTCGTTTCGGGTGGTGGCGGTCACCAACGAAATGTGGCATTAATTTAACGCCGAAAGCTATTTGCTGGGCAAGCCGGGCTATTTGTTCCGCGCTACTTTGGCAGCTTTGGTCGCTATGCCGTGCATGATTCGATGCGAACAGTCAGTAACGAAGGTAGTCGACTGCCCACTGCTAGCCCTAGCTAAAAGTGTACGAGCAAATATAAACCCCACAGACAGAGAGGTATTTGGAGTGCTACAGACAAAGCCGCGCGCATCTTTGTACATTCCCCGACTCGGCACATTAGTTAATGAGAATTACACGTCCTATAAGGATAAATTCCAGTCGAAATGAAACAAAAATTGTTTGAAATGACTGGTTACTTTATGCAGTTACAAAAAGCTTACTTACAAAACTTAACAAAACGTAACATCTCTGATCTGTTCACAGGGAGCAAACCCTCTAAGTTCTACCACATGGGCCCTATAAGCTCAGTGAGTTCACCAGTCACATGGTCGTAATGTTAGAAGTACACATCAGATATACCAGGTTCATTTCCCGTTATGCAGAAGTACACGCGCTTCTTGGTGGAGGAGGGGGGTAGAGAAGAGGGGATAAACCCAAATATTGCTGAATACAGCTCCCTACAGCAACTGTACAGATATAGACACCATGTCTTTCTTCTACAAAGGTTAAACAGCATTATCAGCCGCCTTCTAAACTGTCAGCTGCCACTTCCGACCAAAGCGCAAATGTTTATACCTGTTAGTGTTTATACGCAGGTTAAGATTTTCCGACGCAACGATCCCAGCATTTCGCCATCAGCTGTAGCTCTGCATAGGTCAACAGACATATTTTGCCAACTTCTGCATGCGGACGCTTGGGCCCATTTCTCTTGGTCCGACACTGCCGTAACAGACGCCATAGCCGACGCGGCCGGGGCAAATGGCGACGACCTTCGCAATTAAAAACAATGGACAGGCGTCAATTAGCGGCGTAGTGAACACCGTCTGGCGACGTATCCCGCTTCAGTCAAGGCGTCCCGGCTGCGGGTGATCTCCAGACCGTCGGGGAGGGAACGTCAAAAGACTCATGCTTTTGAGAAAGGCCAGGCGCTAGTGTGGTGGTGACTGATTTTGCTCCGCCTTTAGATCCGGCCGTGCACCCACGCAAGCAGAACAAGCTTCGACCACACCTTCAGCTTCTTTCTGCTTGCACGCGAGACAATGGTGGCTGGTCTGGACCGCTCAGCGCAAACCTAATGAAAAGGTGTCTGATCGCCTAATTATCGCTAAAAGCGATCGAGAAGCTTTCGAGCGGCGGAGACTGTCCCTCGGCACGCATTGAAAAAATACCGCAGCGGTCCTCGGGACGCTGCTTGACACTGTTGAGGGTGCAGGGTTGATACTAACGTGACTGCATGGGAAAAGCGAGCCAAAAGTAGTCCGCACGTTAATTTAAGATCAATTGTTGGCCACGCTAAGATTACTTGAGTAAAGGGAGAAGACCGGTGACTCTGACATTAGAAGCAGCGGGATCGATCCCTGAGCGATATATACTCCTTAACGCTCTCCGAACTTTGCCGAATAAGGTTGAAGTTATATAATAAATAGTTAGGTAAGATGTGGCTTATTTTGTTAAAGACGGCCGAGAGACGAGATCTATGGCAGACGAGAGTAAACTTTCCGCCAATAAATCTATGGCACAGATTTCATTTTGTGCTATGGATTTAAATACAAGAATAGGCGTTAGCAGAAATGTGTGCCTCGTGTGCACACCAGCAGCGTACATCGGTGGGCTGTTCCGCAGGCCAACGGCGACGAAAGTTCAACACCTTATAGCGTAGCTAGCCAATATTTATTTGAGTCAAGGCGTTTTCCATGACAAAAAACGTACATTTATTTATATCCGCTGCTAACTCGAATATATATATATATATATATATATATATATATAGATAGATAGAGAGAGAGAGAGAAAGAAAGAAAGAGCCCCAGAGCTGTAGCCCGAGTCCAAAATGAGCTGATCTAATTGTGACACGTGAGAGAACCACAGACGCGTAAGACAAATCGCATCAAGCGAAACAAAAACAGTACAAACAACAACGCAAGAATTGGCGTCGTCGTGCATTGTACATCGTTAGCATGGTCGTCATCATCATCATATAATAGAATCGCATAGCGAGACGACAGCGGTCGGAGCGGCACGGCACGGCCCGGCATCATGGTCGCCATCGTGTCTCGAGGTCGACGAAAGGGAATGCGTCACGCTGGCGCGCAGCGGGGCAGCCTTATCGATCTGCTGAGAGACATACAACAAGAGTTAGTTGTAGTTGTTGCTACTGTTATTGTTGTTTTTTGTTGTTGTTATTGCTGTTGTTGCAACTGTTATTGTTGTTCTTTGTTACTGTTGTTGTTGTTGCTATTGTTATTGTTGTTGTTGTTGGTGCTGCTGCTGCTGCAACAGCCGCTGCGGTCGCCCGAGTTGTTTTCCTCATCGCCATCTCCTCGCTCTTATCGTTGGGTGCCTTTACCATCGTTGTTTTATTTATTCGGCCGAATGGAGATCCGTCCAGTCGGAGATCAGTCCAGTCAGCCGAAGTGGAAGGGAGGGATCTCTGCATCTCTCTCTCTCTCTCTCTCCTTATCCTCCCTCTCTATTTTGCCCCCCCCCCCCTTTCTCTCCTTCTATCTGCCGTTTTCGACACCGCCTTTTTGGCACGCCGCGTCGTCGGCAGCAGGAGCAGCGTCACTATGCCGATGACGTGGTAGTTGGTTGGTGAGCGGGCGGGCGATTGGAGAGCGCCACTGGTTGCTGTCGTTGTTGTTCTTAATGTTGTTATCGGCTCTGAGCCGATACTGCGGCCGGCCGCAAGAAGCGGCCAGCGGTGACGGCTCTGTCAGCATTTTGACGCCCTAGGCTGTTTTGCTTACCGCTGCTCGATCCCATTCCCGAGTCAACATAAACAAACAGCAGCACCAGTCGGAACCTTATAACAGCAATCGGCCATGCTATGTATATATATATATATATATATATATATATGTATATATATAAACATATATATGCTGTGATGTTTAAAAACAACGAGATAAAGCGGTGGTCTTTAAGAGTGCAGGTCTCTCTGTTTCGCGTGCGTGAATGCAAACAAGTATACCGGAATGTCGCCGCCAAGATGGACGCCTATGAGTGCCAGTAGCAGAGATCTATGTTTCTATCTGGCCACCGAGATGTCGAGACGAGAGAAGCTGCCACTGGTGCAGCTGCTGCAGGATACTGAGTGCTGGATCGCGCATGCAGCGTCCCTGTATCGCTACGGGCGCGGCGGCGGAGGCGTCTTGACAAATCATTCGTCCACTGATTTACTCGGTCGGGCGGCCCGGACGCCGACACCTGTGGCTCTCCAACCAGGACAACCGTGTCGAACATTGTGGGGAATTCACTTACGCCCGACTGGCGAGAAAATCACCGGTTGGCCGCACTTAAGGCCGCGACCGAACGCGCATAGGCCGCCAACGATACATCGGGGCCCAGTGCAATGACGACAGTAGTCCTACTCTTGTTTCCTCTTCTGCTGCTGTTTCTGCGGCGGCGGCGGCTGCTTCTTCTAATGTTGTTGTTTGTGCGTGCGGCTCAACTCTTCTCGGGCTGTAGATCTCTCATGCGCCATGCGAACGTGCCATTGCTCTAACAACAGAGACTCACCGAGACAACGCAAGGAGGAGACAAAGCGAGCAACAACAACAACAACAATAACAGCAACAACAACAATGTCAAAGGTCTTTGCGATACTGTACATGCGACTAAACATCGAGCGCAGGCCAAAGCAAACGGGAAACGAGAAAGGCTACAAAATAGCAGTGCGTTTTATGCCACTTTTATCGTTTCATTTGTTAGGTCACCATATAGAGCATTTCATTTATGACTGCAATGGAGTGATTATGGCGGTGGGCGATAATGATAATATACATAATTGTTATAGTTAATGTGGAAAACTGAAAGAATCTCCTCTCATAAATACAGTGACGCAAAGCGGCACAGATATACTAGTTTCAAAGGAGAGAAAATGCAACTATGACGCCGTTTGGATAACGCACGAGATTATCGCGCGGGGATAATTAGATAACAAATATGTCGTGCAAGTAGCTGCAAAAGGTAGCGTGCGGGATTTATTATCGTAGTTGTAGCCAAAAAAAGGACCCACGATCTTTGCACAGAACTAACACGAAGAAAATGATATAAAATATTATAATAAATTTAAGGGTTACAGAAATATGTGTTAGCTAACTACACAAGGGCTTGTGAGGAGTGCTACCAGTCGAGCTTATCCTCGAGGCAGCTCCTCATTGTACCCATTATGGCTGCCGCATTGCCGCGCCGAACCGCCAGTAATAGCAGCTGAAGTAATAGCCACGAGCTCTTTTCTCCCCTGTCGCCAGTTTGATTCATTTGAACTAATACGATTATAATTATTTAGCCTTTGCATGTATATACATATTTAAGTATTAGACTAAAAACTAAACCTACTTAGTAAGCACGCGATAGTGAAAAATGAGCCTTCTTATACGTAACGAATTTCGCAGAGCTTTATTTAACTAGAGCTGTTTACTAATACCGCGCAGAGATCACGGCGAGTGGCTTTAGGCTCGTACATGCTAATATTTTAGGAGATAACGTCGTGTAGGCTTGGCGTATGGTCTCCTCTGTAAGACCTTTACGTTCTCTGTATACCACTCGGTTGGGAACTTTTGCCTTCCGAGTTGATTACCTGCCTAAAGGGCGCTACGTGCCTTAGAGACCCATAGGTCGAAAGGCGCACGAGCGGTACAACTAATAATGAATGTATGGAGTAACTTCTGTTGCTGCTGAGAGCTAAAGCTTGGTGAGCTACGTATCGGCGACGAATACGCAAGATGGCTTAGTGGCAAAGCCTTTGTCTTACATTCGAGAAGACTGTGTTCGAGACCCAGACCGGTCACTCTTAAATTAGTTTGCATGGTTTCCAATTTAGACAAGGTAAATGCCGGAGTGGATTAAAATTTAGCCATGACATAATACAACCGTACACGGACATTAGCCTTACGAAAAATCTTTAAAAAAAATACAAATGATGTGAGTGGCATGGAGTTCCTGTAAAACACGTACGTATTCTACTAGTGTATTGTCACCATAATAGTGTATATTTTACGTGACAATACGCGTCTGATAACAGAGCTCCTTCGGGAAAAGGAAGCTATTTTATGTTTACACATAGAATTGATTTGTCGCCAAAATGCACATCGTAGAACGTGCTTGATATATATATATATATATATATATATATATATATATATATTGTACAGACATTGTAAAACTACGAAACACAGGATGTAACACTTAACCAATGATTGGTTTTGCTAGAAATACTGCGTTGCGTTTTCTCATATTTATTAAAAATAACGCTATGCATTTGTTAACTCGCTGTAATCGGACCTCAGTGCGGTGGAGCCACCACAAAACCTCATCTGTGTCCCCGCGGTCAAGGCATCGGGCCGATGGTCGGCATTAACGGCCACGCCCGCTAATCTCTAATATATACTTAGACAATTGATGATTAAACAGTTTCTATACTGGAAATAACACTATTGTAAGATAATGGTTGTAATGCATCCAAACGCCATCTTCTTCTTGCTATTAATGTCAACACTGGTAATCCTATATTGAAAAAAAACGCTAGCAAACCTCTGTTGGAATTATTGTATTTTGTTGATAAACTGCCCTACACGGGGTATCTAATTTCAGATGCATTTGCACCAACGTGTGGCTTTTCTTCCCTAATTTGCATGTTTATTTATGCAAGTCGACGTCTTTAACTACAGTCCGGGATTAGCGCCGCCTATACATGAGAAATGCACCGCAATCGAAGATGGACATAAGACGTCTTG
Source organism: Dermanyssus gallinae (assembly GCA_003439945.1). Lineage (NCBI taxonomy): Eukaryota > Metazoa > Arthropoda > Arachnida > Mesostigmata > Dermanyssidae > Dermanyssus > Dermanyssus gallinae. The sequence goes on along the minus strand of QVRM01005866.1, from coordinate 885,424 downwards.
TTGAGCTACTTTACAAATGTCTACATACAATCTCAGAACCTTTATACCGGGAGAATCAAGCAAACGGCCCGCACACTCAACGACATTGAATTTCATTCCTTTACTGAGCTCAGAAACCTTCGAAATCTGCAACGCAAAAGCACCTATACACCTGATAGGCTACCACCCATTGTATTCGACGAACTGGCCGAATGTCTAGCGGAGTCGCTGGCAACAATTTTTACGCGTTCCTTGGAATATAGGAAGGTTCCTACCATCTTTCGTAAATCCATTGTCACACCTGTGCATAAGAAGGGCTCCAGAGCTAAGAAACTGCTGAAAATTACCGACCTATTTCCCAATGTGTTATCCCCCGCTAAATCATAGAGATAATAGTTGTTGATTGCATCTATAATTTCTTATCCTCCAACCAACTTTTAGACAATTAGCAACACGGATTCACTAAGGGACGTTCGACGGCAACCCAATTACTGAAGGTCTCCCATGACTGGGCCCTGGCGTGAAATCACGGATCTCCGCTTCACACCGTTTACTTTGACTTTTCGCGTGCTTTCGATCGTGTTGAGCACCAAACCTTACTAATGAAGACCGAATTTAGCTAGGCATCGGATCTATGGTTTAAAATTATTGCCAAGCCTATCTCACTGATAGGAGTTTTATGGTCGGGGTAAAAAGTGCAATGTCTGGTACTGCTCCATGCCGTTCTAATGTCCCGCAAGGTTCCTGCCTAAGACTGCTCTTGTCTGAAATTTTTGCTCAAGACCTCGAACTCGTTCATGGCAAATTCGATGTTATTTACAAGCTTTATGCCGACGACTTTTAACAGATTAAAAATATACGTTGAAGTCAAAGACGACAAAGGCAAGGCTAATCTACAGAAGACAATTGCTTCCGTGCTACTATAGGCCCACTTGAATAGAATAGAAATATCCACTTCTAAATGTGCCGTGCTAAAAAAAATCAAGAACGACACTGCATATTTTATGAACGACCATAATATGTACATATACCTGTATAATACGCTTGTTGTACCAAAGTAGACATACTATTCTCACGTGTGGGCACCTTTCTATAAAAAAAGATGCAGAACTGCTTCAGCGAGTGCAGGATAAATTTGTCAAATGAGTCGCATGGCGTTGCAATGTGGCGTGAGAGCCTCGTACTCCCAAACGTGGGCGAGTACGAGATGCAAGTTGGCGTAAGACTTTTAAACAACTAATCCGGAGTAATAACGTTACTACTTTTTTTAACAGTACGTCTAAATAATCTTCGTTGTGGAATGTCAATTACTCCACTGGAAGTTGCTAATGTCGAAGTGGTAGAAAATGCATTTGCATTGAGAGTTTTGCGACGTGCCCATGTGTTTAAAGACTACAATGTTATTTCAACACCTCTTGTTCAATTAGGGAGACTTTGTATTGTATTTGTTTATTTAATTTGATTACACACATTACTCTGCGGAACCTTGCTTTTTGTAACATATAATATATAATTATAAAAATTGGTAAAGCGTTCATTAGGCGATTCGCGCCTCGCTGCAATGTTCAGGTCGGAACGCTTAAAGAAAGGAATTAAAATAACGAGTGATAGTGAATACATAGCTATTTGTAAAGCAAACTTCATATTTTATTTTTTATTCTAGCTACATTTTATGAAGAGGCTCACTTAGAGAAGCTCTCTAAACAGTAAAGACATTAGTCTATCAATCGTATTTACAGCTGGGCGGCTTTATGCACATATTTGCTCATAAAACGACGCTTGAGATCATTTAATCGCCACAGTTGTATACGATGGTACAAGTTTATCTTCCTGTCTGCATAACATTGCTGCGAACGAGACGTTCTTAAATATACATAAAATCTAACTAACATGACATATACATGTAGTTAGCTATGAAACGTATAGCTTAACGTTTCAATTGGCTATGTATATATATATATATATTGTTTTAAAGATTTTTTGTAAGGATAATGCCCGTGTACGGTTTTTTCATGTCATGGCTGTTTTTAATCCACTCCAGCATTTAGCTTGTCTAAATTGAAAACCATGCAAGCCAATTTAAGAGTGGCCGGTCTGGGTCTCGAACCCAGTCCTTCCGAATGCAAGGCAAAGGCTTTGCCACTAAGCCATCTTGCTCGGTATCTATATATATATATATATATATATATAGATATATTTGATTGCATATAACTATTGGAGCGGCTCTTGTTAGCACAAACGGTAACTGACATCGAAGTATCAGCGGCAATTGTCATCACCGTCATAATGTCGTCGTCGTCATCATCATCATCAATCATGCACGAACACCAACACCACGCCATGATATTAGATTAGCGGACTGTCGATAAAGCGGCGCAGCAAAAAGGCGTGTTGATATATCAAATTGGTTCGAAGACAATTGAGTGTCCGGATGGGCATGGACACCTCATTAATAATCTGCAAACATAGCTAGAAATATATAGATAGATAGGTGGATAGATGAATTGAAGAACGTGATCAAGGGAGCGAGAAAGCGAGCAATAGAAGAAAACAACAGCATACGGCATACGTATGGGCCCGACAATGGGCCTCAATTGGAAGCTCGTTGATCGCTGGCTGATCGCTGCGGGAAGGCTACGACAAATGCGGGCTGCTGTCCGGTCGCATGGCCGGTCGCCGGGCCGCCGTTCAAATCGAGACTGCGTCCCAGCGACGTCTACGAAGGCCCGTGTCGTTACTTGGACGACGTCTGTAGCGATAGGCAGTCGCCGTCACATTCGTCGTCGTCGTCGTCCATTTCGACTGCTTCTGCTGCTGCTGTTGCTGCTGCGAACGATGATGATCTTGTTGGCACGCCGATGCCGCGATGAGATCGTTCGTTCGTGCGTTACTGTTATTGTTATAGCCGTTGGGATAAATTTGTGGAACTTCGCGTACTCGTTCGTCGAACGCGGCAAAACAGTATTGCACCCACCCAAGCTGTCAGCGGACGGCTCGCGATCGGTGATCGCCTAACGCCCTGTCCACCCACAGCCAAATTGGCACAGACAGCGCTAGGCAATGAACAGAAAATACACAAAATTGATTGGCGGCATCGCTTACGGCAAAGCAGCAACACTTAAAGATTGTAACAACAACAGCAACAACAACAACAGCAGAAATGACAAATGCAGCGCCAATAAACGCGACGACGACAAAAACAACAACAACAACAACAATAACGATAGCCATTACAACACGAATCAAAATCCGAGCAGCACCAGCAACAATAACAACAACAGGAACAACAACAGGAACAAAATCGACAATGTCATAAACTAGCTGTAGAAACTACATCAATAGGAATAATGGTATAAATGACGGTAGTAACGCCAAGAACAGCCACGGCAATAAACGATATATGAACAACGTGCGGCCACGTAAGCAGAATGACGTGTATCGTTAGTTGCTAGATGGATTGGCTCTGTCTGAAAAGGCTTTTGTAGAACAAACAGGGTAAAGCGAAGTAAAGCGGAACAGCCTTATAACCGCCGGCAAGCTTACCACTTACCTTTGGTGGTGTCAACGTATACATACGTGTAGTATAGAAAAAAGTGTATATAGTGTACATAAAAAAGATATTTTTATGTAGATGTGACTTATCATATGACAGCCGCCATCTTAGACGTATTACAAATATACACGATATGCAGATGCGATCTGGAGATACATATAAGCTTTATTCAGATAAGATTTTGCAGTACTCCACATAGAGCTAGTTACCATTTTTACCAATTTGTAGCCAAAAAACGGTACTCTGCTTATTTGAAGCGCTATAAAGTAATACAAAAACATTATTATTATTATTATTATTATTATTATTATTATTATTATTATTATTATTATTATTATTATTATTATTATTATTATTATTATTATTTATTATCATTCAGTTATTACAATTGTGAGGTATAAACGTTTATGCCAGGTTTATCCTGCTCCGGTCGCTTTCTATCAATTCATGGCGCCTATGATGGAAGCCACATTTCCTCTACAAACGGCCAAAGACATCATCTGTCTCAAAAACATGGCCTCGCGTCGATCGCCCGTAACTTCTGCTATGCATTTTCCGATATCTTTCAGGATTTTCGCTGTACCTGAGCTGATGGGGCCGAGCGTCTTTAATGTAATAGGTACAAAGTGGTAGCTTCTAGATAGCTCGAGATACTTCCTTCGTTTTTCAGAATCCGCGCGCTCGGCTACCCATCCCGACTCAACGGCGCTGTGGTGTAAATACGATAAGGCCGCCGTGCATGAAACCGTTACATCCCATACAAGGCTTTTTCCGTGTGACCACAGCGGGATGGTGACCCCGTCAGGCCGCAGCTCACTGCTGCCATTAAGGCCATTCGGCTCGGGTGTAGATGGTATCCCTGCCTTTCTAAGAGCTCTTCTAACTATGGCGTTAAGTTCAGCGTGTCTTGTAATTCTGCCGGAACTTTTCAGACAGCTTAACGGGTGTAACCCGTCAGAGTCAACAGGTTGGCCGCATCGCAGACATGAGAAGGGCTGGCAGACGGGGGCGCCTATTCTAAGGGCATATTATTATTATTATTAGATTAGATTAACCAGCTCAAAATATGTTTATTGCAACTCCTTGGAGATAAACTCTAGTAAAACAAAAGCTGTGAAATTTCGTCAATACAAGAGACTATAGGAATAGACAAATTGCGCCTAAAATCGCGACAATTGACTGGGTTCAGCACTTATAAGCTGTCTATGAACGCAGTCTTAAGTTTCTTTGACCTAAAAAAAACAATCGCAGTGGACGGTATATAGCCGTTCCTCACAAAAGCCAACTCATTTTACATTTTAGATAAAGTTAAAGCGAGCTTTCGTGCCTTGGAAGTAAGCGCAATCCACCCGACTATCTGAAAGTTTGACCTCGCTGTTTGTTGAGGACCTCAGAATGAGTATACCTTATTTCAAACAATTGCGATCGAATTTATAGTCGATAATATAGTAAATCCAGTAATTATTATCCTTAATATTAATAATTAAATATTGTTATAAAAGTATGTAGTAGCAATAAGGGCACTTAAGCTGGGCCAATTATAATTCGTGTATACCATTAAATTAAAGGGATTGAACACTGCCGGCTCTTCTTTCAACATCTATGGCTTGCAATTGCGTCAGGGAAGATGTTCGTTATCCCCATTTCAATAAACAAGTCATTTAATGCCGACAACTTCAGCTGTGTGCATTTAGTGATTATCTAAATCTGACGAATGATATCTAGTTAAGTCACCATCCTTAATATCAGGATTCGTATAACTGTATATAATACGCGTTATACCGGAGTTGAACGACAAGTCCTTACAGGGTAGCTGCATACTTCTATATTTTAAACGTTTCACGGCGTACATTAGCACTGTTGACACAGCACTTTTCTGCACGACAGACAAAAGCCATTAATGAAGCAAATTGCAAAAATTTAACTGAATATCATGCTATATTTAAATTGTAACACACTGCCTGTAAGAAAGCATGCCAATAAAGCAACTGAGACAACAAATAAGAGCGGATTAAAGTTGCGATTATAAAACGAGATAGCTGCGTGCGGTATATACTATTATTTTTATTTTCATAACTTTTGCAACATAAAAACTATACTTTTAATAGATATTAGCAGAAAACGATCACGATCAAATCTTTAAATGTAAACAAAAAATACAAATACAGTAAATACCATATCATGCTATGTTATGGTTAAACCCAGAACACGTGTTGACTATTATCATTATTAGCATACTCTGACTAATATATTTTTGACTTTTGCAAGCGTTTTTACAAATAATATTATTCAGCACTTTCTATGACGCTTTTAAGTTTGTAGTCCGGCTAAAGCAATATAGACGAAACTTGTGTAACACTATCGTTTAAATTCGCATTCCATGTATATATATATATATATATATATATATATATATATATAGATATATATATATATATATATATATATATATATATATATATATATATATATATATATATATATATATATATACATATATATATATATATATATATATATATATATATATATATATATATATATTTGTATATATATGTGTGTGTGTACAAAGTGTTTTTAAAAAGTCGCCACATTTTAAAGGGGGGTAGAACGTATTTATTTTTTTCTCTTAATGCGCTCTCTTAATGCTGTTCGGCAGAAATATGCTCATGCTAACCACAAGTAGGCAAATAGTCTTATTACTAAGAGTTCTCAAAAATTGAAGTCCTGGAATTTGGGGCAGAGAGGAATACGGGCTTAGTGGGTTTATGAGTTCCGCACTAGTTTTTGATAGCTGCCAGCGACGCATGTGCCGAAAACCTCCAGTATAAAGGTTCCTCGGATACCGACTTTTCTAACTATCAAGTTTCAATAACTTTAAAACAATATTACGGCCAAAGTTCATAGAACACCCGCAAGAATATTCACTTAACAGGGATTAATTTGGTATCGATGATTTGGTTTGTGATATGATTGTTATAAGCCGTTTTTCTCCTCCCTTCCCCTTCCACCGTCTCCTACTCAGTGCACTTGGCGCATACATTTTTTTCAGGCGGGCATGCGGGAACTTGAAGTCTTCTGATTCTGGTCGGCCGAAGCAACCAACGGATATTGATGCAAGGAGGAACACGACAACGCAAGAGACACAAGGTATCGCATACCGAAATGAGTCGCGATGCACGAGAGAGAATCACATACGTATCGGCTGTCTGCGAATGCAAGGCACACCGTTAGGCCACGCATTTGCTCTGCTGGGCTAGTACAACGTTGTCTACTGCAACTGTGTCTATTTGCTTGCGCAGCGCATCCATCCGTGTAGCCATGCATTCATCCATGCACCTGCATAGTCGTCGACCTGGTATTTTTGGCCGTCACGTACACTTATTCGTTCTGTTCTTCTTATTGTTGTTGTTGTTATTACTATTGTTGTCACCAGATCGTCTGACTGACAAACAGACATTTCCTGCCTTCTGACCGAACGCACTCGCCGGGCGACCCAGAACAGCACCAGTGTACATAGTTTACCTTTCCGGTTCGCCTCGCGTCCGTTAAACAGAACAATTTTTCTTTAGGCGTATACTTGCTTAGACGTGGTCCAAAAAAAAAAAAAATAAAAAAAAAAAATATATATATATATATATATGCTCCTTAAAGCGCTTCTCACATAAGAGAGTGTAACCTGTGCATTGTGGGACGAGAAATAAGTGTATATATATATTCACACACCCTTTAACAGGGGGGGGGGGGGGCTTTATTGAGATTTCAGAAGAAGGCTATTGCAAGTCAGCCTTCAGGCAGCGGGTTGTACATGGTTAAATTTACGTACTAAGCGCCATGCAAACATTTTGTTAACGATCGCTTTCCTGGCAATCATTTTGGCCTGGATATTGTCACTCATATATATATATATATATATATTATACTGTGTGGTCCCCCGTTACGGAAACACCGTATACTGTAACGCTTCTTTTAAAAATTGCATTTCGCCAATACAGAACCAGTGTAAACGTTAGGGACTCGTACTTATCATCGAATCCAACTATTTGACACCAGAGAAGCAGCAGGACTCATGACTGAAAAATAAAGTCCAATTTGTTTTATAATACAGTGCAATGCTCATTTTGTGAACGAAAAAAGCTACTATTTTAAGAAGTTTCACGGCAAACGCTTTGTGTGATGATTGCGGTGCATCTAAAGCGAGTGATATGATTTCTCTATTCTACAAAAATGTAAAACAACTCACCGAGTAATGTGGTTTAGTAGAAATTGTGTTCGCTTGTTGTGTTTGTTGTGCTTGTGTGAGAAATTGTGTTTCCAGCTCAGATAGGTTAAATACTGGAATACTTTAACCAGCAATAAAAAAAAACAGTTTCTGGAAATTTATATTTAGGAACTGGTCGTCTTAATTTAGAAATGTTATTCAAACTCCTGTACCCTTGACTACTGTTTTGAGAAATACTTTGCAAAGGGCAATTGTTCGTTAATTGCCGGGTGCTACCTATACCGAGTACCTATAGTTGCCATTCATAAGTCTTTAGAGTGCCTTACTTGCGTCATTTGTTGTTTTCAGGAGCGCCGAGCCTGGTGTCCAATTGAGGTAAGAGCAGCAAGCATCCTTCTAAGACCCAATAAATAAGAGCCACTACGATAAGTGAATTGCAACGGAGCCACTTTAGCGAATACATACGCCTGCTCTTAGCAAAAATATCGCTACTAATACTGCGCTGTTTGACGATAGTTTGATGTACATGCAAACAAAATGTAGCCACTAGCTGTCTAGACGGTTGTTGGAACCAGTGCGGTCGTCCATACGATGATGCAGTTACTGAACTCACTTAGTAGTTAGATGCAGATTAGTTAGGTGACCATGGAAAGCGATTGAAATATGTAGCTAGCCACAGCAAAAATAACAGTGTTACAACGTAATATCAATGATAACAACACTCAAGTAGTAATAAACATAGAAAAAAGACACCCTTTTTAATGATTGTCAATGTTCTCTAAAAGCTACATGTTTAAAAAGAGGTTGGCATTATCGATCCTCAGCTGAACTCTTTTTGCGTACTGTCAATACGCTGTACGTCTTCACTTCAATTGAGTTTGGCCTTGATTTAGCTCAATACGCGACCGACTTCCTAGAAAGTGTCCCCTTCACTAAAGGGTTATGCTTGTGCCTGCTGAAAATTACTGTACCGGCCAAATATCCTTGGGCGGACAATGACAAGCGAGCAGCACTAGGGATGGCCAGAATGGATAGTCTGAAGCGTAGCGGTGAACTAGGAGAACCAGAGATAAATGTCAGAGAAATTCGAAATAATGAGAGAGCGAGGCAGTCTGGGTAGTCCTTAGAGGGTGATATTGCATTAGAGTACGCGGGCCAACCCTTCGGATCCATCGGCTAAAAGCGTCCGCCTGCCATCTCTCGCTCTCCGTACTCAATTCTTGTCTTAGTTAACGCTGTCCAATCGCGCTTGTCGCCGCTCGTAATTCCGCAAGGTCCCACAAGATCGCGGACCAGGCACGTCAGGACAGATCGCGGCGTTCGTTGAGTCCCAAACCCAGAATCCAGAACAGCTTCTCGCACGCTTGGCGCTATCGTCATTCCTGTCCTCCATTCCCGCAACCTCAAGCGAACCCAGAGCGCCCACCCAACCACTCGCCTCCTGCTTGCCTTTGGCATTTTCTTGGAGCGCGTCCAACACTCGAACATTTGTCTGCCCACTTACAGTGCAGTTGCCACGCCGCGGCCGGGTCGGCTCCGAAGCGAGCGCGCTAGGCCGATTTCAAGTTAGCGCTTCATCCACTGCCGTTCGACGGGCAGAGTCCAAGCCCGACTCCCGAGCGCTTCTTTGAAACGAATAAATGCGTCATGCGCCTTCCTCTCTATCTGCTCATCCGGTCCAAATGCGCACGAAATGCAGTCGCAAATGCCACGCGCGGACCCGTCATTTTCGTAATCTTTTTTGGCCACGAGCCGTAGCCCAGTTGAAAACTGCATGTGCGTATCAGCTTCTACTATCGGAACATGCGTATGCGGCTTCGCCTTCACAATGTCTATCGTTTAAAGAATAGCCCGTGGTCACTCAGGACTATCTATAGACGTTGCCTTGGTAAAGTAACGCATCCTGCCTAGAGGCAAATCATCTTGCCGTTGACAAATTTTCTGGCCATCCATTTTACTGGTTAACTGGGCGCCAATGTGCTGTGCTCATTCTGTTAAATTATTTATCAGACGCTATAATATTACGGTAATTGCATTTGTATATGTAAGCGCTGACGCTGCAAATTATTTCCAGAAGGTCCTGGTTTCCCTAGTCTTTGAGTGGTCAGTGATTCTTTTATGTGAACGCCATGACATCATCTATGCCTTTGATCGGAATGCAGCTTGCTTATATTGGATTAGAATACTACTCTATCAGATCTAACAGAAGAGCGATTTCTACCTAAACATAATTCTCGCGCATCACCATGCAAGCCACCGCCGCTACCAGCATCAAGACATTGATATTCAAACTTCATAACGGGAAGCTCTACCTCTTTTGTGAGCAGTTGGATGGTCGGGGAATGCATAAACTATTCTACAACTTTGCAATGTTAAAAGTTCAGCGGATCTAGTAAGACTAAATATATTATATTTTCTTTGCCTAAAACCCGACTTTATATTGCCCAATATTTATTCGCCTACATGTTTGTTATTATTATTATTTATTACATGTTAAACAATGTTACAGTTGTGAGGTCTGAATGTATTATTGCAAAGTTTTTTTTGAATAATTAGTTCACTCCATGGCGCCTAAAATAGATGCCGCGTTCCCTCTGCAAACGGCCAAGGACAACGCTTGCCTCAAAAATTGACCCTCTCTTCGGTCGTTCGTGACCACCTGAATTCGCTTACTTAAATCTTTGAGAAATGCTTCGGTTCCCTTGCTGATTGGTCCTAGTGTCTCCATGGCGATAGGCACAAATATATATCTTGTTTCCAGTCCAGCATATCTACCCGTTTTCTGGCGTCTGCGTGCTTTGCTACCCACCCCGGCTCAACAGAGCTGTGGTGTAAATCGGAAGCTGCGGTTGTGCACGAAACCGTTGCATCCCAAGCTAGGGACTTTCCATGTGACCATAATACAATGGTCACCCCATCAGGTCTATCTTCGCCAGCGGACACTAAACCTCTCGGTTCAAGTGTAGATGGTATACCGGTTTTCTTAAGGGACCTTATGATCACACCGTTTAGTTCAGCGTGTCTGGACGATCTACCGGCGCTCTTCGGGCAACTCAGTGGGTGTAGGCTACTGGAATCTACCATCTCCCCACACAGTTTGCACTGAAACGGCTCGCAGACGCTAGCGCCGATTCTAAGTGCTGACATCATGCGGAAAGAATTATTATTATTATTATGAATGCAACTAGGAGTGATATGAATTTTGAATGTGTAAGATCCTTATAACTGATGAGAGGAATGAAGCGCATTGTCCGTTGCCATCTTAATGGGTTAGACGCATGCTTTCTCAAAGGAGGCCTCATATATAGAATACAAACCATTGTGCCTATAAATTGCATTTAACAGGAGGGCTTTCCTTATACATATAATTTTCATAGAGAATAATGTGACGGGCCGGAACATCACTAACGTTCTAGTTGTACATTTAGAAATGAATGCAATTTTGATACATGCATTTCGACATATTATTGTTTACGTTATTCATCTTATCTGCCTAAAGTATTGTTTTTACTGTGCACGAACAACGGCCTTAGGAGTATTTACAGCGTGGCTTCTTACGTTGTATTTAAAAATTATCAGGCCGATGTCAAAGAAGTGCTATAATCGGTACATTGATTTTTAGATTGTTTCCTAATATCAAGATGTGATAAGGGACCAGAATACGGTGTGCTGCATGTCACTCAACCTTATAAAATACCGCTAAATTCGCCTCTTTGGAAATGTTTTACAAATGCTTACAGTGCATAATAAAAGCGACGATGATCATGAATGATGGTCATTTTTTTTTTGAGATCAACTAGAATAAGCGCCACACCAGACATTCGAGTACAATCTCATCCATATACGTTTAAATTCTAAATTAAATTATAGAAAAGCAGGGACAAGAGAATGCGTAAACACGTAATTTTTCCCTAATGTTTGACTGTAAGATTCTGTAAAATCATGACCAATAACCAAGGTGCAAAAAATGCAATATGGTTGAAGAGTTGGATTGGTCGTCTAGCTACGCACCACGTTCATAATTCTTTAGCCAACCGTTTCTTACATCACCCGTTTCTGCCGTTTATGGTCCTCAGACGGACGAATTCTTGTCGGCTGGCTACCGAAGTCCTGAAATGAAATCTCACTCTCGTCGAGGACGTCTCGTCAAATGGGGTTCGGGGAGCTTTCACGTCAGAGCGACGGCGAGGCGGCCCATTTTTAATCTCAATAAATTATGGTTCTACAATTCAATCTTGAATGTATCGAAGGAGTTGGTTGGCAAAGTGGAGATTTTGGCTGTGTACAGCTGCGGCCGCCGCCGCACTAGCGCTTCATTGGTGAGGAGTGGAAAGGCTCGTAGACGAGGGCCGCGTTTGCTAATTCAGACTTTTTCCATCGCCTGCTCTTTCTAGCGCCGTTGTCGCCTTGGTCGTTGCCGTTGTCGCCTTGGTCGTTGCCGTTGTCGTCGTCGTCGTCGTCCTTTCGATTGGCGATCGGGACGTCCGAAGCGTCGGCCCGTTTTGCGACGCGACACGTCGGACAGAGCCGAAACGAAATGTGATGACGAAACGACGCTGCGATCGAAATTCGAGGACATTTTGAACGGTTCTTCACCCTCCTGGCGATTGAGTAGTTTGCGCGGAGAAATCGGTTGGCCGGGCAGGCCGGGCCCAAGAGGGGCCTAGTGAGGTTGAGGCAATGAACTGCATCGAACGGCGGACGACAACGTCACTTCGACCTCGAACAACGAACGCACTTCAAGGCACTCACTGCTACCAATACTGTCGCTGCTGCTGTTGTTGGCTGTCTCAGTAGAAAACCGATCAACACGGTAACCGCCTTCGCTATAGGATGGCAGTGTTGGTTGGTAGGAATGGAGTGGGTGCAGCTAGTGTAGACGAGGGTTGGCAGGGGTATTGCGATTGGTGCGGCTACGCAAAGTACTGGGGGGACTCCGGTACTAGCAGCAGCAGCATAATCATTTTGTCATAGAAGCAATATGACGGCTCTAACTAGTATCACTGCTTGCATTTGCAGACTTTACTGCTAGATCCGAGGCAGAACCGAAAGCGACGAACCAAAACTGTAGCAATACTGGGATCTATCTGTTTCATGTTGTCTGTGCGTCGGATGTGTCCGTGTACCCGGCCATGGTCGGGTCGGCCAAGCGTGCGCTTGTTCGAGCCAAGGCGACAATGTGCAATGCCGATTGCTTTCGAAATCCGTCTGCAGCAAAACCTCGCAGAGCTTCTCTGTTGCACTAGTAAACGCAGTAAAGGTGGGGTCGAACGGACGTCGGTGTGATGACATGATGAGTGCGTTGCTACGCGGACTACGGCTGAAAATCACTTTAGAGCAAACGTCAATTTCAGCTGTCCTATCGGCAGTGCCAAAACTATGGCTTCTATGGCCTCCCTCTATCCGTCTCCCCCTGTCTGCCTGTCTTTCTCGCTCTCTGCACTGCCTGGCCGGTCTACACTTCTTCGCATACCGTTGAAGTTTAGAACATTTTATATGTTGCAAACGAAGACGCCCTTGAGCGGTACGTCGTACCGCTCGTAGCATGGACACCTTCCCGGTTGAACGCGCTGAGTAAGCGTTCGGAAGACTTCGAGTGATTGCTTGTCTTTGTTAGTATCGCCTCCGATGTTCGGTGGTGGGACCTCCACTCATTTGTGGTAGATACTTCATTGAAGGCCATTTCAATATTTTTGCGCAAATATAATAAATTTGATTTCCATATATCTATAGGGCGCATTAGCAGCTAAACACTTTAGACTTAGGCTATCATGTAGACCTGTTGATATAATGCAATCGTCTATGTATATATATATATATATATATGATAAAAAATAAAGATGTGCTACATGTGATCCACCATGAACATATTTTGCTAACGTGCTTAAAACGAGCAAGCATTACAAATTTATCATTATTGTTAGCATAATGAGCTCATATATATATATATATATATATATATATATATAGGTATAACTCTTCGCTGATAATAATATTTGGATCTGCTGAAGACATTTTGGTTCAGGAGTTACTTATTCTCATATAAACGTTTATATATAAGTTTATTTTACCTGACTACTTTCCTGACTACTCTTCGTCATTTAGGCTGCTCGAATTTGTGTGGCGGTTATCTTTGCCTTGGCAAGATCTGCGAACTTTCATACTATAACCCAGGTTTCGTGAATTTTTAAGCAGCACCTCTACAAGGACTTGGAATGTCAGGGGACTTCCCAGTTGTAGATTTCAAGACAGTAGCTCTCGCTCAGTATTGAAGAAGGCACAGCGTTAGTAGCAGTGCTTTGCATTGTCAGGCTCTTCTGAGCTGCGCATGTGACCCAAGGGTTGTCAGCTTTACCACTGCAGTGTACGAATTCTAGGGTAGTTCTTTTACTCTTAGGTCACAGGGAGTCTATCTAGAAGAGACTTGTATGGCTGCTGGGAACTTATACGGCTTGCCGTGGGTTATTGAGCGTTTGTTCCTGTGAGAGCCCTATCCAGGATTACGCCCAGGTACTTAACCTGGGTAACTGAATCCAGGCGTAAGTTTAGACTCTGTGAAGAACGCTTTGAGAAATCGCCTACGGATTGAACTCCCGGGGAATCTAGAAGTCTAAGGAGTCCATCGTAGGTTATATCCCACGGGGTTGGTCCCAGTTCTTGACCTCGATGAGCGCTTTCCCGGAACTCCTCGGGGCACCCCGGCTGTGACTGCATAGTCCACGCCTATGTTGGTAGATACTCGGTTTTTTAGGTGCAACGCTAGGATACGTCGTAAGTAGGAGCATGCCTATACTTACAAGAGCTTGGTTTTTGGCGTCCCGTGAAAGTGTACTAAACTCGTGTTTGATATTTAAAAGGATGGCCAGATAATGCGACCGGTTTGCTCTCATTGCATTTCTCTATGTGTTAATTATGTTTAGAACTTTACCGATAACCAAATGTGTTAAATGTCGGGCTCGAAAACCGTGCTGGTTTTTCAAAAACGCCTCTTTGTTTTCTAGTTCTGTTACTAATCGTTCGTCGATAATGTGCCCGTGTGCGTTCGTTAGGCAGAAAAGCATATCTATAGGGCGGTATGCTGAAAGGTCTCCTTTTGGCTAACCCGGTTTCGGTGCACGGGGTAAACGTGCCGTTTCCAAGGCTTAGGATAATCTCCGCGGGCGAGCATTTTATCTAACAAGCGTTTGAATAACTTTGGGTAGTTTTTTAAAAGTATGCGTACTGCTTGTGGGGGACCGCTTGTGGGCCCAGTGCCATTCTTGGCCCTATGCGTTCGGCCACGATTCTGATCTCTCGCATGTACATAGGATGCGGCACTAGTCACTTAAGGGTCTGCTTTGAATTTTGCCGGCAATGATGACGCTGACGGCCAGTGTTTGTAACCATAGTTTTCTACATCATTTCAACGCATACACCCCTCAGAGAGTGGAGCTAATTAAGCAGTACTAAGAAAATTAGTTTGGTTGATTCAAAAGTTTGGTGGACGCGTTATCTCTCAGAAAGGAGACGCCACCTCGTTCTTGAAGAGCAAGGTGTTCATCAGTCAACCCTTTACTATCGATGAGCTGAAGGAAAATATTCGGCAAGTGGTTTAAAAATATCGCCTAACTTACGCCAAACATAACCAAAAATCGTATATACAATGCCGAAATGTCTCAAGGCGCCCATCTTCCCGATATCATTGTTCAGATATAATGGCATGCAATGTACTTTCTAGTAAAATTTTGACTGTGCCTTCTATGTTTTTTTATGTCAACGCGCTTTAAACCCACAAGTGACTTTTGCAACACCTTATATATATATATATATATATATATATATATATATATATATATTGTTGTTTTTAACTCATACATGGTTCGATCAGGCGGAACGTCTATATATCATAACTGTAGATCACAGTAGCTACCCCAGTGCACAGTAGTACAGTGCTGTTATGAAGGCGGCTTTCAACAGTGAGCAGAGGGCATCAATCCACGGTCATCAACGGCTCACTGTTGACCGTGGTTGACGCGATTTTCTTTTTCAGTTCTTTCTTCTTCTTCTTCTTCTTTTTCTCATTTTTTACGTTGGAGTTTCAAAAGCTGACAGCTATTGACGAAAACGACGGATCGGCCGACGTTCGAATGTCCGTTTCACTGGCGAAAGTGCCCACAGCTGGCTGGAAAAGCGCGTGGGGTCTGCTACCCCAGCACCAGCAGTACCCCGGGAAACTGCGGCAACAGCAACAACGGCGGCAGCAGCAGTGTCCGCAGCGCGGCGACGTCATAAGGAAAAGCTGACATAGATGACAAGCCAAGAGAGAAAAGATAACTCAACTCGAATGAATGGATTCATGCATATATATATGAACATATGTTTTATACCGGTAGGCAGGCGAATACAAAGATGGACCGCCGCTAGATAGCTAGCAGTGTTGCTGGGGCTTCGTCTACTACGAGCTTGGACGGAGGCCGCCGCGTGAAACAGACACGGGGAACGCGGAGACGGCGGAATCCCCAGCAAAGGCAGAGGTCCACGCCAGCCTGCCTGGCAGAACAGGGACGGAAAGCGACGCGTTCCAAAACCACCATTGAGGGGGCGCCGGGGGCAATAACAACGGCCTCACCCCTCCCCCCCTTTCCTTCTTCCACTTTCCCTGGCAACTCGCTCGGCCTTCTTCTCCTACCGTGTCGTGTCAGTGAGAATTTTACGTCGTCGAGCGCCTCAACGCATCGACGCGCAATGCCGACTGCTTGCATTTTGACCCTCTTCCAACGGGAGTCGCCGTTTCCACCACCATCGTCATTCTCATCGTCATCAGCATCCGCAGCTACAGCAGCAGCATAGGCAGCAGCAGCATGAAATGAAATCATCATTGTAGACGCAGTAACAGTAGTCGTAGTGGATTCGTAAATCGAGCAGTATTCGTAATGGCAGCAATGTTGAGCTTCCCACGATTAGACATTTTTATGAATAAAGCGGAGTTTTTCGGACTGTCTGCTCGTCCGTTTTTGCATCGGTCTTTCCTACGCTCTGTTCGGTCGTCTATGGGTCGCGTCCACATCGAACGCTGCGCATGGACATCTGTCTTTATACCTATATATCTATGTGGGAGCTACGTCGCCGCCGCTCCCGCTCTGCTGCTGTTCCTAGTGGTAGAGTGTTGCCGGTGCTGCTGAACGAGAACATGACAAGATCAAGATGCGAAGATCGCAAACGAGCTGTTTGCTGGAGTGGGCCCCGTAACCTCTTCTTCGTTTTTCCGCCGCACAGTTCCGCGTCTACGGCATAGGTGACGGCGAAGTTCACCACGATCACGGTGATGAAGCCGGCGAGGTATACGTGCACGAACAGAGTGCACTCGCGCTGGCAGAGCTAACCGTTCCATGATGGTACATGGACTAGTCGAAATTCGTTATCGGTTTGCATCACAACATGTGCTTTGTTCTGAAAAAAATCTCTATATTGCGTAATACGACGCACGCATATATATATATACATATACAGGGTGTTGCAGGAATATTTGAACACTGGTGTTTTTGCCCGACATAGGAGCACAAAATGTGCTGTTGCGAGACAGTCAGTCTTCCTATACATAAACTAAGCACACCTTCGTGTTCGTGATAAACTTCTGCTCCATCTGAGGAATAAACAAGGCCAGTCAGAACACGCGACATGGTCGCTTAGAAGAGAATTTGCCAAAAATTAAGTTATTTATTAGCGTTCACGATGAAATACTTCAAAATCATAACCCTACAACCACTCACAGCGCTTAAAACTGACATATTTAGCCAATGCGCAATTCATGGCGATAATTTTGGTACCAAACATATGTCAATGCGAGCTGTGGTTGCGGAGTAATTACGATTTTTCGGAGGGCACGTCCAGGTTAAGTGCATGAAAAATGACGCGCTGCGGCTGTCGCCGCACAGTCATGAATGTGTCCGTTGTGAAGCGCTGTGAGTGGTTGTAGGGTTATGATTCTGAAGTATTTGGCGTGAACGCTAATAAAGAACTTCATTTTTGGCGAATTCTCTTCTAAGCGACCATGTCGCGTCTTCTGACCGGCCTTGCATATTCTTCGCGCAGCGGAGCAGAATTCTATCACGAACACGAAGGTGTGCTTAGTTTCTGTATAGGAAGACTGGTTGTCTCGCAACAGCACATTTTGTGCTCCTATGTCGGGCAAAAACACCAGTGTCACAAATGGTAGTAATTTCACTCTCACTCCGAAACAAGACTTCTCAGAGACCATGTTCCATTGGAAAAAACATTTGCTTTAAGGAGCTCTACAATTCTGTATTTCGCTCTTCAAATATTCGTGCAACACCCTGTATATATATATATATATATATATATATATAGGGAGAGAGAGAGAAATAGAAAGGATGGAGGCATAGACGTATGACAAGTAGACGGTTAAATAAGCGGCGAAGCGCAAATTGATACGGAAAGTGAAAGAGATGAGGCCACATAAGAAAAGGAAGCCTGGAAAAAAAGCACATGACGCGACTTTGCTGGCATGGCCATCGAAGCCATATTTGATTCAATTGATTTATCACCATCATCATGGTTTTTCATATTGGTCCGCTGGCCAACTGTGCTGATATTGGACACATCTCTCTGCCTCGAGAGCTTCGACTCAGCGCACGTATGGCAAGCTGGCAATCGTTACGTGCTTCTGCTGTTGTCGCTCGCCGCTGCTTTAGATGACTTCTATCATGAAGCCGTACGTAACCGTCAATGGTCTGTCACCGTCGCTACCGCTTCTCCGTTCAGTGTCTGATAGCTTGTTGCTTAGCTTCCAGCCACCAGCGACGACGAACCCGTGAGGTGGAGTCGCCGCGTGCCTCACGGCAACACTCTCATCCATCGTCTCCGTCATCATCATCATCATCATCATCAGCAGCGGCATTACGTGGTCACTAAATGCGGAAGGAACAGCGGCCGATAAGCCGGCTTCTGCAGTCCGCCTCTTGATAAGGCCAATCTTTTTCTCACAGTTCGCTCCTGTTTATTTTTCCCGCTTGATCTACGACAGTCTTTCTCTCCCTTGCCCTCCTTTTGCCTCGCTATCTTGATCATTTTCTCGTTTCTCTGTTTTCGCCCTCGTCGCTCGCTTTTTCGATTCGTCTCTCTGTGTCTGTCTCCATTTCCGGGGGTAGAAATTGCAAACTGCCCAAGTACACAATATGAAGCGGGCATTCGTGACTTTTCCCGCCAGAAGATGGGAAAACTGGGCTGCATTGGCAAAAATGACATTACATTCTAATTATCGGCTTTTTTGGGTGTTTTTATTTCTGCTACAGTTGTTGTTGCTGTTTCCAGCCACTGCTGGCTGCTGTTCCAGCCACTGTTTCTGCACAAATTGTAGCATACTATGCCTGCCACATGGTAGCTGTAGTAATAATATTTTTTTTTGAACAAGGGTTTATTATTATCAATGTATCATATAATAATAATAATAATAATAATAATAATAATAATAATAATAATAATAATAATAATAATAATAATAATAATAATCATCATCATCATCATCATCATCATCAGCATCATCATCATCATCATCATAATTCACAATTGTAATAACTGAATGGTAATAATATTTATTATCATTATAAAGAAAGCCCAGGCGCCACAACTCTGCTGAACGACACAGTAATGTGAACCATAACAAACAGACGCTACCGAACTTTAAAACAAATTCTAGTCTCAGAACATCGAGTAAACAATTTTAGTTTTTTTTTGTATGTACGAAAAGTAAAACGCAGATCGTAGCATACGAGATGCATACATCTATCATATTAATTTTCATCGCTTCCGTTAACGTAGTAATGACAGTCGTTTCAACACACGTGATGTCAACTGTAGTCTACATTTAATGTGACTATTAACGGCGGCTTTATGTACATTTTCAGATTGGGATGTACCACCTGCCTTAATACTCACTAGACATTTCCTCTTTAAATGTCTGCCGCAAAGTGCCAACGAAAATTGCTTATTGCTAGCAACACTCGTTACGGCTTTGTAATGTCCTAGTTCTGGAGGCAACAGTCAAATAAATGTTGCCGTAAAGATAAACTGAAACACTATTCAGATGAGAATAGTGAGAATGGGACACTTGCATTCGAGAGTAAGGAGGCAACGCGCTAGATTAAATGACTGAGATACAAGGAGATATCATGAAATGCCTGCACACCTTTTTTTCCGATATGAAGGGAGTGTCTGATATCAACAAGTAGTGGTGGTAAAACCGGTTTGTTTGGTGCTCCAATTTGCTGAATGTGCCTAAAAAGCTCTCAATAAATGACTCCCTAGCCAATTGGTAATTATGTCATATCGAAAACCATCAACCGAGTCAGCGCACTTACAGGGTGGTCAAGTAGAGCCGGAGGATTGGCCACTCTGGCTTCTGGTCTGCACCATTTGCCAGTCTAGATCGATCGGCATTAAGGTAAAATAAAAGCTAGAAAAAAGCGGTTGTCCCTTGACATGAGATACCAATCGTATAATATATTCGTCTGTAGATGGAAACGGCACAGATGAACTGCAATTTGTTTGTCTAAAAGAATAGTTCTCAAATTATAATTCTTATAAAACGATTATACAGGGTTCGACGAGCATGATGAAAGTCTTCTATTTTCATTTTCAGTTTTTTTTTAAAATAAAAACTCAATTTGTGTGATATCAATTAATTCACGAATTATTTAATTCGACATGGCAGAAGTGCAAGTTTTTTCCTTATATATATATATATATATATATATATATATATATATATATATATATATATATATAGCTGTTCGACTTATGTATGCGCTCTTGCATGTGCTTAGCATTTGATAAGCGTTTCAAAATTAATTCAAACCAACATCTGCAATATTTGACGATTTGCATCCGGGTTCTACAAATACGTGGTAAAATAGGCTCTATGTCAGAAGACCCTACGTTAATCTGCGATGCCTCGCCACCAAATTAGCTTCTTTGTGTTGACCCGCACTGAATTTGCTGTTTAAAGGCTGCTCTCATAAAGTCGGATATATCTTATATGCATATAAATTGTAGGCAGGACGAGTAGCGAGCGATTCAAACATGCTCACCCCCACCGCCACGTGCTACGTTCGTCAATTAAGCACCGAACTGCGCTCACTTCTCAGGGCACGTATCCTTATTTGTTAGCGAATTCGAACGTAGAGGAAACAAACCAGAGATTCGAACCGAGTCCCGGACGCGGAGATATACGTGTTTTTCGCTAGAGGCAAACTGAAAGCCAATGCTAGACAATGCTGCTGGGAAACATTCACATTAACGTTGCGTGCTCACTATTACACCTAACGTAGAGAACTAGCATACTATCCGAACGTGTTCGACGCCACGCTAGTAACCTATCCAAACGTGCCCACGCCTGCCTGCTTGACGTTGCTCCATAAATGTGTTCTTCCAAACGGTGCCAGCCGAGTAGCACATTAACCCGTTAAGTGATCGGTTATGACCGTGTGCATTATGGCAACAGACTTCACAACTACGGCCGCAGTATCGTTGGAAAAATCGTACTAGCCAAACAGGTACACATCTAAGCACTTAAAAATTTAATGCACATTGGCAAATGTAGGCATAATAAGAATTGCCTTAAAACGGCTGTGTAAAAAAAGATTTCCTATCTTCATATTTGCAGGTCATTTAGCTAATTACGGATGTGATTAGAATTATACTTAATGAATGAGTTCTGCCTAAGTCATATTCTACATTGAATACTACGTATAGAAAGACATGCATGGAACACAGGATTACTGCTTGCATATTTAAGTGATGTTTTTACAATCATTAGGAATAGTCTTCTAACGCGGAAACAGGAAGCACAGCTTCCTGTAAGTAACATTGTAGAGAGCCTATACAAATAAAAAGCGAAACCATTGTTTGGCAGCACAGAGTTTTGCATGCGTAAAGGTGGTATCACAATTTTCATCTGAAACACTTGTATTTGTTATGTATACGCCTTTACACAAAGCCGTAAAGCGCTATATGTTAATCCTATGTAATGATTTTATAATTATATCATCCTGGTGTTTAATACACCGAAGTATTTAAATATACGAACTAGAAATTAGCCTACGGCTTGGTATAAACAGAATAACCTAACGCTAGGCAGTAAAGCGAGGAATAGACTGTACAACTGAGGTAACTTCCCCAGGCAAATAGTTTATGTTGGTTATCTTGGCAAGTACAAAACATTTCTACACTATATATATATATATTTAGGAATGTACGGACTAGCCTATTAGACCACGCCGCCACTTTGGCGTCTACCTAAGTGTGATGTTAGGATTTCCCCGTGGTATGACGTTTCCCTTGTCATGTGCAACATACTATTATTTAACACTGCGGTATTGGGTTACTTGGTTTTTGTATACTAAGGAGAAAATGGTGTCATTTGTAGAGAATTTTGTTGAAAACAATCTGTTATCCAGTTTTCCCTGAAAACATTATATCATTCGCATTATGATATAAGAAGAAGCGGCGTTATTAAAAAGTGCTAAAATGATAGTCAACAAGACAACAGTATTTTTGAAAAGGAAATTATGGCCATATATTTTCGCGACTACGGGTCGCTTATACTTTTTCAGTCGTTGTTAATCTACTTCCTGAAAATGTGTGGATCTCTGTGGTATATCTTTGTGAGGCATAGTCTACGCAACATCGCCGTATTTGTGGTCGCTTAAGGTCCATAAAATCTTATTTATACTCTTTTTTTGTCCGTATCTCGTTGATCATTAGCGGTTTTATTGAGAATTAACTAGTTGCGTTTAGAGCGATTACATACAACGTATATACAATAGTCTATTTTTCTCTGTTTATTTGCAAGTACGCGTTTAGTTCGTCGCTTTCATTTTATATCAATATTATGTCAAAAACTTGTTTTTTAAACCAACTGTAATCTGACAATAAAGATTTCTTACGTTACCCACAATCGTTCAGGGCCTGTACTGTATGAATTTTCTGTCAAGTCAGAGTCTGTTACTTAAATTTGCTATTCCTAGTTCGATACCACTTATTTAGGTAAGTCGTAGGTACGTTCGTCTGCGAAATTCCTTCAAACATACAAGACTATGTATGCTATAAACGCATGAGAGGGCGAGTAGGTCCGGCCTTATCAGTCGTTAATATAACCTCCTAATCTAATGTTGGTGTAATAGTGTTTAAAATCTTGCGGTGCTGCTCATGAAAGTGTTTTGTACTTGTTTAAATGTGAAGCTGTAGCAATGTTATTAGCTAACCAAGATCATTTAGTTAGAAGTCTAAAAATGGTCTATGACCGTGCTCGAAAAAAAACACCTGGCAGCTGAGCTCAAACCGTTAAATCAGTTTCTTTCTAAAGATTATCAATACTTTAGCTTTGCCGGCTTTTTATTTATGTATAATAAATATAACAATCAGTGGTTGAAGGTTGTATTAAGTCAAAACATAAAAATATTGGATCCGGTATATTTAGGAATTAATAAAATAGCATATTGAATGTATTCAGGGTATTTTTAACGCAGTTTTAGCGCAGGTACGGTTTGCGTTATTTTTATATAGTTCCATGACGAAGCTCAGCTTGACAGGTTGCACATATTGTTTCATATATACATATGTCATATATCCAGGGTCTTTCAAAATTCGCTCAAGAACTAGAACAACTTTTTACAACAAAAAAAGTAATGTTTCCCAATGTAACGAAGGGGGAAAATGACTTCTCTTGGAGTAAAAGCGAGATTACTAAAACTGGTTGTATCGAGTTTTTGATTGTGGCATATTTTTACTAAATCTGCGATTGCGAGAGTCCTAGTCATTCTATTGACAATCAATCCTACCCGCGTGTTTGGAAGAAAAGTTTACATCTGTTAAACTGCATTCTACACACAGATATGTAAATTCAAAAAAACAAACAATATTATTACCTAAGCGGTTCCAAATCATACATCTGATATCGTGTACACTAAAAAGTGCAAGTCTTACATATTTGAAATACAGTGCTAATCAAGGTATTTGCATCTAAGCTGGCAGTATAATTACTGACTGAAGTTCCCTAAAGTAGACTAGCTAAAAACAAGGAATTGTCCAAATATAACACAGCTTAAGATATTCGTCTCTAGAGAACATCAGCTTTCCACTTAACGTGCATGGTCACTAAAAGACAGCCTCCTATTACATAAATATATTTATTGAGTTACGCATTATAATGCACCGATCTTGCATGAGAACGCCGAGAAACGCATTCAGGCTTAAAGTTACTTACCATTGTACGTATACGTGTACCCAGAACTTCAGTCTATCGTTAGCATGTCATGATAAGACTAAGTCCTGTGCCTACGATATAATGTGCTGGTCCCGTAAGTTGCTTGTGTATTCTGCTTTCAAAATTGTCTCTAAGAAAGTCGCCAGTTTGCACATTTTGTTAGTGGTGCTGTTGCTGCCGCTGAATGCAGCGTCGGTCTGCAAAACGAGAAGAACGTCTGTTAACAAGCGTCAGTATTGACAATTGAATCAATGCATTTGTCCATTAAAATTTTGAATTGATAAAACATGCACATTTTAGTTTTATGTTCCAGTAGGCATATAGCTTGTCAAAGCTATTTTTAGTGATTACAATGTTTCGTTTATATTTGGCATTTTCCTCTATCTACAATGTATTGTGATATGGTTTGTATTATTTATATTACTTTTAAACAGATACCAGAGTTTTAAGATTTATCAGATTATAACGCTATCTAAGATTGAATTTGAACACAGAGTTTGTCTTCCTGACGGAGACTGGTACTTTGTTCCAGTAGGAGACTCCGATATTTCTGATCGATGACTTTGACTGGTTGGAGTTGGCGTGTGACAGAATACGCAAGTTGGATGTGTTACCCCGTAGATATGGGAATTGCTGATGTTACTAACCCCGGTGAGGTGCATTCTAAGGAGTGTACGTTTAATTTGAACTAAAAGGAAGTTTATCTATAAGTTATGGAAATGGCAAACTGCTTTTATTTTTGTAGTGCGAATGCACTAAGTCTCGCATCCCAAGGCCCAGGATGGCTTTCAGTGCTCGTTTTTGAAGTCGGTAAAGCGGCCCGATAAGACGCATCTGTGTCAAACCATAAACTTCTATAGCGTAAGCCAGGTGATCGAAATACATGGCGATTATGCAGTCCTGGGGAAGAATTCGTCAAGCCCTGCATAGAGCTGCATTACTGCCAGATATTTTTTTACGTACATGTACATGCAGTTTTTCGCTCAAGATAACGTCTCGAAACTTCGTTTCCTTTAGTACAGATTCGATTCATCTTGCATATCGTGAATGCTTTGCGAGAGGAATAAACGTGGAGGGAAGGATAAATACGTTTAGTAGGGCCAATTGTAATGACCATCATTTTTTTACGCTCTGACAATCACATTTTAGACGCTCGTAATGAGCTAAGTTGCCTCTGGCACGATATCGTCTTCGCTTCGTGTTTCTATTGCGTGCTCGTTATTGGACTTGTATAGGCTTTCTCCAGCAGAGGTATGCAGCAGCATGGCATTGACAACTACTCCCAACAAATACAACCAGCAAGGCCGGGGCTCGAACTTGTGATTGTTTTGCTAAGCATGATTGCTACGGCAACGCCCCGTTTCGAACGATGCGCTAGCCGCCTAGGCCACCGCCGCTACAAAATTATTTGCAAAATTCCGTTTGTTTATAGAGAAAACACGGTTGTTGATAAAGATTTTTAACGTGCGCAAAGTTTTGGTTTTAATTATGCACCGATTTTCTTCCCGCGTCTTGTTTAATTTGTATACGCTTAGAGTAGGTGACGCAAAACGTTTATTCAAGAGTGTTCTTCCTCTCAGCTTGGCAGTCTAGTAACCTTTGATTTTGCGTTCGATCTGCTCATCAGGCTCTTCAAATGTTGCGTGACATAAAATACTGTACCTTTATAAGCACTGATAACAATGCACTTTTGGATCATCATGACCATATTGTCATCCTCACATGTGATTACTACTTGGCGATTGCTATATTACACCATGTTGATTTACGCTTCTAAAAGTGCAGAATAAAGTATACTTAGTATGTATCTTGGTCATCGTGTCCATCGTCGATACCACTTTTCTATAAAAAGCCGACTCGATACCGTTGCTGTTTGGCAGCTTCTCTCATTCTTGTTATTAGTTCATGTGTAGAAAAGGGGGGGGGGGTGGTTTGCATAACTGATTGATCGTTGTAAATCCACTCCTGTTTCAATCTTTTCGCGGATTGTGTTAGACATGTTTTTCTTTTCTTTTTTTATTTTCAAGTCCTTGGAGGTTGGTAAAAGCAAACGCCGATAGCTTGATTCGGCAAGTCGACAACAAACAACACCAATAGACAACAGACCACCATCACGCCGATCGGTGGAATCGTGGCGTCTGAACGAGTCATTCTGCATTTGCTGTAAGCGCACTGCGCAAGACCTGCCCGTCCGGGTCCAACCAGTCATAAGTCGTCAGCGTAGTGCGTTTGCACCGATAACCGCGTTATGTTCGCTCGTTGCCAATGCTGCCGCGGCAACAATTGTGGTATTTCGGTGTTGTTGTTGTTGTTGCTGTTTGGCCTGTCGGTGTTGCTGTCTGGCCCGGCGTCCACTATAGTAAGGCACTCAGCGAATGGCTAGAAAAAGAAGAAAATGTAGTCAAGAACTTCGTCATACCCTGGGTATCTTTTTCGGCAATCACATTTTTATCGGTGGCCGATTTGTTGTAAAAGTCGTGGTCGTAGTAGTTGCTTGCTTAGAACACTGGTAATTGTATCTTGCCGTGTTTTGACGATACCAGCAATAGCCGGGAGAGCACTACCAATCTGAGAGGGAGGCTGTAGGAGCTTCACGAACAGCAGAGACGGCACCAGCGACAAGAGCGTTGTCACTCGATCGTCACGATCCACAGCAACAACAACAACAAACACAACAACAGCAGCAGCAGCAGCAACAACAACAACAACAACAACAAAACGGCAAAGCGTCTGTTGCTTTGACTACTTTTCGGTGAGTTGAGTTCCGACGATATCTAAAGATATGTAGTGGAAGGCCGCGTTTTCTACAAATGGCTGTTTCACGATTGTGACTCGACCGAACCAAACCGGACCGGACATAGGCGATGAACCAATACGATGACTGACGAAACACAGCAGCAGCAGCAGCACTCGTGGTCGTCAGCGGCAAAAGCATCAACAACGACACATCAACTATATCAGCAACAACATCAGCGCTGTCATAAGCATGCAGAAGCAACATCAGCTGCAACACCGTCTGCGTACAAAGCCGTCCATGCAGTGAGCATAGAGCGAAAGCTGCGCTCCCAACGGCACCGCCAGTTACAGCAATACAACTACAACAACAACAATAACGACAACAAGAAGCACGAGATTCAGTGATATAATAAAAATAAATTGAGAGAAAAGCCAAAGTTGCGAAGAAAAACTGCATCAGTCAGGATACAAAACGCCCCAGCCTTATTGTTTGCGCCGGTAACCGACACGGCAGCTATTTGAAAGACATCCATTACCGATACGGCGAGGTAACTGGCCGCCAGGCAGGTAAGGGAGTGGCTACGTGGTCTAGAAGGCTAATGTGCTAGGTCTTTATGGTCGTTATTCACCGGGGTGTCGCTGGTTTGACCCATGTTGTTGATCGAATTTTCGTTGAGCGGTGCTCATAGTTGATAAATTGTTATAAACCATACCGCTGAAAGTCAGCGGCCATGCCGCCACAAGGACTGCTGGGGAAGCCCACCCTAGATATCTCAACATGACCGGCCCTCGCCTGACGGCGATTCCAAGCTCGTAGGGGACGGACCAGCCTTCTTACAAAAGCGTTTAATTCTAGGCAGGTAAGAGGGAAAACCGAAGGTGGTAACTTGCGGCAGCATTCAAGGATCGGGTTATAACCATCGGGTGATAATCGAGATAGCCTTGGGCTGTTTAAGAGTGTCTGGCCAAATGGCATCATATAACAACTAAACCTTTACTTGATGTACCGCACGCAAATAGCTTTGAGTCGAGGCCTATCAATGGGTACGTGCGGCAGCCGACGATAAGACGTGTTTTGTGAAGGGCGTGCGGACGGGACATAGATAGTCTCGTTACCTTACCAAGACGCACTAACGCATCCAGACCACAACTAGGGGAACCGATTGCAAGTCTTTGTTCGGCCACTCAAACTGCGCCTTTACCCGAACGTGGCTGAGCCCCACGTTAAAAGATAGTTTGCGATCATAAGAGATAGTATGCGAGCAAGTGAGAAGCAAAACACGGGCAGGCGCCACTGATGGCGAGTCGTCACCGCCTAATGAAAAAGTACCGTTGTCGCTACGACACCATCACTCTCATCAGTGACGACCGGCTCGCTGTGACGAAAGCAGGTTGACGTTTGTGGTCGCAACGGGAGCCGTTCACGTTCACATAATCTGCGCAATTTACCGAACAAGACAAGAGTGCGATGGGACAAATCGTAACTGTCCCAATTACAATATATATATATATATATATATATATATATATATAAATTAGACACTTTCTGTAGCCCAAGCGGTCGTGATTACAGGAAAGTCGACGAACTCACTTGATGAGGTTAGCGCAAGTGAGATGCGAAAAAAATATCACCCTGGGAACATTCACCATCGAAACAACTTTAGTGAGCTCTTCTCAGTGACCGGCGTTCTTATGAACTTATTACTATAACTAACGAGTGCTATCTGGTATAGCCATATGATATATATATATATATATATATATATATATTTATATATATATATATATATATATATATATCGGTGCTATAGATTTCTATCTACGTTGTTGCTGTCTATTACAGAAAGGTAATAGAAGTTGGTCTATGATGGGTTGATGGGAATTGTGTGGCGGCAGAAGTTTGTCTTCTTTTTGCTTGGAATCGTTGCCTGCATGATTTGTTGGTTGCTTCGTTTGGTTTAGTGGTAGTGCTGGCCAATGGCCATGATGATATATGTATGATTGTCGTCTCGGTCGGTTCTGTCATCAACACCAAACGCAGCTTCATAAAGGACACCAGCCAGGGAGCACCATCAACGAGCAGAGCCAGATGACCGACGATCCCATCTCTGGAGACTTCACGTCGATTCAGGTTAACTTCAGTCGGAAGCCTGTTGAAGCGCCACGGTCACCCTGCAAAAGAAGCCAGTAAGCAAGCGGGCGCGCGATCAGGTGAGCGACTCAACCCCAATGTAAAAGTGCCTTTACGACTTACATGACACGTATCCCGACACCACCCGACGAAAGGTCGGACAACAACGAAGCGTCACTAATCTGTATCTCTCTCTCTCAGTGGCATTACGCTGTGCGCGTACATATCTGTGAGTGTGTCACGTTTTGGGCCTGGCTGTTCCATGTATATATATATATATTTATATATATATTATTCAGCCAAATACAGTAGCAGAACGCATGTCTTCAAGACGGGAAGAAGAGAGAAGAAACCCCCACCAGACAAAATGAATGCAGCGAGATTGACGAACTACTATCATCAACACTACCGGGAGTGCGCGTCAGCCATAATCTCCAAATAAGCCCATTCCCCCGCCGTAGGCACGCCAATGTATCATTTACGATAAGCACCTCCACCTCAAACGTATATTGAATCCTCACCTACTAGAGCAATATCTTTAACTTACTAGCAACACAAACGACCTCGACCGCCTCAAAATGCACCTCGCCTCTTGAAGAGAGGACTCTTTCCTTATTCCACATACGAACGCACAAGGTCTCGTTCAACTAAGAATATCGGCAAAAAAAGTGCGCCATGTGTGAGTACAAGCCTACGACAGCAACCTCAGTACATCACCTGGCAGAATTGAAAAGAAGATACAAGGGTAAGAAGAGACGGAAGAAGCAAGTGCGTGACGAATGCATTTGAGTCGAGCTCATTATACATCAAAGCCAGTGTGAAGCGTTGTTAGCTTCTACTCACGAAGTGCCCTTATCCGCTAAACCCACAGATCAATGAATTATAGTGAATGGGTAAATATTTAAAAACTTATTGCCGAAGGACGTTAATCCGCCAACCTGGGACTATGCAGTCGATTAAAGACCGTTTCGCAAGGAACAACAAGAAATGTGAAGCGTCACAATGTCAAAACAAGACCAACGTTTTGCAGAACCTGTCTTGATTGTATGGACGAGTTTTAACATCCTGCAGCCCATATACAAACAGAGAAGGGACGCCGCAGTTCTAGGTGGATACAAGGGCATAACCCTCAGTAGCGTCATGTGCAAAACTATTTTCTTGAATCTAAATAGGCTCCACTCGATCACCAAACATAAAATCCCGTTAGAGCATTTTGACTTTCTCTCACGCGTGGCCGCAAGTAGAGAGTCAAAAGTAGCACGTCCCAAGGCTTTCAAAACACTATTCGACAGATTTTCTTGCGGTTCTTCTGTATTTCCTTACTTTTAGCTAGCTTTAAGTGTTTGGAATTAGAAAGGAATCGCTGAGGGCAAAACATGATACTAGGATGGACAAAGTAGCTATTCGAACCCTACTTCGTACAATTTTGACACTACGACCGTAAGGATGTGAGCCGAAGCATAGTCATGGTGAAAGATGGCCCTAGCGCACCAGTGCCGGCCGTTGAATTTGCGGCTTTTTGTGCGAACGGTTTGGAAGCGTAGAATAATATATTTCTGTGACTAGTTTCTCTTCTGTAAATGGTCAATGAAACTACTACCTTGGGAAAGTACGATGCTGGTGGAGTCCCCCGCGCCATCTCATGGAAATTGTGGCTACTTATTGGACAACTTACGTAGAGGAAGTAGATTTGTTCAAGGTGACTTATTTATTGTTAATCCATATTATCCTATTAAACCTGATGGGTGACAAAAAATCCGAAATATCATTTTAGCCCATTACATCTTTATGTTAGCAAAATCCCGATAGCACATACAACTGTATCTCAATGAAACCAACAAATTGTGTTGCAATTTACCGATATTAATGAAGGAATGTATGCAACCGCCGAACACTATGCCCTGATAATTGGAAAATTATCAACTACTTATCTGACCTTGTTTTGACCTTAACTTTAAGGTTTTCCGCTAGAGAAAAATTTGACAACAGAAATGAATGTATTCAAAATGCAGGTGTTCCCAATGGTAACATACAACTCGCGGTCGCACATCAGTTGACGTTAGATAACTTAAACAGAGTCAGGCTATCACCATAACATCCGTATGAAACCAAACTGTTACAACGTCGATGATTGTGTATATACTTTTTGTGAATCTTGTAACACACGATACCATGATTGTACAGAGCTTGATGGCTCCCCCTATCAACCAAAATTAAGTACTTACTATTAGAATAGTGGTGGTGAAGAAATCTCGAATATATATATATATATATATATATATATATATATATTTTTTTTTTGTTTTTAAAATTTTCCGTAAGGCTATTTATTGCCCATGTACGGCTTGTTCGTGTCATGGCTAATTTTAATCCACTTTGGTATTTACCTTGTCTAAATTGGAAACCACGCAAATCAATTTAAGAGTGGCCAGTCTGGGTTTCGAACCCAGTCCTCCCGAATGCAAGGCAAAAACTTTGCCATTAAGCGATCTTGCTCGGTTCTATATATATATATATATATATATATATATATAAGCTACCGCCATATTTGTTCTGCAGCTTTTTAAGCTTTTGGTTAATAACTGGCATTGGCTTCCTGCACATGTTCAGCTTATCAACGATTGAACTTCGTTTTGCGTCGCAATGCTTCCTTGAGATCTAGTGGCACCAAAGTTCTTATTTACCGATGCTTTCCAGGATTTGTGCTCAAAGCTGGCGCCTCGAAATACTATTTCCCTAGGATACCTTTTTGGCCTAGTCTTATCATTTCGACAGTTCGCTTCTGTCCGGTAACTTTTGCATCGTTCCCCTTTGACTTACTGTAATCATTCTGCCACTTAGTACAGCAATCTGTTTATTTGTGTGCGGCTAAGCCATGTTGGAGATGCCGTGCAGCCGTTCTTATACTCCTGGTTCGATTATGAACATTGCACGCAAATGACGTGCGCTATGTGTTAGTACAAGGCTACGACAACCACTTTAGCACATTACCTGGCAGAATTGAAGAGAAGGTACAATAAAAGGAAAAGACGTTTAGCGGGATTCGTATGCCGTCTCTCTAAAATAAATATGCCAACTAGCTAACGCTAGACAGATTAAAATAAATCTACGGTGCACTATGAATAATCCACCTATCTGGCCTGTGAACGCGGACCGCGAGCTATATTCCACTGTACTACTAAAATATTAGCTTAAAAATTATTATATAAACTACATTTAGCTAATTCTGAAGTCTTGCCAAGTGCCCACTTGTGTACTACATACACATACTACTAAAACATAATTTTATCAACAGCCGAAAATCAACAGCATCGGTAGGAGTGTGCTGTACGTCGCCCATAGAAAATAGCCTAATAGAACAACCCTACAGAACTTGAAATCATCCATCATACGGTTACTAAAAGGCTGCGTTATAATTTCGTATGTGACTAGATCGGATTCTGATTTGGAGCAGGTTCAGAGAAAATCAAACGCGCTTAATAAGATTATAGAAATTAGCATGCTTAATTATCAAAACATCTTCTGTACACATATATCGACGGTCTTGAAGTATATTTAGTATGAAAATGAAGTTTTAATTGAGTATTTTATACTTAGTTTCCCATATAAGCCGCAGCCAAACTTTCTATCCGGTAGGCATAAAAAAGTTTATCGGTTTCCTCGGCGCTTACGCTAAAGACGGCATATTAGATAAATGTCTCGACGTTTAAGTGTGAAAACACGAACTCTGGTAATTCCGAAAAGAACTTTCAAGTGGGACAATCCGCAATAGTAATTCGAATAACTCTACTAGATGCTTTTACTAGATTTTTACTAGATGCTTAGTCTAAATGTTGAGTTAGTACATTTTTTGAGATACTTTATTATATATAGATTTTATCTAATCAAAACATGTTAAATTCCTGGGAAACGCCGTGGTAAGTGCAACAAAGAATTATGCGGGAATTTAGAGAGAAAGCAGACAAAATCCTAAAAAACGCCGCAAGACAAGAGCAGATTACGAAATTCCAAGTTGCATACAAGAAAATGATACGTATACCTGATTGTCTAAAAATATTCTTAAAGCACAATTCATTTAAATAAAGTATCAATTCATTATTATTGCATGTTAAACTTGTTGGAGGTTGTGTTGGGAGTTTGGAACTTGTTAAAAGTTGGAAGGTGTGAACGTGTTAACGCTATTCTTTTAAAGAATAACCTCTTTGCATGGCGCCTAAGGTAGATGTCGCGTTCCGTCTTATTACTATTACCACCCAGGTTAAGTAAATTATAAACGTGTACACCAGGGACAACTAGTGCTTCCTTTAGATAGCTGGATCTTTACTCACCTTGCTATTTTAGCTCTTGACTGAACTGCTGGAAATGCTGCGGCGAGGTGTCTGTACTGGCATTTGTCTGTACTGGCATTCGCATACACATTTAATCGCGCATTTACAACACTTCTGAGGATCGTGGAATTATTTTTTGCTGCACACCCGTGCTAAGCCTCACTTCGTCCATATATTTAATTGTGCAGAATTCTGTGTAAAAAACATAAATGTATACTTGACACTATACAAGTCACACATAGTTCTACTTCTAATCTATGGTTGTCAGGTATCATATCGATCACGAGCCATCCTCGAAACGATACAAAGACGATTTTTACAGGCAAGGTAGAAGTCAACCGTTGAGTTGGACAAAGGTCAATATAAATGATCACAAGGAGGCCTTAGACTTAATGCTTGATTTGAAAGAAAACAATACGAGGAGAGTTGCATTATAATTAGCTGCGCGCATTATGCATCTCGGGTGTACGAGTGTAAAACGTGTACAACTACTTTCCAAGCGAATAAAAATAAATTATCCATAATTAAAATCTAAAGCGTGCTCACAGCGTACCCTACTCCTCATCCTCCTAAGCCTTGTGCCCGTCGTGTGTTTGACTAACGTGACATAGGAAAATGCTCGGCTCTCTGCAGAAATACTAGGGTTTGCGTTCATGTTTACCATGCGCGTGTAGTAAACACAAAAAGTGGTATAGGTGAGCCATAACTGAGACAGCGGAGAGGCCGACCGAACGGCCTTCGAGACGGTGGACACCGATGAAACTTCGCGTTAAATGTCATGCAACTTTGACAGTCGAGGAGATTGCAGAAGTGATGAACGTCGCGCAGATCCGGTTCTTCACTATTACGACTATGTGAAATACGCTAGTTACGACTATGTGAAACGTCTTATTGTACGAGTGCCGCTCACTTAAGACCACAGGACGAACCATTTACGCTCTTTCGTTTAAAAAACAAGGAACATAATTTTCTGAAAATTTTGATTATCGACCATGGAAAATGTATTGTCTACAGTAGCCTGACTCGCATAAAGTTGAAGTGAGGAACCGGGCCTAACATTCTTGTAAATGCAGACCTTCACGCTAAGAAGACCATGCTGTGTGTCTGGTAGGGTCGGGGAGGCTAGCAAAAGGTAACGATTACCCAGTAGGATGGCTTAGTGGCAAGGCCATTGTCTTGCATTCGGTAGGTTGCGGGTCCTGGGCCGGCCATTTTTAAACTAGTTCTGTAGTTTCTAATTTAGACATGATGATTACCGGAGTGGGCAATTAAATATATTGAACAACAATTTATTTGTGTCTGTTATATTTAATTGTCCACTTGTATACCACATTGTCCATCACACTTAATTGTTTTTTTTGGCTAAGAAAGAGGAAGCAAATATGTTTCAATAAAATATATGGTGCAATACCATCCCCTTGCCGTTTAAATTTTAAATAAAAAGTAAAACGTTCAGGGAAAAAATGCTATATATGATTGTATGCATAGCAAAAGTACAGGAACGCTACAACAGACTAGAGCTAAGCAATTATTTGTTCGCCTAAGCTTTGGTATCGCATTTTTTGCGCGACATGCTCCTTCTGCTGAGACCCGGCTAGAGATATGATTCTATGATATGCGCCATTTCCGCTCGAACGGTCTAGGGTCGAACCTTCGTTTTTGGTGGTATTCGATCCGAACCAGCTTACTTAAAGCTTGCCATCATTGGCACATCTCCCTCACCTGACCGAGAGACGGAACAAAGCTGCCACCATTTGACAGTCAAGGCTATCGATGATGGGTCACTAATCTATTTTTACGTGTTTATATATATATATATATATATATATATATATATATATACATATATATATATACATATATATATACATATATATACGGGGCTGTTTTGTGTGGCAGAGTAACATTGTTGGCGCTCTTAGGATTCCTCTGCTAGCCGACGAATCTGTCCCGCGCTATCCTGACCTGAAATGGCCGTCCAAGAAGGGCGAGCAGGAGAAATGTCAACCTTTGAACGCGGTCTGCGGCCTTTCTTGACGGCGATGGTGATGGCGAAGAACGAGCGGGCGGCTATACCGGATAACTGACTATCAGGGCACACACTGGTGCGCCACTAAGTTGTGTTGACGCTCACGCATATTTGGCCACTGTTTACGCTGCGAGCCTGGTACACACTAACGCGTCTACTATTATGATTACTACAACTACTACTACTACAACGCGGTATTACGCGTTATACGTTCTAATCTTTGAGCCGCCGACAACGAGCTGAGTCGTGGCGGTGCATCGTGAAGGCCATCTGTTTTGCTACGGCACACACTCGATACCTAGCAGTCGCGGCTGGTCGGTCGGTCGGACAGCGTCGCTCCGACAATGATGACGACGACGGCGACAACAAAGTGGACGTCGCCTGTCCGGCCGCTCGACTTCGTTCTGAAGTGCAACAGAGCCTCAGGAGACAAATAATTGAAGCTGCACCGTTCACGCTCCTATTGTTTACGCCGCAGAACGCACGGTGCCTAGCTTTCATGCGCATTATTGCTTCGATACATGCACGTTCGACTGGGACAACAGTTCTCAAGCAAATATCTCGCATTAAACGCAACTTGAAACAGGTCATATATATATATATATATATATATATATATATATATGTTCTAGTATCAAAATAGCCGCCCATTTAAATTCGAGTACTCGTCGTGTCAGGAATGCGATCATACGGCTGATGACTAAAAAACGAAAGCTCATGTTCAGTAGAACACGAGCACGTGTACACCTTGGCAGGAGATGATGAGTCATCTTCGGAATATGAGAGATGAGTAGCTATTGTCTGTGCTCTTCGGACGGACACGCGCCCAGAGTGCAGTTCAGCGGATCTCAGCCGATTACATAGTCGCAGAGAACAAGAAGCACAGCAAGGAATCAAGAATTGATCGACACAGTCCGACTACAAACTTCTCGTATATCGGTCAGCAATCTCGCAGATAAAGTTAACATGGCCACACCGACTATGTGCAGTTTTGTTTACAAGAATCTCAGCTACGATTACTATGTCATACAAGTCAGACGAAGGCTCTCTGAGGCCGCCAACGTAGACTCATCCACGCTAGTAAGAAAGCGGTCAATAAAATGGACATTTTTTACACGAGCGTGTATGAGGTTTAAACCTAGATGCAGTTAGGTGAATTAAAAAGTGATCAGCGGATAGGGTTGTAAGGAATCAAAATGTCCGTCAGAAGTTTCCCTGTTAACTTACGTAATTAATTTCATTTAAACACTCAGCCATCTAAAAGCTCTTCCGGCGTCCCCGGCGGCCTACGGCTTTGCCATATGAAAGATCGTGTTGGTGTCTACGAGGACGACAGTAACCCACTACTGCAAGCCCTTGTACGATGTGTCGCCCTAGCGATTAGCGTACTTTTGCCAGAGTTTATAC
This sequence comes from Dermanyssus gallinae, assembly GCA_003439945.1. Classification (NCBI taxonomy): domain Eukaryota; kingdom Metazoa; phylum Arthropoda; class Arachnida; order Mesostigmata; family Dermanyssidae; genus Dermanyssus; species Dermanyssus gallinae. Next base: position 848,778 of record QVRM01005866.1, on the reverse strand, counting down.
TTCCGATTTTCTGCGGTGAAAAATCTCATCGTTCTGCGCAAGGAGGATGGCGGAAATTGGGCCGGTCGCTGTTGGTTTTACATTATGTCGGCTGGTGGAAAAGACTCTAGTCAAGAAGTCCGTGCCGAGTATCTTGGAGCTCGTGACTCTGAAGCAGCTTGGGAATCAGGGGTAGAGCAGAAGCTGCAATATACGCTACTAAGGATTCCTGCGAGACTCGCTGTGGCCAGAAGGAGGTTTTGGTCAAACTAGACTTCCAAAACGCGTTTAACTTAGTGCGTTGCGACCATCTGCTAAACGTTGTGAGATTTAAAACGTTGGGACTTTTTCAAGCCGTCTATCAGATGTACACGTTTCCCAGCAATCTACAATAGCAAGCAGAAACCACAAAATCATGCTGTGGCGTGCATATTATAATTGTAATTAGATTACCCGAGAAATTGACAACGGATTAGATCGTTTGGCTTTTTGAATTATAGATTATTCCTTATGAGCGTACCACCCTTACTACTTAGCTTCTGGTGTCTACTGAATACACGTGCATACGTGCCCATGATTACGCAATTCAACCCACAGTTAAAACTCTATTAATTTCGATGTAACATTTTTCCTAATAGGAATACAGATATTTTGCGTTACCTTACGAATCTCAGTTGAGCTAAGAAATACTTTTTTCCTATTGGACCGACCACGCTTGTGATACGACGAGTTTATATGAAAACCAACAGAAATGTTTTGCACGTTACTTCGTGGTTGTTGTGTAGTTGTAGTTATTTTGGTCAGCTACCTCTCTCCCCCCCCTCTCTCTCTCTGTGTTTCTCTTTGCTTTCTTTCGTGCTCTGGGTCTACATTCTTCTGCATGACTTTCTCTATCATTCATGCCTCCTGTAACCACGTCTGCTCGTCCTCACAGATACCTGCTATCAGCTCGTCCACTGATCGAGTCTCGCTCGGGAAGACGTTCGCCGATGTTCGCTGTTCTTCAGGAGCAGGGCAGAAGTAGACGATGCGAGTAACGTCGTCCACCTCGTTCGTCTCGCATGTCACCCATCTTGAGTCCTGCATTATCTTGATTCTATAGAGCTACGCTTGGAAGCAACCATGATCCGTTAAGGCTTGGGTCACGTAATAGGTTGTCTCCCTGTGGCCACCCTGTTAAATCATACGGCCAGGTCCGGGATAAGGTAAAATGAAACGAAGTACCTACCCACGCTCATTTAACACCGCTCTCATTATATTATGCATAGCACTAAAAATGCCTGAGTTTCAAAAGGTGGTCCTGAAACATTTAGTTATACAATATTTTAACAGTTTGTTGCGTTCCTATTAGCCATTGTTTCTGTGATTACCTTGGACTCCTAATAAACTCTAGCTGTTGTTGTTATTGTTGTTGTTGTTGCTATTGTTGTTGTTGTACAAGTAGTAGTAGTAGTAGTTGCGGACTATGGCTGTTATTGGTCTTGCCGATGTGGTCGCGGTCTTGGTTGACGAACGTTATCGTTGTTGCGTAGGTTTCTGTGAATTATTGATGTATGATTTCAGCAGTGGTTACAATAGAGCCGCTTCGGCACGCTCGAAATAAATTTGCGGCCGTTTTGTCGAATTCGTTATGGCGTTGGGTCGTCGCCAATGACATGGTTGCTCGGCCGCCGACGGACCCACGGTTGACGGCTCTAGCTAGCTAACAACAACAACAATAACAACACTCTCCGTCTTTTATAAAGCTGTTTGCACAGAAACGCTTTGCCAAAGTGTTCCTGCTCAACTCCCCCCTGACGAATTATTACAGAGTGAAACCGTCTCTCGCTCCCCTCCTTTCTCTGTGTCTATGCGGACGTCAGCACGCAGGGACAAGCAGTTTGAAAAAGCGAGAGTGGAGAAGGAAGAGGAATTACGACAAGGAAGAGGCAAAGAACTAGCATTTAGGAAGTGCACTCAGGCGAGTGCCGCTGCGGTTGTACAGTTACTGCTGTTATTCCTCGCTGGCGTCTCCATCAACTCGTTGTTGTTGTTGTTGTTGTTGTTGTTGCTGTTGTTGCTGTTGTTGTTGTTGTTGTTGTAATGGTTGGCCATGGAGGTCGTAGTGTTAGCATTGGTCTTAGCATCATCTTCGACAGTGTCACGTTTATAGTTTGCCGTTATTACATCAGTAAAGATCCCACGCAACGTCCCATTCGGAACGAATGTTATTGTTGTCCCAACGGCGACGCAACAGTAACGACAACAGCAACAACAACAACAACAACAACAACACACGATGACAACTGTTCGCTTCTACTTAGACGACAGTCGTGCAGAGGTCGTTTTCGCGTTCTATTTGAGAGTCGAGTGCGTGATCAGCAAACAGAGGGGGGAGGAATGAGAAGAAGTCCCCGAGAGGACAGTATGATCACACTCTTTCGTATGTCCCCATGTTCGCATGCTTCATACATGAGCGCATACAAATGAGCGGCGCTTAATGACAGTCGAACTCGAACACTATCGTGGGTATCTTCGTGCACTCTTGCTTTCATTGATTGGCAGTTACATATTCAAAGTACTGTGGGCATAGCAGCATGGCAGCGGTTTCGTACCATCTATGTCGAGCTGAAACCGCATTGCCTTGATGGCGAAAGTTGTACGTTCGAGAGATGCTGCTGGGATGCGTTATGTGAGAAAAAGTGGTGGAGCGCGCCATAAGGGAATGACCACCCAGAGCGATTTGACGCGTTTTGTCTCACAAACGCGAGTTCGTTAAAAATGTTTACCCTGAGATAACGTTAATCTTTCATTGAGTCAAGTTTGCCTGACTGTTATGTATATAACTTAAAATATGTGTCCGAACGTAAGCAACGTATACATAGAACATGTAGTTCGTTTGCTCCCTTTGCGTACTATTAGCTAACTGTGGTTTTGGCAATCAATTCCGCTTAACTGTTTTCATTACTATGCTATAATACTAAGAGTGCATCTTAAAACGTAAACTTTGTTTATTTTAAATAGTATTGAGCAGTAGGAGAGCTTGAGTCGCTTTTGAAATCTGAGTTTCTCCAGTTTGGATTCCATTACCTTGGCTCAAAGCAAATGGCAATTTCCGATATTATGGCATCCAAGAATTACTTTTTTAGAACTCTGTATCAATACCTCTAATACACATTAAAGCGTCAATTATTCGTTGCAGTTTCCATAATATTCAAGTTGCGTGTTAGCATTTAATATAAAATGTTTTAAATGCTGCATATTATATATGCATCAAAATATGCAAACACATAGATATGCATAGCGACAAATCCAAGGTCACGTTCGTGGTCCAAACCTTGAATAAAGAAAGTGCTTGTTTAGCTGGCAATTTTTTTCGGTAAAAGGTAGGCAGCGGCAGGCCTGGGGAGGCAAGCTTTAAAACGGCAAAAGCGCATTTGTTATGCCAAAAGTCATTATTTTAAAAGGCAGAGACAAATGGCTGTTTGTTATACATCAGGATTCTAGGATCTGTCCGTCAGAGTCCCTAAGGCATCGGCTAGTTTATATATATATATATATATATATATATAACTGTCAAATTGCGATAAACTACATATGCATGTGTTACACGGAAAAATTGCACTACTATTTCGTTGGAGAACCTCACTAGTTCTATACCCTGCTTGGAAGAGATTTCGCGTACGGCATGCGAGCCCACGTATTACAACTGCACCAACGTGTCCGTATCGTGTTTCTGATTTAGAGTTACGTGAGAAAGAGAAGGAGCATTGTTAATATGCGTTTGAGCCGACGCTGAAGATAAAACTGTTCGTATTAAAGTTTCCATCGATGTTAAAACTTGTTCAAGGAGGATTAACCTTTGTCTTGGTAGGAAGCTCATTAGTGTGCAGTATTCCGGTCGAAGCACCGACTTTGCGACACAATCTGCAATCAATTGAATCTTTCTATGCTCCATACATCATCGTGTGTCATCGTAAGATTAGCAAAGCTGAAAGTGAGTAATCAGCACGTGTCACATCCTTCCAACCTTGTTCGTTCTAATCGTATGGGTCAGTTCAAATAACGCTTAGTGTGCTCGTGTTCTCGTTCCTTCGAGTGCGCCTAACTTGAAAGGACAGCACGCCGGTACTCAGAGGGATGATCATGTCACCCCCGAGGTAAGCCTATAGGGGTGCCCGTCCACTCAGGATGCGGCAGAGATATTAGCTCATTGACCCATTGGATTGCCTTCTACAGGTTATCAGCCCAGTCCTGCAAATTAGGCCCACTGCCTTGCCGTCGCATCCTCAGTTACGCAAGTTAGTCATGTATGGTGCATTCCGATGTACGTGTCTCAACAGCTGGGAGATTATTCATCAGAAAAAACATCATCACACACTTGTATAATCTTTATAATGAAACTCCTTCACCATGTGCTGGCCTCATAGTATCGGTTTCTGAGACTAAGCTCGGCCTAAGGATCTTTAAGTATATATATATATATATATATATATATATATATATATATATATATATATATATATATATATATATATATATATTATAGAACATATTGTGATGATTTAATTACGTTTGCACACTCGGCAGTGCTCGCCTTTCTATATATGTTTATATATATATATATATATATACCATTGGAGTTAGTTAAGGGAACCGTCTGTCATATAAGCCTGCGACGAAGTTACTCGTCGCAGGCGTATATGATTCATAAGTAAATTTCCATTAGAGCCCCGGCAACTTGGATCATTTTGAAGGCATGTGTAGCTTCCGCGTTATTCTAAAGAAGCCAGGCGACGAAGCACAATCAATCGACCAACGTCTAAATGTGGCCACCTGTCACCTGCTGCAACATTCGTGAGCTGAAGAAAGTTTATATATTTCCAGTATGCAAACAATGTGACCTGGTCAAAGATTAAGCCTTCAGATCAAGTGAGCTTAATGATCAAAAACGTGGTCCCGACGAACCTGTAAGTAAAAGCGACCGCTGCTTTGCGTCAATCGCAGATTTAAAAATGTTTAAAAATAAACGACACGTACATCTAAAAGGCTTTGTTTCTTATTGGTGGCAATTAATTGCGCTTTTCCTTCAAGAGACATAGTCAAGAGCACCCACATGTTGAGGCAACAGTAACGTAAGGATTTTGTCCCAACTTAGTTGAGCACAGGTATCAAAACAGACGTATTTCAACTATTGAGTAGGCAAGGTCTAATTTGTTCGAACACCATTTACGAGACAAAGCAAACACAACCTAATTCTCTATTATAATAACGCGCGTGTTCAATAAAATGCCTTTAAAATGTTAGCAAATTTAAACAACAAATTGATTCATCATCGAATTTATTTCACTCATATTGAGTATGCACATAACATGAACAATTATACATATTATACAATTATACACTCAGCTCCTCGCGGCATGTTATACGAGAGAGGCAGTGCAGTGATCTCTTCGCAAGGGCCAGGCAGGCAGATGCATGAAACTTCGTACACGCCTGAGAGCACAGTCGACAGACGCACTCGGTGTACTCTTCGTGGAAGCTCGTATTCGAACAAACCAGGTGATGATAGCCATGAACTATGTATCTGGTATAGACGTGGCGATTGTCACACGCAAGACCAGACCAGAGGTGAAAGGCCCTGAAAACATCCAGGTCTCCGACCTCTTGTCGGACTTGTTCAACTTTATTTTCCCATTCCGAGATAAAGCTCTCGAATGGTACTGTACGCGGCGTCTTCAACCTCAATCGAATGATCTCAACAACTGGTGCACAGCCTGACATTAGGTACACAAAGCGGCTCCTTGCCCGCATTGACAGGCAAAGTACTCGCTTCATGTACATTGTAAAACACCTTTCAAGCAAACCAAAGTTTGCCCGAGTGAGGTGTTCCCATACTCTGTCAAGACCATACATCAGCGCCGGAACAACCTTGAGGTAGAAAAGCGCCACTGCCGTCGGGACGGACAGTCGCCGGACATCGCCTATTTCTCCATAAAGAGAAATTAATTCAGCATACTCTAAAATTGATTCAGCATACTCTAAAATTGTGGAATGTTGTATTCCTACATGTTAATTGCGTAGATTTAATATTTTTTCATTGAAGTATTACTTTTTTATGTCAAAATTCTAAATGTCATTGATTTCATCACGAAATAACTCCTCCATTTAAATATTGCAAAACTAGTCTGGTTTTGTCAACAGTTTAATTAAAATAAATGTTTTTAGTTAATTATTTCATAAATCCGAATGCGGCAGCGTATTGCCTGTAAATAAACAGTACAAAATGATTAAAGCATATATGTACATTAAATATGCACATACGCGTTATCCGTATGGCACTTTTAATATTTTGTGCGTGCGCTTGTATGTTTCTTGTCAATGCAATATAAATATATATGTATATATATACATATACATATATATTTATATATATATATATATATATATATATATATATATATATATATATATATATATATATATATATATAAATAATATAATTTATTAAGAATACAAATGGAGCGACAATTGTCTCCCGAGAACGTATATATAACGTGTATATATATATATATATATATATATATATATATATTACCAAACCGCCATTTATTTAAAGTAGAAGCAAACAACTTAGAACTGTCCTTCATAACATTCGTCGATTTGTAATGGCTTACACCAACGTTTACCCCTGTTTACCGCGGCTGCTTCTGAAGTATCGAATATTTTGACGTCGTTGCTTGCCACCTCCCAGCGTTCACATTCTGATCGCACTTTGATTTGTCGTTCGTCCCGCAGCGAAAGCAAAAAGACAGGTTTCTGCAGACCAGAAGACCGTGCCGGATTTACGGTAGGCCCCAGCCGGTTATCGTTTTCCGTCCAATTTTGTCCACGCTTGTCACTGCGCGCCCTTGTGGACATTATCTCTTTAAAGGCAAGCTCAGCCAGCAGCGCGGCGAGGGAGATTTAAAAGGAGGAAGGGACGAGCTATAAGGTAACACGAAAAGCGTAGGAGAAAAATGAGATTTTTCAAGCGATACGCCTCCTTGCCGCTCGCCGTTCTCTTCAATGGACATATATCAGCCCGCGGACGGACAGCTCTGATTGAGACTGCCATGGCGTGTGAACTCGTCCCGCGTTCGGGTCAAGCTGACCTCTGACGGCTCGAGGTGTCGCCAGTCGCTGACTTCCTCTCTGAGATGCTAGACGAGGTGGCTGTGCCCAAAATAGAAGAAAAGCGCCCCCCCCCCAGCCAGTAGGTTGGCACGCTGGACACGTTTTGACGTTATGTTACCGCCCCTTGTCGGTTGGATTCGGCTATACCACCTCCCCCGACTCTCTCAAGGCCCACTCCCCTTCATGTTCCTCATCCGTAGCGTAGCCAGGCTGATTTTGTGTTAGCTGAGCCCCGTTGGATCTACAATCTCAACGTTTGGCTTTCCGTGAAAAGACCGTGCTGGAATTATGTGTTAACCGTAAAACGTAAAATATTGCTTGTAGGCTGCGTAATTGCGTTTTATATACCGTAGGGGTACTAAGACTATACTCTAAGCTACCCAACAAAACAAAATTATGATTAGAATTAATTGTCTGTAGTATAAGTTTGTCAAACTTAAACAACTCACCTTACTTTTTTTAATTTTCCTTTACGAACCAATTGAAACGACTTACGTCACTCCTAACTAAACCCCCCATGGGTAAAGCTAGACTTGCTAGTAACACAAAAACGACACTGGGACCTCTATATTCCGTTAATGAAATTGGTAAAGTACATATGCGTACGCAACTAACGTCCGCGCTCCGGTAACCTCCCATCCCATCGGCATAACGTCAACCGATTTAATGAGGCGAATTAGCTGATGACCTTTTTGAGATAGGTGAAGTATCTACTAGTCAGGGCTATTTTCTGCGGCATTCCGTGCATGGCTGCTGCAGGCGCCGGTATCCACTGCCGGGACATGTTGGTTATCATTGTCATAATACACGAGGCATTCACTGTTCAAGACACTTAAAAATACTCAGGCTTTCGCCGCAATATTGAGCGCACAAAGGTGTTACAAACTTTGTAAAACCGCACGATGACATTGGATGTTTTGAATGCAATATTATTACTACGCCCAATTGTTGTGTTAAATACTTTAAAGCCCTTGCTCTGATTTTTGCTGGCAGTATCAACTGCGTTGCAGCAATAAACGCGGTATTATATATATATATATATATATATATATATATGTATATCGCTTAAGTCTAATATTACATGCATGGCGCTCATTAATGTTTGTGTTTTTTGCTTATTCCTGGAGTGGATGTATTGCGCGCCAGGATTTATATTTGGTATTGTGTGTCGATATGACATTGCAGCGAAAGAATTGCGTTAGCTTCTCACCAACGTCGTTCATTACGAGGTATGTAATTCTACTAAGATTACAGGAGTTTAACAAGTTTGCTTTTGAAAGCCAGCGTCATGTTAACGTTGTAAGGCCTGCGCTGTAAGACAAAAGCATAGAACATAAACTCAAACCCTCCTTTGACTGGCGGGCGGATGCAGATTTATGACGGCGCCTTCCCCTGTCGTCCTGTAGGCAGAGGACGGCATTGGATGATTTTGTCTAATGAAACGGATCTCGTATCGAGCGTCGACGTAACGAAGGTGCGTAAATCGGTCCGAGGTTTAACCGGAAAGCAGTATCTACGCGATCTCCCAAGGAGAAGGGCTTTATCAGCAAGACAGGTTGGCTCATATGTCGATGGGCAGTCAAGTCAAGATAATACAGGATCTTGAAGAATCGCGGACGCCGAATAAAGTGTCCAACCTTGCTTCATCGATCAAATCCTCGCCGCAAAGCAGTCTGGCTTTTAACTCATTTAATCCTGACTTCAGTTGCTGGACTTCTGCTTTGGCCCCTTCTCACGGCAATCTTCATTGCCAATGCTAAGGTTTTTAGAACCGATCCACCAAGGCAGGAAGACACAGACAGACGAGAAGCGCCGAGTTTGGCAGGCGTTGAGTCGTTTAACTTTTTGCGTCGATCGTTCTCGCTGCGGGAGTTCCCGTTTCCTGATTTCTTAACTTTTAGCTTTTACAGATTACGCAGAGACATCGCAATCCCGCAGGTGTGAGGGTGTTCTCCATGATCCACGTCATAATTTGATAGATCGTTATTTGTATCTACCTCGTTGTCCAATATATACCAAGTGGCCCATAAAATACCTGTGTGCATATATATATATATATATATATATATATAAATATCTATATATATATATATATATATATGTATATATATATATATTTTTTTTTTCATAATTACTTTATGGAATTGTGCAAATGAATGTGTATACCAAATTTCTGCAAAACTCGGAGATGTGAAATGTCGATCAATGGTTTTAACGTGCTATGATGCCAATCAAACCCTTTCATTTTGCTTGCTCACCCTATAACACAGAAGTCCTTGAGCATGTGCAGAGCATAACCCTTAACAGCGGTTCCGCTCTTTGGGATCAAAGAGATCAGGAGCTCGCACGGAGCGCGCTCGGATTGGTCCATCCGCGGCTTGCCCAACTTCCGGAGTCACATCCGGTTTCCTAGACTTTTGCCGCGCTACCCGTGCTCAGTGTTACTCGCTCTGATCTCAGTTATCCCTTCGCTGCATTTCCTTGTAGCGTCTGACCCCGTCTCGTTCTCTATCTTTCACACTCAACGCCCTCCCTATTCGCCGTATTCGTGTGCTGCTCTACTGTCCGCGCCAGTCGGATCCGAAACGGGAAGTGGTTCCTGACAGGAGTCAAGAGTGTGACTTTCGTCCTCTCACGTTTGCCCTCACCCCATAATCTTCGGCGCTTCCAACACAGCTGCCGTCTCCCGCATGGCGTTCTCGACTTGGCTTCTGTTGGGCTGGTCTGGCTCACCCGCTCATCTGCATAGCAAGTACGGATCATCCGGAGAAGGGAATCCTTTACGCTCCACTGAAGAGGCTAGTGGTCGGCGTAGAAAGGGGTCTATACGCCGGGGGAGGTACCCGCCGTAAAAGAAGGGGCGGCAAACGAGGTAGAAGAAAAGCGAATGGATAGAAAAAACAAAGGACAGGTACATAACGTTGTTTTGTCACAGCGAAGAAATTCAATTTAAAAACAAAGGCATGGCAAGACCACACTGATGACACACTAGGAGAAAATCTCCCAAGCCTCAATCAGCAAGGAGCATAAAATGCGACTAGCAGAGAATAAGGAGAGCATCTGTCGGCTTGTGAACCCTCGAATTCAGACAAACCAATCGAGGCTGAAGCTGTGAGTCTCCCTTCGAGTCGAAGGTTGGTTAACACACGACGCCTACTGGATCAGCGACGTTTAGATCGTAAAGAGTCGAAATAACTATAAAACAAGTTACTTAACTCTACGAGAACAGGGATTTGGCGGGGACAAAACTATAATTCGTATGGGTGAAATATACGGCACGGTCTTGGCTTGCGGTGAGACGCCTTAGACAGTATCGAGAGCAGTTTCCGACTCTGCGTAACAGCTGTAAGGGACTATATATATCTATATCTATATATATATATATATATATATATATATATAGATTGTGTCATCACTTGTGAGGGCATGCGGATGACGGCGGTTGACCCACAGGGTTCCATCCTCGGGCCACTACTGTGGAAAATAGCGTACGACGATGTGCTTCGACTACGTAACCTTTCTGTAGGAGTGGACCTTTTAGCATACGCAGATAACTTGGCTGTGACGGTGCAGGCGAATACGACAACGTATTACAAATGATACGCTAATAAAGCCCTGGAAGTTGTAGAGACTGGGTTGGCTCTTGCTCCGGAAAAGAGTCAGGGTATCCTGTTGGTAGGGAAAAAACAAGTGTTCCATCAACCTTGTCCTGAATGAGGTCCAGATAAGGATGGTCAATGCAGCCAGGTATTTGGGCATACATCTGGATAGAGGAATGAGGGGTATGCACCATGCAAGAAACGCTCTGAAGAAAGTGGAGAAGGTGGCAAACATAATAGCTAAGATCCTCCCTAACGTTCACGGACCAAATACGGCAGGACGTAGGCGGATTATCATTTTGGCCGTATAATCTATAGCGTTGTTTGAAACACCAGTGTGGTTCAAAGCGGCTAAATGGTCACAAGGGCTAATTAAAATGCTAAGAAGAACACACAGGACCGCAGCTAATAGAGTTACTCAGGCCTATAGGACTGGCAGCACTTTGGCTACACTTATATTTGCTGGCAATTCTTCGCTGGACTTAAAGCAGGGGAAAAACACAGACTATGGGACAGGGTCCCGGAAAGCGCTACTAGCGGAGTCAAATATGCCGGAAGGGAAGGCACACGTGCTGCATCGCAGAACGAATGGGCTGCCATTCCGGATGATGCTCCGGGTGCGCGCGTACGCGATCTCATTCCTGACAAAAGGAATTGGTTAAATCGACTCGGCGGAGAGACTGATCACTTTCTGACGGAGCTTATAATGGGCCATGGGAACTTTTATACATATCTGTCAAGGATAGGAATAGCCCCCTCGGACACGTGCGTACACTGGGACCTAGGCGTCGAAAACAACTTAGCCCATGTCTTATTGGTCTGTTGAGAAGAAGAGCCGAAAATGGCGGTATCAGGAGAAAAGCCTCGGTAAGATTCTACTAAGTGAATGCGTGACATCCGATGTTCTAGCTTTCCAGCCACCTCTTGAGGGCAGCCCGAACTCCTTGCGGGAATAGGGGAACGCCTAGCAACTCCAGATCCGTGCCGACAGTCATGCATTTTAGGAGAGCTCCCAGCATTTCAGAGTCAGTTTTACGACATAGACCTCACACTTTGCGGGGTTTAGGGCCAGGCCAATTCATTCCGTGAACTCAATGACTTTGTGGATGTCCCTTAGAACTGCCACAGGTGCTCTGCCCAGAAACCGTCGTCCAAGTACCATACGTTTCGAGGGCACTTAAGAGAGTGGACTAAATCCTTGACAGCCAGACAGATCAGGCGGGGATGGGTCGCTGTACCCCAATTTGCGACACTATGGTGTCAAGTGGTAGAAGAAAGGACGATGGCTCCTTATAAGGTAGTTCTACCTAGTGAAACGTACTCGGAGCCGAAACTTTGACCGCACTCAACGGGTGGTCCCTTCCAATAGTGTTGAAGGCATTTCTGAAGTCCACATTGACCACAAGTGTGGCTCCACGACGATGAGCGGTCGCCAATCAGAAAGAGGCTAGCTCCAGCGAAAAAGATCGACGACCTTGGTCAGGGAGCCGCAAGCCGGTCTTGTAAGAGAGGTGGTCTGATAAAATCGAGGCTTGCGGCTGAGCTACATGAAAACTTTTTATGGCAGACCGAACATTCTCTTCTGATATGGTTAATGGCAAGCGCACGTGAGGAGGGCTAAGCCAGGACAGAAGTGAGGACCCAAGGATGCTTGTCCAGCAGTAAAGCCGTCTCACTAGGTTTCTGCGCCAGCATGTCTCCTGAAATTAATGCCCTAGGCGCCGAAGAAACGTTGCCTTTCGAGAGCTTGGTAATAGCTAGCCAGACCGTGCTGCCGGTGCCGGGGGTGTTGGCTTGGGGCAGGACTACTACTATGATCAAATCGTCTTCCATCAACGTCACGGAGGTGGTTCTTCCGGACGGTAACCGCCAATAAGCGGTCATCCTTCCCACTATCGAGGAGGCAGAGGATTACGGGCGTAATATAAAGTAAGGAAAGCCATGCGTTGTTGTCACTGTTCTCTGCGACTAAGCACAGGACCTTAGTGAACCTTCGGCTACTTCTCGGCTTGTAGAACGACCTGCGTACCAACCCCCACTGCTGGCGAAATCCTCCTGACCTTTGTAGCGCAGGCAGGACTCTGTACCTCGGACGACGGGCCATCTTGAACGGAAGCCGAGACACAACGGACAGCTCCAACGATCACCGCCTTATAATCTGCTCTAACCTGCTGGAGCGTGTGACCCTCGACTATAATTCTGGTTTTCTCGTGCAGGTAAGCTAGCCGTGGGCATAATGGAAATGCCGCCCGGTGAGATCCCTGGCAGTTCACGCACCTCTGAACCTTACGACAGGAATCAACGGTACTATCCGGGCCTCCGCAATTCTTGCAGATCTCTTTTCCAGACACTTATCAGGCGTCCGGGTTTCAAGCATCTAAAGCAGATCCTTGCTTGACCCGGCTCCTGGATCACCGGGTGAGAATTATGGCCGAGAAAAACGGACGCATTCGGTGAACAATGGGCTGACTTTCTAAATCCTCGCAGTAAATGAGGTGACGGCCGGGCAGGTGGCCGATACGGAGCATTCTCCAATACTTGACACTTGAAGTAGCGTGTTTACACTCTTAAAGACTTTTACTCAGACCACAATTGACTAGGTAGCACCGGCATTTTTCCAGTTTGGTGACACCGCGTAATCTCCTTGAAAAATGCAAGTATTGGACCTTCAGAAAATAATGTATTATCCGACCCGACAGTTGGTTGTCTTCGATAACCTTACCTTAAATAATTGAATGCTTGGTAGTCGCTGAGACTGCCATAAGGCTACAGTAAAACTAGTACCTACTATAAAACATTTACGATTATAAATAAAAATGTGAATAGTAGATTTAAAGCACTCTGTTAGTCATCATTGTTAGTTGAGCAACGTTATTGTTACTAAGAGTTTTCAAAAAACGCTTAGTAGTCGATTAAACTGCATACTCATTAATTCAAAAAAGTTGGATATTTAAAATATAATAATAGTAGTTTTTGTATTTTCCTTCAGTAAATAATCCTTATTGTTATCCGCCAAGTCGAGTTAAAATTGGTTAGGTTTTAAAAAATGGGTGCTGTTCGCGTCAATTTTTTTTCCACTTAAGGGGTATCGATTTTTTTTTAATGCCGATCAGTTCGACTTTTGTGAAGACCGTTCGACGGGCGCACACCCTCGACATCTATGTCAGCACGTTGTAGCTAGACCTGATGTTAGTCACAGACGTGTGGAGAAACACCTTACATCTAACTACGCTCCATCCACATCGATGCCTAGAGGCTGTATTTTGATCAATTCAAATTGCTTTATAATTTCCATAATCATGCACAAATGTGATACTATCATAGGCTAAGATGTGCTTAATGAGTTTTTTGTGATGATGCATGTGTTTAAGGAGATCTAGTAATTTTAAACCTCAATAAATATTCGTGTTATACATGTTTCATCTGACTGATCTACCTCCTTTTCACATGTATCTCATTATTTCATATATTATTTTCATGTATTATTATTTCAACGCGAGCGTCATGCAATTAAGATTCTTCGGAGAACCACGTTGTAAATTCACGCAAAAATGGTTTCTTAGTGCACGAAATGCACATTACGGGCTACTATAGTCATGCGTATCTGTAATATTATTAAACATTAATTACGTTCTACCTTAAATAGTTGTTTACTTAATGTTATAAATGAATACTTTATTGACGTGTTTATACTTGTAATCGCCTCGTAGAAAAATATCATTTGTCTTGAAACTACAGTTTAGTACACAATTAAGGGCTGCGCTTTTAGTGCGACACTGTGATGCGGGTATTTTTAAATAAATTAGTCCAAAAGTTATTATATGCCGTAGAAAAAGAGACGAGCATAGGGGACATATCCGGCAAACAGTACGCTCCAATTACGCTCTAAGCACAAGCATAAATTATGTAATCTTTCAAAATGATGTAGGAGATCTCGACAGCTCGCTGAGACAAGCTTTCTTTCACTTAAAAGAACCGCATGCATATTACGCGCTTGTATTATGAATATCATAATGTGACTATCTCGTTCTTGTCCACCCCCCGTCTTGCGAAACGGCATACGTTCACGACGACCTTGGTATCGGCGCAATCACGGTAATATCTACCAACGATCAATCTTGGCGATAACTAAAAAGCTCGTTGTATAGCTAGCTGATAGATAGATACTCGTTGTATAGAAGGTAGATAGATAATCGTGTTAACTGACAGCGAAATCGACTGATTCAATGATCTATCTGCAGAAAATGAGCTGTTTACCTAAGTGTGCACCTATCGGCACGCCGGATTCAATCTTAATCAGTCATATCTTAAGGCAGCACAAACGGAAGGGCACGGCAAGAAGTCTAGTCTAGAGGAAGCGGGTGCGTGACTAGAGAGAGAGAGGCAAGGCGGCCGTGTTGTCATGCTACTAATGCTACGCTGCTACCAGCAACGCTGCCCGTCATGAAGGCGATGATGAATACGATCGTGACAACAGGAAGTCCTGGGTTGTAACGTCACAATATAACGTTACATTACTATTCACTTCCTCACCTTCCCCTTTACAAACTCCTGCTGGCATCAATGTAGCCGAACAACTGGCGCTGCACCGGTTAAATAATTAGACATTAAACATTAAACGTTTCACAGCATTAGACTGTATATGTATATATAAACATATATATATATATATATATATATAAAAAATATATATATATATATATATATATATATAAAATATATATATATATATATATATATATATAAAATATATATATATATATATATATATATATATATATGACCAACATCATCTGTCGTAGTAGAATATCAACATCAGGCCTGTCGAGTGGCTGCGGCAGTGGTGTTTCTAGAGAGCCGTAGAGAGCATTAGTGCCAGACGGGTTTGAGCTTCGCTACGCTTGTCTTGAGCGCAAATTTGAAACACCGACGGCGTGGGTCGACGAGCTCGCCATTCGCCACTCGGACGCTTTGAGGCGCAACGCGCCCAGAGCCCATGAGTGAGCGGCAAGCGACGTATGCTGACGGGAGTCGAGAGAGCGGTATCGCACCTATCTAACCGGTACTCCGCGGCAACCCTATCGTTCGTTCGGCCGAGCTTGACGACGACTACAACCACAACAATCACAGCAACAACAACAATAAATGCTAGAACAAGCTAGTGGTTACACAGGTATAGCAGTTACTAGTGTCTGTAGTGTCCGGAAATCTCAGCGAAACCAATTGGACTTCTAAAAGTGGTGTTACCATGTTCGGCGATAAACTCCGTGTGTATTGCTGTTAAGTCGTAGGAAATATCATACCCTGTGTAGGATTGATTGCCAGTGTTGGAAAACATCATAAATGATGTGATTATAAACGCAATGACGAAGCAAACACGATATAGTGAAGTAGACAATCCGTAAGCTGAATGTAATGCCCCTAAGATAATGTTTGCGGTTTATTTTTGTGTTTTCAAGCATTCGTCTGCTGGTTTCCTGGAAACGCATCAAGGTAAACACGTTAGAAATATTCAATTGCCACGTTAAGCTGGAAGAACGATCTCCTCCTAAGCTTGCTGCGTGGTGGGGTCCTGGGCGTTGACAGTCTCGGACCTAGGTGAGAAATGTAGATTAACCAGTCGCGTCCAGCCAGAAGAAGCTTTTTAAAAGTATGGCGACAATTATTCTGTGGAACCTCCGTTCATCATACTTTGCTAGTCTAATGAAACAACATCATTGTAGTGGTTCTATGAGATGCATAGGATAATCGTTTTCAAAAAATGTGTTTAGAGTATTTCAACATAATTTGAAAGGCGGTAACGTGCCAAAAATTTTAAGGTGTGTGGTATAATAGCAGTCTTCGATATATGGCACTATCATGTGTCGTGTACGGGGTTTGATCGTCAATGTAAAAGTATACCTTGCACTGTAATGTAGTTCTTATATGTATCATTGTATGTACACATGCCTACTTCCATAATGCAAGAAGGATCAAAACAAGCAAAATAAGTTTAAGGTAGGCCGCTATACAAAACGCTACACAATTACAACGACTACAAATTGATAATGAAGAGAAATGCATGAACGAGTTATCAGGCGGAAAGCTCGACAATGAGCGAGGGCCGTCTTCGTAGAGTGTTGACGGTGTGGACTCGACGAACTCAAAGGTCAAAGCGAATCGAGCTAGCAGACCTGCGGTGGTAGAGCTAGTGAGTGAGAGAAGCCCACCAGCTTAGCCGGGTCCCGTCATGCCTAAAGGAGTGCCGATGAAGGCGCGCTTAGCTCTAGCCGATTGCCGAGAAGACGCTGCAGAAGCGGAATGTGGCCTGGATGCCGGCGCAGAGAATAGGCGGTTCGCCATTGTTACGCTGTTACGATGCTGTGGACCACGGTCACTTTTGAGAAGGTCAGTTCAATGAACCGAGTGAGTGCCAATGTTTCCGATGGGACCACCTTCACACCTTTCTACCTCCACATGACAAGACTGTGCGAAAGGCGAAACCGACCCGAAGTCGGGATGACTCGGTGGAAGATCCACCCTGTAGTACTGCCACATTCGCTCGCAGCCGCTCGTAGCCCTATATCGAGTGCTAACAAACAGTTCGACTACTAACCACTGTTACTCCTTTACTATTACTTGTACGGCAACAACTGCGACTCGTAAGCCGGACAGCTTGGCTCTCTACGTGGATGGCCCGACATGTCAGAGATGCCATCATCTTTATCTTCGTTGTCGTTGAGTTGGCCGCTACGTCTCTAGCAGGAGCGACGGCAGCAGCGACAGAGGCATCTCGAACATTTGGTCTCCGCTTAAAGCGTGGACGAAGAGGCATTAATTTAATTCACGGGCATTAAGCGACTCATTTGATGACATGGTGTAACCACATACACGGAACAACTCGACCCACAAATATATATATATATATATAGAAGCTATTGTTATGCTGTGGCCTTTCTTATAGATAAAGTAGTGTTAAATATTAAAAAAAGCTAGTGTGGCGGCGTGGTCTAGAGGAATAATGCGCTAATCATGGTTGTCATCTACAGAGGTGTCGCCGGTTCGATCCCTGTTGTTGATCGAACTCTGTTTGAGCGATACTAATCGAGAATCGATTATGTAGCTTCTCCCCCGCCATTTATTTAGCTCTTTGTATCCTTGTGTCCAATATCCCTGCCTTAGCATCTGCCAATAGTCTATTCGCTCTTGAATTATCGTATACTCCTCCCACACCGTCCATTTCCTGCTTTTCCTTTCTGTATATACCTGCCAAGCTCGATCTGGAGCCCATCGCCAAGTTCCATTTGCACGTGTATGACCTGTTCACCCTCAAATTTGACATTTTCCCTTTCTTCGTCTAGAAACTCCCTGGTGCAAGTAAACGGCAACCCAACGCAAGTCTTATCACTTCTTTTTGTGCTGCTTCGTAATTGTTTCCCAACCGCGCCCTATGGATCAAAGTGACATTAGCAAATGTCAATGCCACTGGCATTAGCCAACGTTAATGTCCTGGTACATACATGGCCTTCCATATATTCCTTGTTACTGTAAATTCATTCAACCTCCAGAGGCCCTCACACCTTACTGCATTTCTTCTTCTTTCAGCCTTCTTCCTCCGTAATATCTCTCCTTCTTCTAAATATTTATCCTATGCAGTCACTGCCACCCCTAGGTAATTGTACTGGCTCAGATAGTCTAATTCCCTCCCCTGTAAAACAAGTTTAATTTTCCCTCTAGCGCTATTTAATACTAAAATTGCGCTCTTTTTTGTATTAAATATCATGTACAGTCCTTTCGCTGCTTCCCCACAGGCATTCAACATTTGTTGAACTTCTGTAGTGTCCCGCCCTCATACTACCATATCGTCAGCAAACAGCATATATACATATATGAGGGGTGTTCAAAGAAAAAGGTATGAAACATCGTAACAATCAAACCGGTTGCGATTTGAGTATGCTACTTTGGCAAAACGTACTGAGACACCTAGGGGCGGTTGTGTATGCGTGGACGCCTGCGCATGACGGAGGAGAGAAGCAGGCTGTTATGTGTACCGTCCAATTGACAGGGTAGTGCGTGTGAGGACATCATGGCGTTTCTATAGCAAAATTCGCTACGCGAATGTTGGCAGCAATATGGGCGAAAACAACCGCGTATGGGCCTAAGTACGACTGCAACACCTGTTCCGGTGTCATGAAGATTCTGCTTTTTTTGAACCGATCATTATCGGTGACAAGACCTGGGGCACCTTGCGTTTTCATCTCCCCCTTCAATTAATGTGAATGGTTTCTTTGATGACGTTTACTGTGAGACACTCCGTAGCCAACAAAACTCCATCAAGAGCAAACGACATAGGTGCTCACGGGGATAGTGATTCTGTTCCATAATGCTTGAGCTCGGACGACAAACTGGAGGTGGACTGGCTCTTGTCGCGGTAGAAGGTAAAAAAACAAAAGCTGCAGGAATTTTAAGAACACCCAAATTTTTTAGATTGTGAAACTGTGGGCTAGTTATGCTAGAGCCTTTGGTGACTACTTTTAAATAAAAACTTCAATCATGCACACAATTTTTACCTATTGATGCTACTCATAAATATGTCGATACTCTACCGTCATCTTTGTAGAATTTAGAATAAAAGCCTAAAATGTCGTTTCTTAAACGTGCTTAAACGTCTAACCATAAGTAAAATTGAATTGCGTGGGGTTTACGAATAAAGGCTTCACCATGGAAGTGCAGTAGTGTTTACAACTCGTAAAGGTTGCGGTGTATCTGTTAATAGTAGTTCTGTACAAACTAGTGCAATCGACACACATTTCTGCGTTTACAATATTAAAAAAAAACACTTGTATGGGGTTAGAACATAACACGTTCAATAAGTGTTTAACATTTAAAAAGCGGTAAAAAACAATAATGTTACGTATTTTACATTAGATTATTTTCCAATAACAACTCAAGTTGCGTCGACATGTAATCTGTGATGATTGTACAACTCAAGTTGCGTCGACATATAAGCTGAAATGAGTAATAGACTGTTTTGCAATAACGTAGATAGTCTTATCTTTATCAAAAATGATAATCACTGGAGACTAAGAATTGTACATGCAAGACAAGATATTCACCATAGTTGGTTATAGTCACCGTGACAACTGGGCGAAACTAGATCAAATTCTCCTAAATTTCATAGCTAACTATGCTGCACAGAAGCACATACTCTTTAGCATATTTTCTACTGAACATTAGAACAAATCGGAAATGCCTTAATAAAACAATAGAGGGCTGTTTTGGTGTTCATTCCCCATACCTTATTACCTAATGAACTATAAAAAAAAAACTCAATACATGTATATATATACACATTGTATATAGGTGCACTTTATAGTCTAGCTTCAAACTCTATATAGTCTTAGAAAATATTGTGATGATTTATTAATCAATTACAATACGTTTGCACACCCGGCAGTGCTCGCCTTTAACAAGAGCTGAGCATACAAATGGAAGTACTTCCCATTAAGCCGTCGTGCACGAACCTAAGCATTATTGTGCACTACTTTGCAAATAGGTCGATGTGACAGGGAGCCAGTTTATCCCGGTCGATTTCCTGAGTACAATATATGCCACGGCTCTTGTTCCATCAGTGTGAAAGTACTGTATGGTTTGAGCAGATGAACTAACATAAGCACTATAAAGTACAAAAAATCACGTTACGTGGTATCAAGTTAGCGTTCTGTCAATACAAAGGATAACCCTCCAGAAAATACTAGAAAACGAAATTCTTAGTTTAAGCCATTATAAACGAAAAATAGAGTGAGAAAGCGTTTTCTTTGAGGAATACGTTATGATTGGGTGAACAATCAGCTAAAACGTATGGGAAATACTTAGCAATTATTATAGCTATTCAGACGCATTCTATCCGTTGCCGACTGGATACCCCCTAGTCTTGTACACATAAATTGATTCAGCATGTAGGAAAAGCTTATTAATATTAGCAACAGATAGGCTTAATCTTTCGACGGGAGAGTTTCTGTGGCAGAGGCTGTGACTCGATATACAACAGGGAAATGCAGTATCTTTAGAAGGATATTATTGAAGTGGGCTCACCCCAAGTTAGACAACGTGTAACGTTACACACGTTAACCACATTTGTAAGCTTCAAGTACCAATAAAAGTAATACATACACTAATCATAACTAGCTATATACTAAATAAGTAAACGCTTGTCAAAATGCAATTTGTCCATAAAGAAAGGAATCTGTGTAATAAGTTTACTTATTTAGAGTGAATTTGGAAACATTTTCTGTCACTGGGTTGACCAAGCACTGAGCCGACCTTGTTTTGATGATTGCCGATTCTAATTTTTTGTCGAACAGGCAGCACTATCTTCAAATAGGCGTAAAATATCACACATTTAACGCAATTCTTTAACAAAAAGGCGCCACCATGTGGACGCCCCATTATTACGTCGTTTACGCACAACCATGGTTGTCATTTTTAATTCTGTACAGCTAAGCAAGGTTTTGTTTGGTGTCGTTCAAACTAATGCATTTGCGCACGCATTTGTCAATATCACAACCTTTACACACCTTCTGTCAATCTTTGACTCACTAAGTGAAGCGTGGATGTATTGATTTATCAGCGTGGTAGGCCAAGTTCTTGTGAGGTTATTTTTTTGTTAGATTTTCAATGTATCTTAAGGCATGCACTTTAAGAATGCTCGAAAAAAATGTGACTATGAATTATATCTTTATTCCGCTTTGTCTGGGTGGTTGCCAAAGAGATTTGCTGCGCCTGTTTTTTTGTCTGTTTTCTCTCTATATGCCTGAAAGAGAAAAAATCAACTATCAACATCATATCTAGATTTTCGCAATAGTTTACAAATTCAGACTGTCCGTATTTACTGACCTTATCGATTGAGTAGTAGTGTACGCTCCCTACGACAATTTTTTGGCACAGTTTTATTTAATATTGTTTGCTCTGTTTAACTTAGCCTCATTCACCACAAATAATTAATTCACCATTGAATTATATACATTTTGAGAAACCACTTGAAGTTGCTTTTAATATCCTTGTCTGTTGTAAATTGTTATGGTTTTAAACATGATATATATATATATATATATATATATATATATATATATATATATATATATATATATATATATATATATATATATATATACGAGTATATATATATAAAGTGCGTTGCAAAAAATTAGCAACTCATGTTTTTTGTGATTTTGGCTTGACTTATTTGAACGATTTGAAATATTAAGGACATGATGTACATGACGAAACACGAGTATGGTGTTAATTTCGTTGCAATCTCGCAATCGGTTCATACAAAAAAAAGTGTGAAAAACAGTGTTGCAAAATATTAGCAACAATAACATGCTAACAACACAGCTCTTGTTTGTAAAGGATAGTCGATACTACAGCTGATATTTGATCCCGGGGATCAAATGTCAGGAATATTGTATAGCTAAATCCATCGTTCTATAGCTGCAAAATATTCTACAGCTTAGTCGTTGTCCCAAACTAACGGCGAAGCGTATGTTTAAACCATGGGTCGCACAAAGGATCTCTCGGATAACGAAACAACAAGAATTGAGGCATATGCTGAGCTCGGTCATACAGTAACTGCTATAGCAACCAGATAAGGACGGCATAAGAGCACCATCGGCAGGTTCTTACACCCTGGAGTGAACCAAAGGTGTAGATCTAACAGTGGGCGTAAGGCAGTTTTGACTATTCGAGATCGGCAAAGCATCATACAGTTGGCTATTCATGACCTCGTATATGGAAAGGGCAGGGCAGAATGGTTATATGATAATTCAAGAGCGAGTGAGAGCTACAAGGATGCACTGAGCTAAATAGAGGGAGGGGGAAAGTACAGAATATCGAGCTTGTGGGTCAGGGAATGCGTCAATCAAACATATTGTAAAAGAATATACAGCCTTGGGAGGAGTAGAGATATAGGCCTGTCGGAGGCCCTAGGTTTGGAACCAACTGTTAGAAACGACCAAGTCAATATTACAAAGGAGAAGCTGTCCCAATAAAACGCAACTATTCAGTAAGTTG
This sequence comes from Dermanyssus gallinae, assembly GCA_003439945.1. Lineage (NCBI taxonomy): Eukaryota > Metazoa > Arthropoda > Arachnida > Mesostigmata > Dermanyssidae > Dermanyssus > Dermanyssus gallinae. The sequence goes on along the minus strand of QVRM01005866.1, from coordinate 825,994 downwards.
TGGAGGACACATAGATTATATGGATGCGTAGGTCATATATACGCTGCGTCTCTAAGCGGCCCTGATGTAAAAGGGAGACATGTGTATTTAGGTATACGTGCCAAGCGAATAACAAATCAATCAATACGAATGTAATATAGAGCCTAGATGTTGATATGATAGATGACTTAAAATAGGCGGAGATTGTATTAAAAAGTCAGCACGTCTCAAGTATAAAACTGTGTTATCAATGACATCTTTCACGATTACGAAGTATGAAGTGTTTGCTCGTTCCATAAACATGTGTGCTATCGTCGACGATAACGATGTTCGCCATTGCAGTTTGTAGATACGTCGACAGCCATTTCAACTCGACGAGTTTACAGGCTTCAAGCGTTATAAATATACACTCGAAGCACCTGGTCGCAGAGCACCACCACCTGCCACCCCACCCGGCGATGAAGGGAAAACGTTTCTCTACGGGTCTCCGTTTTGCTAGCACTGGCTGAAAAGCAACTGGCCCACCAACACTCGCACGAGATTGTCGGAGTCGCCTAACTGCACTGTACATCGCCGCACCGACCACACACAATACAAGGCGTACAGAGGCAAGACCTCAATGCCTTTTTGCCAAATTGAGCTTCACCACGTCCGCCGCTGCGTCCCGTTCGGCGGCGTTTCGCCGCTATTTGCCGACGCTAACCGGCCTAGACCTACGTTTGGAGTGCGGTGCAGGAAAAGCCGCATGGCCGTCTCTCGGCGAACTTGGCAACTTGGCAGCCACGATGCCTCGATGCGTTGCCCCCTACTACTTGATCGTTGCTCTTTCGTCGGCGAGTGTCGATTTCGACACCGATGTCAGAAGTTGCGCTGTTCCAGCGTTAGGAGTGCAGGACGTCGTTACCACGACGACGCCACATTATCTAACCGACACAGCCGTGTCGACTGCCACGGACTTGCTGCTCGGTTGTGCCGAGTTGTGAAGCGGGACCGGAACGAAAAACGGCTGAAGCAGCAAAGCATGTGTCTGCCGAACGGGGTGTGCTGGGATGATGCCCTGCTCCTGCTGCTGTTGCTACTGCTGGCGCTGTACGATAGCCAGGCAGTCGAGGCAGACGAGCAGTGCAAAACGCTAAAATTCCGCAAAAAAAACTGTGAAGAATTTACAACGTGGAACAACCTCAAAACCACCACCAGCACGGAGGCGTTACTTTGAAGCAGAGCAAAAATAGGGAGCGCGAAACTTTACCACGAGAACCAGCACCACCACCACCACCACGACCACCACCACCACCACTACTGCGATTATTATTATGGCTACTACGGCACATCCTGTCTTTAACGGAGTCAGGCGGACACTGCGAACTGTTTCCGCTACTTGCTTTTACCCGCGCTAAAGGGCTGTCGCCTGACATGTGGCCGTTAATAGGACTGTAGTTAACTCCGCAAGGAAGACACCGAGAACACGAGAGTTGCCTCATGGAACGTAAAGTGTGACAATGTACCCCCTGGAGCGACAACTGCGCATTCATTGGCGTGTATATAAGATAACGGGAGTTTTCCCCAATTCATGTCTAAATGTGTCCGCAACGAAATTTTTACCGAGCTACTTTAGATGGACATCGCATGTATGCGATAAAATAAATATATATATATATATATATATAATTGGGAATGGATGGTAATTCACCATCTCTTATTGAGACATCATCTGTGCTCCTGATTTTTGTCTGATGATGGCCGAATATAGCCCACTTCGGCATTGATTTTGACTAAATCGGGACTCATGAAAACCAATTTAAGGGTGCTTGGTCCAGGTCCTTGACTCATGACTTCCCGAATGCAAGGCAATGGCCATGCCACTATGCCACCTCATTGCTTCGTAGACGGACCTCCATAAATACAAATGTGCAACGGTGAGGCTCGAACCCGCGCATCTATGTGTCTCCTCCGGTTGCGAGGCGCAAACTAATGCATGACGCCACCGGGCTCGACACCTCACTTGGTACTACGCGTGATATATATATATATATATATATTGTGTTGGACAAACAGTAATTTGTAGTCAGTCTAAAAATTAACGAGTTAACCAACTTTATTAATTCAAAAAGTACCCTCTATTGTTAGTCTTTCTCCATCTCTGACCCAGACTACAAATTCTCATGGCAAGAATTCTGGTGCATCTCAAAAAATGTCTCTACGTGTGTTTTTATTGCTTTAAATGAAGTGAAGTTCTTTCCTTGCACATAGTTCTGCAGACATCTGTACGACATTTCGACAATGAGTGCTGTGGAAAAACTGGACAAATTTCCCAACCAAGCTTGCGGAGCCTGGGCAAACTCACATGCCGCCTGTAGTGGCTCGGCGGAAGAAAATGCCCTTTCTATTCACGAGGTTGTGTATCTTTCATTTAAGGGCGGCAAAAACTCTGTTGAGCTGATCACTGTAGACCCCACGTCCATCGTTTGGCCTCTAGCAAGAACTTCGTGGTGGACGATGCCATGCCTATTTCACCAAACGCAGAGCAAAATCCTGCGCAAATGGGTTAGCCTATTTAGCGTCTTTAAGGGAGGTTGGCCCGGGGCATCAGGGTCTTTGACGTTTCACATTGCCGTAGAAAACGAATTTTTCGTCACAAAACCATGGGTGCGAAGGCGAGTGACGATGGTTGTGTGACACATCCCAACTTCCATGGCTAATTCAGGCGTAGTCACTCGAGAATTTTGTTCCACAGTTTTGCTGCAAGCAGTTTTTCTAGAGCTTCAATGTGCCTTCCAGAACGGGGCTCATCCAGAACGGCTAAGGTACAAACTTGCCGAACCAATTGTAGCATGTAGAGTTTGAAATGCTGTCGTCGCTGAATACGCTCCCAATAATTTGGATCATTTTCACAGCAGTAAGATCTTTTTTGCGCTCGTACAGTGTTGCTGCCCGTAACTGGGATTTAAGAAGCGCCTCTGCAAGGGCTTAGCATATTAGGGAACTTTTCAGTCTTAGCTTTTGAGACAAAAGCTCCTGCTTATAAGAGAAAAAGACGTTCGTAGCAGTACCTTACATGGGCAACCTCTTATGAGTTGCACATATAGCAAAAAGGGGAGTCATTTTCACCAATGCGACGTAGGTATCACTGAAAGCAGCACCGTAGCTCGCTATCAGTTGTGCGAGTAGATAGGTAGCGAGCCTTGTTTAAACCTGTACTACTTTTTGAGATCAGGATGTTTGAGTTTGGTCCTGTACCCAGGATGACCCGGCTAAATTACTTTCTATTGCTGACCCCATTTTCTTCGGGTATCTGATGGTTAGTATTCTTTCCGTCCGGATGAATTTCATTGAGTAGCTTTGTGAAGCTAGTTCCTTTTGGGTCCCAGGAAGCCTGCGTGCGATATTGAGCGCCATAAGTCCTTGGGTCCTGTTGAAGAAGCGGCGTGTTGTAACCCTGGTAGTCGAGCGCTCCCATAAGGATGCAGCATAAAGCATGATGCTACCTATTACTGATGCTAAGGAACGGCGCCAATAATTGGTTGCCCCTCTGATCCGCGACAGGATTTTTCGCAGCTCTAGTAAGGCTTTGGCAGCTTTTTTGCTGCATACTGCGCATGAGGTGTTCCTGTGGGAGCCCTATCCAGGTTAACGCCCAGGTACTTAACCTGGGAGACGTGACTGTTAAATGGTGGCGTTCCAGGCGTAAGTTCTGTGGAGGACGCGTTAGGCCATGTAAAAGCATTGCTTCTATTTTTGGTCAAACCACTCGAGACCTCGCTTGTGGAGGTATTGTCGGATGTCTGGCCAGGGCTGTTTCTTTGAGTAGATATTTGTCACGGGAGGTAGCGATCAGTGCCACATCGTCTGCGTAGGTGACGGAATATTACACATCACACTTCAATGCAGGCATACTTTGTGCTCATAACACAAGCGCCGTAACAAAGACAAACATTTACATTTGCTATAAAACAGCCCACCTGCGCGAAAGGCGGACTAGAATGTTGCCTTGCAATTCGTTAGTCTATATTATTTAACTACAATTGCGATAAACGTATATATACATAATGCAAACCGTATAACCCAGTGCCTCGGGCACCACCGGTTGTATAGGGCTACAAAAAAGTTTTTTCGGTTTTGTTCGTAAAGAATCATTATAAATTTCGAAAAAACTTTTTTGTAGACTCAATAGTTCGTCCTCGGTTCTCGATACTTAGTAAGCTTCCTTCTCTCGGCCATACGAGCAAATGGCTTCAGCTTCTCTGCTTGTCTGACGAATATACGATCTAGCCAAAATGGTGACTGTATGTAGTCAGTTGTCCACAGTCTCTGTAGGGCCTAGCATAGTCATGTGGGCTTTACAACGAGCCTATAGGGCATTCAATAAGATAAAGCTGAATCTCAAACTCTGCTCGAATCCGCACGCCGGTGAAAGATACCGGTGAGTTCATACCGTTAGTCCATATCCAGTCAACAAGCTACAACACGTTGACACGCTAGCCAAGCTCAAGCAAGTCAATTATCTGAGCGGCTTGCTCTTGCGTTGTATCTATTTCTCAGAACCCGTTGTTGACTATTTTTACTTATTTTATTGGGCGGGAGAAGCGTTGCGTTGACGAGTAATAGTCAGACCACGAACAGGTTCGAGGATCGAGTTTTAAAATATACAAGTGCAAGAGAGTGAGTTGTTTCTGCCTTGTTTAAAAGTCCAACGTTGGCTTACGAACGGGAAATATACCTATAAAAGAAAGTTATAATTTTGGTTTGAAAAAAAAACTGTTTTTTGAGTCTCTAGGTCCAGTAACGTAAATGTTTGTTACCACATCACGAAATCGCATACTTTTAGGGCAGTGCGTATATTTTAGAACTTATTTTATACTAGATTAGTTTAGTTAGATTCCTATTGTAAAGTACCTGAAGCTTAATGGTCAAAATGCCAAAGTCAGTGCATACATAAAAGGAAAATGTTGCCTTGTTTTTGTCGTGGGTTTATTAGATGTGTTACAAGTGCTACTTCTAGAAAAAATGTAAAACTACTTATGGCGTCACTAAAGCTGATCAAAAGAGTGGCCACCAGTTATCATACACGTTGTGTAGCTTGTAAAGGTCTCGTCGCAAGCGTTCAAGTATTTTGGCATCTCCCAAACGGTCCTAGGATTTCCGGATATATTCTGAGCAGAATTCACGAGGGCTTGTAGATACCGTTTCAGGGTCTAAGTGGCCCAAAAATATAGAAATCAAGACTTAATAAGACGGACGGTTACAGCGACTAAGGGATGGGCCCGCATCGATGCATCCCTGAAGATAGCGCACAGGCGAGGCCATACGACAGGGTCGTTATGTGCAGGCGCGTCATGTTGTTGGCACCATGAGTTTAATATATATATATATATATAATTAAAACGTTTTTGGGCCCGGGCCAAAACCCCTATATGTGACTCTCCTTGGTACGACCGGGTAGGCCATTTCTTCAAGGTATCTGTAATTCATATACCATTCGTATATCTGTAATTGCTTATGCAATTAAATGTATACTTGTCGAAGTAGGGTTGCACTGACGGTGTACACCGCTGGCTGCAATTATTTGCTGTAGAACATGCGAGTTGCGCTGTCAAAAGCAAAATCATGTGCTTCACGGTCTGGCATTTAATTTAACGGCTCCGATCAAACCCCAATGACTGAAACAATTTGGGAAGTTTAAAAGCGAGCAAACATCCCTAAAACTAAATTCACGATCAAGGTTCCCTGTCACGGTTTGTTAAAGCGCAAACTTCTGGATCGCTGCAAAGCCAGGCCGGATGACAACAAATCACGTATGTCGAGAGAAGTTTTAACGCAACGACAACGTCGCTTTAATAAATAAGTGCAATAATACTAGTTAAGTGATTAGAGCATGTACCGCAATGTTAAGAAATACCCCGACAGCATATATAAAACGGTAGAGAGAATTACCACCAGAAAAAACTTCAACGTAACATCTGTAATTTTATTTTTCTAAAAACAGTTATTTCTGTATCGTACAGCGTTAGCTGCGTGCGGTACGTAAATAGGCAAAGTTCGTATTTTATAAATTTTCCTTTCTGTCACATAAAGAGTGCCTCAGTTTAATGTAATAACCAAGTTGTGTTCCTTAACCCTTTCTCTCTATACATATATATATATATATATATATATATATATTCATGTGTACGTGTCTAGAGAGAGAGCTAAAGAACACTACTTGGTTATTCTGTCATTAAGCTGAGACAAATTGTATGTGAAACCAGCGCATGCCATGTACATACATATATGCATAAAACATGCATATATATATTTGTTCCTTCTTATGCTTTTATAAAAGGTGCTGAATTACACATGCAATCATTTGATATCTATGTCAAATCAATACTAGCGTATGCATCCCCTGCATGATTTCCAAGCAACGAAAAAGACGAGTATCACAGGATATTTTAAATAATTTTGTTGATAGAGTTTAATTTCCTTGTAGTGTGCCATAAAGGGACATACACGCAAATAGCATAGTTAATGTTTTGAAACAACTGGGCCAAAAATATTTACAAAGGATCGTAGGAAATAAAGAATTCTGCGGGAGTAACTATGACTCTCTTACCGGCCTTGGTCCGCTGGTGCGTGACTGCCACGCGCTGCGGGGACCTTCACTGGCCCACTTGTAAGTTAGTCAGACGGTACAAACTCCCGAAACCGACACTCCCGTGTTTTAACAACTAACCGGGGGGCAAGGCATACGATAGATTTGGGTGTCAACGAATTTATATTGTCATCCTGTCGTGGCCCATTCGAGGGCTGTTAAGGCTACTGCCAATACGGGGGACTTGTGTTGCATAGAAGTCCCCCGGGCTGGACGGTTAACGCCCCGAGTGACACTCGGTGGTACCGTCCGGGACGCCTGCTGCCTTGGCTTAATAGGCAAAATGAGTGAGAAGTGGCCACACGAACGCAGACCACCGAATAGACAGGCCGACAGATCCCCCACCCTTCCCCCCTATCGAGGGTATCTGTGGGGGTGCCACACTACTCCACCGTACCGATCAGATTCAATCACCTCGCGATTCCGCGTTACACCCCAGAATATACAATACCCCCCATTACAGGGTGCTCGACCACTCCAGGGCAGGGTTACATAGCAAAAACTATGCCAGACGGTCCTCTCGACCGGTGGTCTGCTTCATGTGGCGACTCGCTCTTCATTTTGCCTATTAAGCCAAGGCAGCAGGCGTCCCGAACGGTACCACCGAGTGTCACTCGGGGCATTAACCGTCCGGCCCGGGGGTCCTCGTGCAGAACGGTCCCCCCGTATTGGCAATAGCCTTAACAGCCCTCGAATGGGCCACGACAGGATGACAATATAAATTCGTTGACACCCAAATCTATCGTATGCCTTGCCCCCCGGTTAGTTGTTAAAACACGGGAGTGTCAGTTTTGGGAGTTTGTACCGTCTGACTAGCTTACATAGTGGCTCGTGAAGGTCCCCGCAGCGCGCGGAAGTCGCGCACCAGCAGACCAGGCCGGTAAGAGAGTCATAGATACTTCCGGGTGTGTCAGATCTTAGCCGGCATGCCGAAGCACCCGTTTCCAGCGGTCGCCACGAGGAGGCGCCTGACACGTGTACCTATGACTGTCACTTATCCTCGCACCCCCGGTTTCGCGGCGGTAGGCACCGCTCCGCCGAAGGTGTTCCGAACAAGAGAGTCATAGTTACTCCCGCCAGTGTTCAACTGTAAACATTCGTATACGCGATTTTGGATTCGCTACAAACCGAAATACAAATCAAAAAAGGAAATTATGATGTCCCTGCTCTCATGGAGGTTGCCCTGAACTTGTGTATGAATCTTACGATAGTTTTAATGTACATTGTTTTTATTGCAAATAAACGCGTATAGAAAAAATTATATATATATAGAAAATATTGCGATGACTTTTTTAATCATTTACAATACATTTGCACACTCGGCAGTGCTCGCCTCTGGCGTCTAGAGAGAGCTACAGAACACTACTTGGTTATTCTTAAATGTGGTGGTGCATTTTACCACTGTTTGTACACATGCTATATTAGATTTACTGCGAAATAACATCTGTTTTGGGCGCACACTCCACAGCAACGCGCTAGAGTTGTTCGCAATGCTCGTTGGCCCGGTTCCTAGGCCGTTACGTGACGACACATGGTTTGTAGAACATCAGTTTGTGAATTCGGTTCTTAACTGAATAGAAGGGAACACACCTTAATTACAACTAAATAGGGAGGAGAGGAAAGGGGCAGGTAGATGAGCTATATAATGTAGATCAGTGTCGTCATGGTTTAACTAAAGTCCGTTTTTAGACCCGACGGCTTACCCGACGGTGGCGGCGAGAACAAGTCGCAGGTAAAGAACAGTCGTTGCAACGGCGAGTTTGTCGATCGTCGAAGCACGAATTTGCAAAAACCAGCAGAAAGACAAGTTTCTTACCAACACTAGGTAACCTATTCTGTCTGAGCAGTCAACTGAAAGTTACTGGTCGTTACTCGTTACTCGCCTGACCACCGGTGATTATTGGTTGACATAAATTGAACAAACGACTTGTTCACTACAATTCGGGAGCTTCCTTGCAGTTTTACTACTAGCTCGTCTCACTTCTATGTCTATGTCCATTCATTCATCCATTTATTGCGGCCCCCTCCCGCGCTGGCCGGAGCTACCGGTAGCTGGATCGGTAGCTGCTGCAACTGTTGGTCGCACTCAGCGCATTCAGACGCCCAAACAACAAACGGAACTGTTTCCACTGTTCACATATAGACACACAAGATTCGCTTTCTAACACTTACCCAACTTAGCACCGAACAACTTCTTAGCCGAACAGCGCAGGCCTCGCACAATAGAAGCTTAAGCAGACGGAGGCAAACGAGAAGAAAGTAAAAACAGAGAAAAACGACGATGACGACGACGACGACGACGACGACGCCCGTTGACGCTGCATGCTAGCAGCGTGTTCTTTTTTGTTGTTGTCTCGTAGTCCTCATCATTTCTGTAGAAGCGCCGTGAATCGTTTTTTATCATTCGCGACGAGAGACAGTTCGTTTGGCGGCGTTTTTCCGTCTTTCCCGCACTCCCTGCTTCCTACCCCCCTCTCTCTCTAACTCTCTCTCTCCCCCCTCTCTCTCTCTCTAACTCTCTCTCTCTCTCTCTCTCTCTATATATATATATATATATATATATATATATACACACATATATATCCCTTCACTTTCTCCCTCTAACGCCGTCACTGTGCGTCTGTTTATTGATCTGGGTGTTTCTCAGGGCTGTTCGTCGTCTATGCATCTTGGTTTGGCCACCAAATGATCGTTGCAGCTCGTTGGCTGGCATTGATTGCTGCGCATAGCAACATCAGCAACAACAACAACAGCAGCAGCAATGACAATAACTCGAGCAGCGACGCGAGCAACGGGGGTTGCCTCGTTGCTGGCAACACTTAACTGTTTCCTATTTGTTTTTATTCGCTTTTTTGTGCTAACTTGCCCAGAAACTGACCCTACACAGCTAAGGTAGGTCACAACTTTCCTTTTCTTGGAAATTGAGCTGTGTGTGCCTCATTTTTTGTAAACACTTTACTAGCAACTACTGGGAAATGCCTTCGGATGCTTATGGTGTCCGCCTGCCAAAATAGATAAGCGTACTGAAAATTGTGAAATATTCTAAAGTAGCCGTAGTATAAGGCCATTATACAGAACAATTTTATTCATGTATGAGAACTCCAGAACTGAGTGATATGTTGCAAAAGTACATTTAGACGATTTTCGTTTTTCAATACGTGCATTGAGCTCTAAATCTGATGCGTCAAAAACATCATTGTTTCCGCTGTCCCATACGACGATTTTAGGTATCAGTCTTGTACCATAACGCTCGTACAGAATCTATCTAAGACCGCACTCACAGAATTTTGACGTTTTGGTGAATATATTCACCATAGATGCAAAAATCAAGCGGCAAAATAACCGCTGGATATCCTCCGATCCAAAAGATGTCTTTATTATAGAATAGAGTAAATCCTAGCTTATGTGCACGTCTTGAGTGTGGTGTCTAGTGAAAGAGACGTGATGGCATCATACTTTTTCGAAAGGCCATCGAGTGATATCAAAGTTTATTAGCATAGGAACGGCGGATACGGCATTCTGTGTCGAATGCTTTGCAATACACATTTTAACAGGATTGCGTACCTTCCTGCACTAGCCCCGTTGAGTGCAAGGATGGCTGGCGGAGCGTCTGAGAATATTTTGGGTTAAGTACTCGTGGTCGTTCAGCAGTTGTCTCTGGATGCCAGGCAGCCTCTTGATTGCTATGGCTGCGGTTTTATTGAGGGAGAGTCTATCAAAACTCAGCGCAACAATGCAAACGCGCTCACTACCTCTATTCAGCAGGCATTCGCAAATCTTGTTGGGCAGCGTTGCAACATGCCTGTAAGCAGATGAAGCCTCGAATTAGAGCAGTGTCTTGAATTCAAGCAATGGCTTGTAACACCGAATAAATACATCCGTTAGGAATGACCTTGCCAGTGCGTGCCATAAAAGAGTTCAAATATTTATTTTAATTTAAACACAAAACTTTAACTAAGCAGCATCAATTATTCCGACAATATATATATATATATATATATATATATATATATATACAAATATGTATATATATATATAATTGTATATATATATATAGATAATCATGGAATCAAGAGCCTAGTACATATATTACGCTGCTCAGAGCCGCATATCATGAAGCCCTATCGCCGTTACTCTTGCAAGCAAGAGTATACTCGTAAGACACCGATACATCCAGCACAACTGTGTGCAACGCAGACATCAAAACGCAGAACGGAGGCTATGCAGAGTGTGGTATTATCTAGCATTGCCCCCAACTGCTGTGAGGGAATACCCTAGAGCCATTTTCCCCTCATCGGATCGATCGCAGTTCTTAGTCGCGCCCGGTCCCCAATGTCACTCGCCTGGCTCATCAACTTCATCTAGGTCGCTTTAACCACTTGCAAGTTCAAAGCCGATTTTGATATGCATTTAGGCACTTGACCCCACTTACTTTCGTAGCATCAATAAGTTTGCGCTATCTAAGCGGGTAAGCATCCGGTGGTGCGATTCTTGAGACCACGGTTTCGGTGTTTTTGAAAGACCCCAGATAAGCAGAAGCAGCAATTTGCGCACCCTGACGGGTACTCCGCATTTCGTTGAACGATTAAAACAAGTCCGGTATTTCGAATATTGATCAAACTATGAATCTTGTTTTCGAGTACAGTGTTTTATTTTTCAAAATTATATATATAAAGTTCTCATGCAAAAAACACTGTACTCGAGCACAAGATTCATAGTTTAGAGCAATATTTGAAATCAAGGTACATCAAAATCTTCGGAACCCCAGAAAAATAGAACGAAAATATCAGCGAAACCCAAAGCGTGATTAGTGAGCTTTTAAAACTAGCTAAATGTGACGCTAATTGAGAAATTCGTATGCCGGCATAGCTGCTCAGTTTTATTCAAGCCACTTTGATAGAGAGGCATTCTAGGCAATTATAACAATAGTATATACAAAATGGCGATCTTTTTTCCGGATCAACATTTACTCGAAGTTAGGATGCATCTGTGTAATTATCTGGGTGAATTACTTGAAAAGCAAATAACCTTAAGAAAAAAAGTGAAGTTCCAGTATGCCAAACCAATTACAAGAAACCTGACTAATGTAAACATAAATTAATTGTGTTAGGGGGCAATTGGCAAATGCCCAGCTGACCTGGCCAGTGGAAATGTTGATCAGGTGTGTCACCATCCACTAAAATAAATTTTATTAAATAAACGAAGTTTAATTTTTTAACAGGGAATTGAGTGTATTTTTCTGTTATTCCACAAAAATACAGCAGGTGGAACGGCAATTTACATTCGTAAAAACTATACGATTGTTAATTTGGCAATCTTGATCTCCGAAATAATCAGTTAATATTATTAAGACACAAATTATATATCCTTTAATAGGATAGTGGTATATTACATACACCGAACTGGTATTTCTATTATAATATATCTGATCCAAATATTACTGCGACACACCTAACCAAATCAGTTCAAAATATAATTAAAGCATGCTCCAGAGAAATAGCTATACTGCAAAGCAAGCATAGACCAAAGAAACCATGAATGACTCCAGCCACTGTGTATAGTATAGAGTATAGAAATAAACTTTTCCGTGAGGCTCTTCAGTAAATAAAGAAGACCTAAAAGATAAATGCTTAGCTTCGAAGAAGAATACGACTCGAGCTATCAAGATAATGCTGACTTAGCTCAAGGGTTCTAAAGCCAATTTCCGTTTTCCATTGAAAATCTGCAAGATATTCTTAAAGAATCGCTTAAAGACAAACTAAATGATCTATACTAAATATCACATCTAGGGATTTAAATTAAGATTGCGAAATCCACAGGATCCAGTAATAAGACACTTATAATTGATCTTAAAGGCCCAACAAACAAAACAGTCCTCGAAACACTATCCTCAACTAAAGTGCTTACGCTCTAAAAAAAACTCAGAAACTGAGGAAACGGATAAGATTTCTACAAAACTGGTAAAACAAAATGCAGATGTTTTGGCACCATTTTTGGAATATGTTTACAAATTATGTCTACGAAAGAAACTTTTCCCACGAAATTTAAGTACTCTTTAGTTACACCGCTTAATAAAGGAGGTAATATTTGCCTTGGTAACATTAGACCTATCTCTATTGCGACTGAATTTGGCAAACTTCTCAAAGAAATATTTAATTTTTTGTTGTTGTTTGATGCGATGAAGAACGGTCGTGTTTCGTGTTAGCTCCTGTAAAATCTACCTCTACGAGAAGCTTGACCGTGACCTTAGTAGTATTAATTGTATCATCCAGAGTTTCTATGATGTGTGTTCGAACAGTGCATTGCATCTGAGGAGGTACTCTGGTTACTGCTCAGAGGCTTCCGGTTCGTTCCGGGCTTTCTGACAACTGTGTTCGGTTTGCCAACGTCCTCGCTAGCGATAAGGTTTTGGTAGCGTCGTCGACTGCCAGTTGTTGAAACGCGGTCAATCAACTCTCAAGAGTGGTACATTTAACATATCCTTTATTTTTATTGTACGTTTATCTATTCTAAGGCATTTTGACATTCAGTATGATGCCGGTAGAGTCCAGCGGCAGTAAGCCGTCTGATAGTTTGAGTTTTCCAACTCTAGGCTCAGGAGTACAATTGCCAAAGAGACACCAATCGCTGTCCAGGCTGGTGTCTCGAAGTCGGCTGAAAAGGGGCTTGCAGCGCATTGCCTGGAGTATCACAAGTTGATCCCACTACAGATGCTGGAACCTCGGAAATCTCTAATACACACTGTTATGTGATATGTAGGATGTTGACATACTCACAAGAGCGGGCAACCACGAGCGATTGTCTGCAAATGTTATTAATTGTTGGAAATGTGGTATTATGGAAATTTTAGACTCAATGAGGAATTACTGAACTTAACTCAATTTGCCATCCGAAGATATATATATATATATATATATATGTATATATATATATATATATATATATATATATATATATATATATATATATATATATATATATATATATGTATATATATATATATATATATATATATATATATATATATATATATATGTATATATAAGTAAAGGATTTATTTATTGGTATACATGGACGACTAAAGGCCACTATAAGCAGGCCGGCCGAAGCACACAATATGCGCTAGGCGTGTTGTTGGCTGAATATGATCGCTCGCTAGCTGTCGCTAGATGTCGTAATGGCGCTACACTAGGAAAAAAGAATTCGCCTACTGCAATATCATCTGACTGCTATCACGAATTTACAACTCATTTAGGTGATGTTTGCGCCTATCATCTTGCGGCGCGTATTTGTCGTGCAGCGGCTGCTGCGTGGCACGGAAGACGAACACCGGCAAAACAACAACAGGAGGGCAGCAACAACACAGTCGACGTTACAGCGTCCGCCAGTTTGAGCCGCACAGCAACAATCATAATAAACTTTATTGTCATCATCCTCATCATGTTGCATCGTTGGTATTCGTCGTCAACAACTAACCGACAAACCAACATTCTGATTGATGTCCATCATGATGGCGGCCAGTCGACCGGACGTAAAACTTATCGCGGCGCCCTTACGTCTAACGCGGCCCATCGCGATGTTGTTATTATTATCATCATCATCATCATCACCACCATCATCATCATCGTGGGCATCACCATCACCATCACCATCATCATCATCGTCGTCGTCGTCGTCTTGTGTAATGCGGCCAGCCAAACTCTTCTTCAGCGTATGCCTGCTTTCCTGCTTGTCTGTAGGTAGGTGTGTATGTCAGTCAGTCAGTGTGTTTCGACGGTCCACTCTTAGCCCAGGTCTCTCGACTTATATGGGCCAGTTCAGTGCAATGGGCGGACAGGCTTCTTTCTCAAGGAAAAGCTTGCTCCGCTACTTTACTCCGCGCCCTCTCGCCCTCTCTCTCCCTCCCGTGCTCGCTTTCTCGTCGTTACTTGTCTTCGATCCTTGCATTCCCTTTTCGCGTGGTGTGCCCCCCGATCGCCGTAGCCGGAATTACGGCAGCCGTCTGTGCTGCTGCGGCTGCTGCACGAGGAGAACGCCGTCGCTCGCCGGCATCATAGGTCGCTGCGGCACGTTGAATCGCTCGCTTCTAGTATCGCTCTGTTGTACCGCTGCCGGCTAGATGCTATACTATGGGCCCCTTCGTTTCATAGCGGTGAAACGATGCTGCTACTGCTGCTGCTGATGATGATTCCCGTAGCAGGGCGTCGGTACGGTTACGACGCTTGAAAGCCTCCTTCTTCACCTCCCCCAACCCAACCCCCCCCCCCCACCCGCTGCTCCCCGCTCATGAAGAAGTTGGGAAGCCGCGCTTTTGCACGCACAGCCAAGCCAGGGGGTGGGACGGGAAAATGCTGCACTTCGCAATGGTGTGGCAGGGGTTAAGGCAACGAGTAATGGGGCCCACGCAGGGCAGGGAAAGAGGTACAAGGGGTTCAGCCAAGATAGGGCCCAGATAGGAAGGCCTAAGCCGTATCGCCGTCGCGCAGCTCTGCTCAAGGGGCGCAAGTTTAATAGAAAGCGCAAGATGGATGGGGGCGTCCTGAGATCGAGACGGACGCGGTCCCTACGCCGCGCGAGCGCTTTCTCCTAGAACTCGTAGCGGTGATGCTCATAGTGATGCCGGTGATAGTAGTGGTGTGAGGCCCTGCTGCTGCTACTGCTGCTGCTGCTGCTGATGTCTGTCGTGGTGGCCATGGGTCCCCGTGGTTCTCAGGCAACATTGTGTACTATGCTCCATTGTGCAGTCTCCGACGAAGTTGCAGTCCTTGGTGAAAACCTCTCGGCCTTTGCCTCGGCTCGTCGGTCGGCAACAGCAGCATCAGCATCCCGTCTCCAGCTATCGCATCCTCTAGAAAATAATACATAATCGGTCAGCGCCCAAAGAAGAAAGAGCGGAGGTGAGGGTGTGCTTAGCAAGAGGGCACGCCACGGCGAGTTGAAGGGTCGGACACGAGCGCCAGCGACGCAGCAGCAGCCGCAGCAGAAAGCGGCGGCCTTCCGGCGTCCGCATCGTAACAGTTCGTCTGATCGGCTTCGAGATTCCGCTGAGAGACAGCCGTCCTCTAGCCACCGCGCTATCTAGAGTGCAAAGCCAAACAAAGAAGATGCAGAGCTGGACTTTCTCGTTTCTTTTCTGTCGCTGTCTATTGCCCTCCGAGCGGACGAACGAGCATTATTCTCGTTCGCGAGCACCATTCGATGGCAGAAGGTCTGCCCCTTTCGCGGGCAAGGGGGCGAATTGCAAACTTTGCTCTCCTTTTCTCGTGAAATGTACGTTCCGAGCACGCGTTACTGAACAACAAACTAGTACATTTCCCTGTTTGGTGCCCTCTTTTGAAGCGGGCCGACGGAGTAAGAACGTTGCGGTCTCATTGACGTCGGCACACCGCGTAGCTCGTATGCGTCTGTGCACTGCTTGAGAGTACAGGACAGGCCTTTCGCCGGCGATTGGAGAAACGCTTCCACTAAAGGCTGGTCTCTGAAAGGAATATATCAATGAAAAATACGAACAGCTACCTTCAACGCCTAGTCTTTGAGTTCTTTGACATAATAGCACCATTAATACGTTAACTAAAGGTAGTTCCCAAATGCCAAGGACTATATCTGTGCTAGCTAAAATGAACTACAGGCGATGTACGGTTAACGTGCAATACGTTTTGTTATTCCAGCCTAAACCTATTCCTACGCTTGCCTAACCGGAATATGCACTACACTTTTGTGGTGAGCAGATTAGGTTGATGCACAGATTTTTCCCGTTATAACATTTGGGGATTGCCTGTCCTAGTGATAAAAACTCGTTTAAATCCAACCAGTCTACGGCCCACATCGCATGAAACACGCCCGACGCAAATGGGTCTATCTGTCAGTTGAAAGCGCGAATATGTGGCTTCTGGTCCACAGCACTCTTGCTTGAACCTGAAGGTATGTATCTACCTATTCGACATGCGTTGTCGTATGGGTAGATCTTTTAATACAAACGCGTCGGACATTTCAAAAAGCCCTCAAATAGCTGGTACTGTAATACATCAGTTTTCGTCCTCTTGACGGCCTTCAAGTTAAACTTTCAAAACTACTATTTGATTTAGTTTTATAATTCGTTTCGAGTATATATATATATATACTGTATTGGTGTTTTCATCTAATGTCATTAGATATCATGTGTAGTGTTCAACCTGCCTTACTAGTTAGCTGTTTGTAAAAAAATTGAATTTTTATGCAGTTTAAGTACGCCGTGACCTTTTTGGTTTTGAATGAGCCTGTAAGGTAAAACAGAACACACAACCATTGCAGACCATTGCAGTTCAAAGAAACGGGCAATTTTTGTTTTGTTTCGTGCGTGGTTGACAAGGGCAAAATATGAATCTAGATTGCGCATTGAACTTTTGTCACTTCATTATTGACATCCGTGACTTGACATTTGCTAAAATCCCAGTCGTCCAACGTGTCCATATCGACTTCAACACAACGTACACAAAAGCAAAACTGCATATGAATAGTCCTCTGTTATTTACACTTCCGTGGAGTATTTGCGAACAAGGTACACAGCTAGGGAGGCTTCACGGGGGAACCAAGGGCTTTACATCACAAAGTGCCAGCAAGGGAATTGCTAAAATGCAGATCCGTGTTGGCTGCATTATAAAGCAATCTTCCAGCGCATAGTTGTATAAATGTTCATGAACCTGAAACGGTACTAACCTAAGGCATATAATTTGGACGTAAACACGTAGGACTTTCCGCTAACAGAAAAATATACATATACACCCATGAGTATTCTCACGGGTACAATAACGTACATCCTATACCTTTATCAGTAGCATTTGCTTTAAACTGTGAGTATATATATATATATATATATATATATATATATATATATATATATATATATATATATATATATATATATATATATATATACAATTAAGTGACATAACTACATAGTGTGCGTGTGCTCCGCGGTATTCGTTTATGTTTTCCTCAAGGAAAGGCGTTATTGCCAAAATCCAATAGTGCCGCTTTGGTAGCCTGATTGCTTGCACTGCCGTGTCAAAGATTTGTCGACTGAAAGATGCTAGAAACTCAGTAAAATAGCTAAACCTTTAGTGAGCCTTTTGTCTTATACACAGATCATTGTTCTCATGGGGGATAGCAGCATCGCTATATTTCACAGTTTTACACATGTTTTACGCATAGTAGTCAAGTTCTAAATATTTTAATTTTTTTATTGTATAGGAGGTACTATTATCCATAGCGCTGCATTACCCAATGGTTTTACAAAAGATAAAATGCCTAATATTATACAACGTTATATCCTATGGTATCAGCACGTAGGAATTTAAGTGTAACGGAAATTATAGCCAAATTAGATGCAGTTTACGGAACTAATACACCGGCGTATAGTACCCAGATAGATTGCCGCATTTAAAAGAGGTATTATAGATACCTTTGGTGCACCTTGTCCTGAACGGCCAAAAACAGCTTTGTATTAGAAAACTATCTAGAAGTCTACAAACTGGTAATGGCTGACCGTTAACAAGCTAACCATGGAACACAAATGGATGATTAAATGTCCATTTCGGGGAGCCATTTGGAGCTTTTGAGAGAAAACCGCAGAATTTTTGGGTCAGTTTGTAACCACTGGCGAAACCAGGATCCGCCACTTCACTTCAGAACGGTAGCGGCAAATAAGAAGAAGAAGAGACAAATCTCGACCGGAAGGATTTTGGCGACCTTTTTCGGGCATGCAAATGGTATTTTATTTAGCGACTTACTTTCTTCAAAAAGAGTGGCAACCGGGAACGTCACTAGGCAAGCTGAAGGAACGCGTCATGTGCAATATTATTTTTCTCATCCGCATACAATCTGGCGCTGATCGTCATCGCCCGTGACAAGGTTTTCGAAGGAAGAGCCAACGGAGCTTTGGCGAATATGCGAAAATACCTCCACGCGGTAGGCGTCAAATTGACTTCACAAAAACCGAAGAATTTTATTTAAGCGGGCTGAAGCGTCCTCCACAGACTTAAACATATGTCTGCAAGGACGCACTCCTATAGGAGCGTAAGACTACCGATATCCAGGGCGACAACACGCCGTCTCTTTAGCAAGACAAGAAGTAAATACCTATAGCGCTCAACATCGACTGGGCAAGACCCTAGCAGTTATATAAGCCATCTCTGAATATTTTCCCTAAGAGTTAAAGAGCCTCAAGATGCCCCTTAGTCAATCCTGGCCCGGAGAGACTACTAATTTGCAGAACAGGTGCCCTTAGTAAGTAAAACCAGCAATGGGAATCAATAGAACCGGATTTCCATGGATACAGGACAAAATCAAAATCGTCTTTCTCTCATAAAACTAAAAAATCGAAAAAACGATATATAGCACTGACGTACATCTGTTTAATTTTGGCACATCTTTTTAATTGGCGCACACCCACCGGAACCGATGGCGAGTAATGGGACTCGACACCGGTGGAGAGTAGAAGGCTTCATCATATCCGTGACCATCGAGGCAAGGCGGAGGGAGTCTCGAACTCAATCGTAGCCTAGACCTCTGTGCACTGAACCAGGGGGAGAATCGCAAAAGTCAGCTGCGCTCATCGGACCTCCTCCAGATACGTTTTTTTCCCGTAGCACGCTTATAAGTCCTTGAGTCCCATAGTCTGGACATCATCCTGGTGATAACGATAGTGATTGAGAATTTGCCTATTCTGCACATATGTAGCTGTCACTGGTTGTGCCCAGTCAGGGCCTTTGTCCCAAATGTTGAGATCAGGGGTCAATGAACGGGTCCATCAACCAAGGCTGTCTTCGGATGGGGGGGGGGGGGTGGACTCAGGCGATGGCCCAGCCATGTCGACTGGGCCGCTGAGTCACCTCTCTCGTCTAAGTTCAAGCGACTTCCCCGTCGATGCGTCGTTTGGTAAGCTACGACAGCTCGCAAAGTACTGCGATTAAAATGTTTACCCAACGCCATGTCCGCCCACACCCTCCCTGCTCTCGTTTGAGAAAATGCGAGATAGGTTTTGAGATTCGTGGCCGATTTTCCAGGTGATGTGCTAGCAGGATGTATTCAGTATCTAGAGACAGAAAAAGATCCCCCGAGGGTTTTGTTTGGCTTGGCGACCAGCGGCGAATGACCTTCCATCAAGGAGAGAATTGCCCCTCGCAAGGATGTAATGCGTGTGGCAATGCCCGCTAGTAGTTTTGGATGATCGGTCGCCATTAGCCAGACTACGTCAGGAGGCACACCGTCTGGGTCAGGAAACTTTCCCGGAGCCAGGATATCAGCCGCTGCCAGTGTCTCTTTCATGGTTGCTGTGGGAATCCATTCTGAAACGACCTTAAGAGTCTACAAAGGCCTGAAATCCTGCTACGGTAATAGTGTTTCCACCAGAGCTTTTATAATCTGCGGGGGACAGAACAGGAGGAACTCTACGACGCTTCATGACAATCGAATATGGAAAACCTCGTAAATTCGCCTAAACTACCTCATTCAACGTCTTTCATGTCTTCGTCTTAGATTTGGCTACAACGCCCTCCAAGTCCCGTCGACGTTAGCGGTAGATGTCTTGTAGCAGTGTCCGACCCGAGCTTCTGGTAAGGAGTCGGCCGAGGCTCCGGCTCATGCACGTAGTGCGAGCCACGTCTTCGAGGTGCCACTTCCCGTGCATCCTTAATCTCCGAAGTCCACCAAGTTCTTTGTGGCCGGGGAGCGCTGGATCCTCAAAGAGGTCTGCCCGCAGCTCGGTAGGCCATAGATAACACTGATCAACGTCACTCTTATTTATTTCTCTGTATTTCAGCCTGTTCGGAAAAGCACATTTAAAGTCTTCTTATCGAGGTGTTGCATCTGCCAGGCGCGCCCGGACAACCCATAGAGGCGCATAATTGGCAATGAATGCCAATGGCATTGAAAACGTCACACCGCGATAATCACTGAGCGACTCTTCACTTATTCGTTCCATACATGTTGTCAGAAAACTCTCCTCTAAAAAAGGATTGAAATACTCAAGTGGTCTACTTGGCGAGATGTGCCAGCTATGAAGTACTTTTAGTAAGTTGCAAAGTTTCACCTTTGTTAAGCCCTACCCGTGCCCGTCGACCAATGGTGAGTGACGAGTCCTGGCCTCATTACAGAAGGCGGAGGCGTTTTCGTACCAATCCGTGGACTCTTGCCACAGCACAACACTCACTCTGAGAAAGCACTGAGCACATGACAAGCCAAAAGTCTAGTAGACCAGTGCCACCAAGAGGGCATCTGTGCTCGACGACAGGTAGTACGAGACCAATGTCTCAGAACCTGAGTTTAGGAAGTCCTCTGATATACCAAGCCCTAGTAGAGGAGTGTCCTCAAGGACTATGCGTTTTCGAGTATGGTGAGAAGATTTGCAGAATTATGTTTCAAAGACAAAAAACTGCTGCACAAAGTCGAGCAGCCTTAATGACGAGTTAAAGGGGCGAGATGGTGTGATTTCGAGAAGACAGTACTGCGGCAACACCCGACAAGGGACAAAAAGCACGCATGCATTTTATTAGGTTTGTGAGTCCTACACTACCGTGGCTTTAATACTGACGCCCGATGTGCATCTTATTAGTTAACACATTTAAAATATACCAGATATTCTCTATAAAAATACTAGTCAACCTCTATAACAGATTACTAGTTAATCACATAACGAAGCACCCTGTAGAAATTTTGTGCAATTGGCAGCAGGCTAGTCAGTGCCGGGCTCGATGTTTCCTCTTTCCTTGGTCGTATGACCTTGGAAATGTATTTCTGGAGCGCCAGTGATGATTCTAGGTATACTAAAACGTACGTCGTCCGAGTGTTGGCTTGCAGAAGGCTACTAAATGCTATACATTTGGTTTTACGTTTATTCAGTTGTCTATCGACTTATATCTCGATCAGGCTATCTGCAGCCGGATCTCTGCTCGGTAAGCTTTAGCTTGTGTGCACATACCTTCTTATAACTTCTCATAACTACTTGCAGGGTATTTGTGGTTTGCCTGGGTACAAATGTAGAAAAATACTACGGCGCGTGCTTTCTCTGTCTTCCTCTCTTCTTATCTTTTTCTTAGTCACTTCCGCTATTTGAGTGCATATCCGTTAATACAAGGTCAGTATAGTTGGGTATAGATTCCATTGTCAATGTGTTGCCAGCGTATACTGAGTTTATAAATGCTTTTATGTATGTAAGCCTGTACGACGATGTGTCTAACTGTGTGTATGTGTGCACATTCGGCTATCTTTGTGCAGCCGGCGTATGTACTCTGTAGGCGTGTGTGTGCTGCATCTAACAGGTATGATTTGTGCATGAATATGTTCTCAGACGTGTGTCTGTGTTCGTGAATGCGTATGTGACAGCCCAGCGTTTCTGCCTGACAGACAGCCCGAGGTAGTGGCATTGAGAATGAGAGGGGAAGAGCACGGCGAGAGAGAGAAAGATAGGAAAAGATAGAGATAAAGAGAGAACAAAGAGAGGCCAGCAGTTGAAGCGACTCGAAGTGGCGACGACAACAACAATAGCTATTCGAGACGAATGAGGAAGCCGCGTCCAGGCTGCGACTGCTGAGATGCAAACTTGTACCCCCAGAACCCCATGTTCTATAGCTGGATAGGCGTGTCGTATAGACTGTTCGGCCTGCCGTCACTCGATTGACCGGGCTCCTGCGCGCGTTTTCGCTCCGGTGTTCCTCAATTCAATTGACAGCTCAATACCGTTTCGCAGCCGTCGCGCACCACGGTCCTGGTCCTCTCATTCAGCGTCGATGCTCGGCAGGAAACTAGGCGAGCCGTCTACAGAAGCTGAAGCGTCTTGTCCTGTTCCCCCCTATCCCCCCTATATGTCGTTCCCCGTCTCGTATCTGTGTCGCAACCGCGTTCTGTCTCTGAGCTACTGAACTAGCTCAGACGCGACTCTAGGCGACGATATGGCCTCACACCTCCCCTGGCAGGTTCATCCGAAGGCACGGCTTTCGTCAACGAGTTCAACGAGCTTTGCTTGGCACGAAGGCGATTTCAGCTGAAGGTTTCGAAACCGACTCGGTTCCTACTCGATTGCCGACAGTCGATCGCGCACTTCGTCTCAGACATCGCACATCATTATTACGTTGCAAAGCACAAAAAAATGTATATATATATATATATATATATAAATATGTGCGTACTGTTGGTCACCGATCTATGCACGACGAGGCTGACAACCCGCAGCTGATCGCTGGCGGCAGGAGTGACGATACTGAATTTCTTTGCTGGAGCCATTTTTCCTCCACTGGATAACCGAACAGTAAAAACAACACACAAAAGGGAGGCGGCTAAACAAAGAGGGACACAGAAGTAGAAAACGATAAGCTGCTATCATTTCTATCAACGTACCTTCCCGTGTACCTAGAGAGTGGGCCAATACATACAACTGAGTGGGTCAAGCTGGTCAACGCTGAGTGTCGGAGCCGGCTGAAGAGCCATTGAACGATGATGACGATCGTAACGGTGAACGGCAGGACATCAGACGAAGTCCCGGTCCCGGACTAGCGCGGCAAGATCCGGCACGAGCGGCAGCCGGCCGTCGTCAGGACAAACTGAATGTTCGACTTCGAGTCCAACTCCAAATCATCTTTCTTGTCTCTGTCTGCTAGCGCTACTACTGCCTGTCAGCTGACGCAGGCCAAGTAAAGACACAAGTCATTGTACACCACGTAAAAAACGTCCGTACGAAAGTATAGATGAGGTGAGAAAGCGAAACTGAGCAATCAAGTAGAAAGAGAAAAGAAGAGCTACAGAAAATATAAGGATGAGCTACAGTATATATATATATATATATATATATATATATATATATATATATATAAGGAAGACGATCACTTGCTTCGATCAAGCAACGCTTGATTAGCCAGCCCTTCGGCCCGGAAGCCAACGAGAGTTGCCATCGTACGAATGAACGTCAAGGAGCATCCGCCCCTACAAGGGCAGTATTGGGATGGAGGACCGCACCGAGAAGAAGGAGGCCGCACTGACTCTGATCGAAACAGCAGCAGCAGCAGCAACAACAGACTTCGACTGAAGCGGCAGCAGCGCACGTCCTACACGAGCAGACATTGATAATTTAACATCGGTAGTCTCCTCATGGTCATCATCAGCACGAGTGAACATACGACATTCGGCGACCATCCAAGTGCATTCATATATATATATATATATATATATATATATATATATATATATATATATATACATATACCCTTATTGTTAACCGCATCGCTATGATAATTTAACAAACAGTAAAAAGCAGCAGCAGTGAATGCAAGAAGACCATCATCATTAACAAGGGTATAAACAATAACAACGAAGGCGACAAAGCGACATTAGCTGCAAAAAGAGCAAAAAAAACAGCAGCTGTAACAACAACAACGACTGCAACTGCAGCAACAACAATAATAGATACCAACGGCAGCAACAACAACAACTACAACGACAGCAGTAACAATAACAACAACAATTTTAGATATTAACAGAAATAACAATAACAACAACACAACAACAAACAATAGCCATAGCAATTATTGAAACCAACAGCAAGGGCAACAATAACGGCAGCAACAACAACAACAGCAACAAGACGATCAATGATGGCTGCCCGTCATGATCTTCTCACAGCGCGCCACACCTTTCTGACGCCGCCACCTACGCATCAAGTTAGGGATACGGAAAGTGTTGTTTTAGCAACACATATTTTACACCCTAAGAAGTCGAGGGAGTATAAATATAATCAGGCACATATGGTTTAGTTGCCGAAGGTATGGTAGACGGAGCAGCCTTTGACGTGCATGATTCGCGGCCAGCGTCTGTCTTCAAAGTGCTCAGAAGTTGTGATGGCGACATCATCGGGACGGCGGGCGGACAGGCTGTATGTGTCTTCGCTAGACGAGTCACAAATTCGCTGATGTTGTTGTGCCCACCGGCCACTGTTCAGTAGTCGATCTACGATGAGATAGTCAGGCAATCGGCGGGCAGCTCCGAGGTCTCGACTGGCTCGAACGACCTCATCGTCCTTCACGTCCCCCTCGACTGGGCAAGAGTGGGAGTTAACGGGGGAAGCCGGCCAGTCAGACCTGGTCAGTACGAACAGACGCTCTCAGATCATCAGAACGATGCCGTAAGATACGACGTCGGAACGAATCGTGTTGGGGAAGCTCTATTCGATCAAGGATGGCGCGAGAAGCGCCAACTAGCAAAGCCCAACAATACATCAGTATTTGACGCCAGTGCGATTGACTACCGAACGATAAGACGATGGTGAACACCACGATGTTGGTAAGGAATGAGAAATTACAAGGGAAGAGAGAGATATAATTCGCTACGAGATATAAGCATAACAGATGAAAAAGAAAAAGCGGAAAGGAAGCCAGGAGTATGCCCATGCGGTAAATAGGTTGTATGAGATAGGTGCAAGTGAAGTCTCTGCAAGCGGTGACAAAATGCACTTCATTTATATATATATATATATATATATATATATATATATATATATATATATATAGACAACTGGAAACATGGGGAGCGTTCAGTGGGTGCGTACTAAGGCCTCTGTCCATTTTCACATGAAATCTGTCGGTCGCTATCGACAACAATGTCCCTGACTCAGCTTTGTCTGAGTCTGCACATTCACATCGGAACTACCGATTGTAGTCGCGGTCGCCTTGTCTTCGCTTCTGCTCCTCTATTGCATGTGTATGTATATATATATATATATATATATATATATATATATATATATATATCTATATATATATATATATATATTGTACATGTGCCCTTGTTATGTTCGACATACTTCACAGCCGGCCGACGTTACTCTCAGTAAAAAATAAAAACAAGTCTGTGTTCTAGTGGTACAGACCGAACGCGCCAACGGTGCACGAGGGGGATCATACCCTATTCTCGTTGTCATCTGTCCATCTCTAAGCAGGGGCACAATTGAACGAAGGCAGCAAAGGCAGATACGGCAGCAGAAAACGCACGCTACGCTGCCCGAGTTCAGATGTTCGCTTGCGGAAACTGAGCCCAACAAGCGATTGTTGTAATACGAGGAAAATTAGCACCATCATCATCAGCACCGGTATCGTCGTCATCATCATCATTATCGTGATGTCGTTGATGTTGTTCGTGGTTGTTATTGTTGACTCCGTGTTGTTCAATGTTGTCGCCTACCACCGGTTCGGTCGGGGTGACGATGACAACAAATCGTGTGCCCCCCGCCCCCCCCCGCGAGGGGGTTGCCGGGTGAGGGCACACAGATTGGCGTAGACGTTCGTACACACACACACACACACACGCACGATGTAATCGATGAAGCCGGCGAAGTCGCGAAGGAATACGGCGAGGAAAACAGCAGCGGCAGCGGCGGCAGTGGCGACAACAACAGCGACAAAGACGACTACAACGATGACAATGAGGATGTAGCAGAAAAAGTAGAAAAGAACGAAAATTGTTGTTGAAAAGACCAAACGATTTCAATCGATTTGACGCGGATGTCACCGTGATGTTGTAGCTGCTCGCCTGAAGGACGACAGATATGGCTTTGGCTGTTGCTGCTGCTGCTTCTGCTACTACTAGCACTACCACAACAACAGCAGCCACAATAACAACAACAACAGCAACAACAACAACAACAGCAACAACAACAAGAGCGGCGGCGCCGGCAGCGTCGGTGGTCGTGCTGAAGACAGCATTGGATAGCCGAGCTTGCGCTTCGACAATAGATCAAAATGGTGACTCAACACTTGCTGAGAAACGCCAGTACCGCCTGCTACCGACAACGTTACGACTACCACGAGTACTCGTTCAGACAGACACCAGCAACAACAACAATAATAACAACAGTGACAATAATAAGAACAACTATAACAACAGCGAAGATAGTAGCAGCAGCAGCAGCAAAAGCAATAACAACAACAATTCGAATTTCTAAAGCCTAATTCCTTGAAGGGAGCGTACAAGCAATTCACGCCTGCCCATTATGAGTACTTTGTCAACAGCAGCGGCAGCAGCAGCAGCAGCGGCACGAATTGCATGAAGTCGCCATTTGTTGATTAGCCGTTGAAAGCGACGGAGACGCCGTCGTAGAGGTCGTTCTCACCTCATCGATCAGCGCGGGCGCGCAAAGGCGACGTCACGTGACGTCGCCCTTCAAACGTCTGCCCCCCCCCCCCCCCCCGACGTAGACAAATGTCCGGGCCTATTGATTGTCGATTGTCGAGCCAAAGCAGAAGCAAATCGATGACCACGCACACCGCCATGCGTGCGAATTACGTGCGGCAGCGGCGACGGCCGCTACTGTCGCCTTGCCGCCGCCGCCGCCGGCAACAACAACAACAACAACAGTTGTCAACAACAGACACAGTTGTCCTATGATGAGCATATGCATGCAGTAGCTGACGCAGAAGCAGAAGCTGCTGAGAAGTGGTTGGAGCCGCTGCCCTAGCGAAGAACACAGAGAGGCAGACCTTCGCCGGTGGTGTCAGACCGAGCGGCCGAGAAAGCGACGGACAGCAGCAGCAACAACAACTGCAACAACAACAACAACTGCAACAACAATAACGACAACAACAACAACTGCAACAACAATAACGACAACAACTGCAACAACAATAACGACAACAACTGCAACAACAATAACGACAACAACTGCAACAACAATAACGACAACAACTGCAACAACAATAACGACAACAATAACGACAACAAAAACAACAACGACAACAACTACGACAACAATGACAACACCTCATGACCAATTCACGACACAATCCGATCCCCGTGAGCCAAATTCAATCAATCAGTCCGTCAGTCAGTCAATCAGTTCGATCGATCCAGCGGGCGAGCGATAGATTGACAGATGGATAGATAGATAGATATTCAAATGCAACTACGCTCCTGTGAATAGAACGTTCTAGATGTGTATACTACGCGGCGAACAACGATAAACGACAAGAATGCAGTAGTGGTCTGGTGGTGTAGCTGGTGGCGGCAGCCAGCCAGACGCTCAGGTCGGCAGGTAGGCAAGCAAATAGCCTGTGTGTGGAGAGTGTTTCAACTACTACGCCAACAACGACCAACGACGCCAATCTCGGCGCGTTCTGTGTCCGTCGGCTAGCTACTGATGGGGCGGTTGCTGGTTCTGCTGCTGCTGCTGTTGCTGCGGCTGCTGGCTTTGTTGGCAGCGATGCCACTGCTAGGAATGCCGAGCAATTAGTGCTGAACAACGGTGGCGGTGAATCGGCGCCGATCCACTCGTGACAATCGCCAAACGCGGCGTCAAACGCGACCGGCGAGCCCAATGCTGCTGCTGCCGCCGCCTTCTGCGTATGTGGCGGCGTCGATGACAGGCCGACGCCGATGGCAGCGTGGGAATTAGCGGTTCCGCCGAAAAACGAACACGGCGGACGGCAAACACGTAACTCGAGCGAGCGCAAAGCTCTTGATGTTCTTATTGGCTTTTGTCGTGAATTGTCGTGCAAGTTTTTTCTGTTGTTGTTGTTGTTGCTGCTGCTGCTCGGTTGTGATTTCTGTCACGGTTGTGCTACGCATTGCTTGCTGGTATGGTTGGGGGCGCAAAATGTCTCTGCTTAGTAGTATAGTAGTCATCTCTTGTCAGTCAACACTTCGAACGCTTGAATTCGATTATGCTAACCCCCCCACCCCGCTTCGCCGTACAAATCCTGGAGAAATGGCTCACATGACCATGTCATTTTTCTCGATCTCTCATTTCTCAATTATTTTCCTTTCCATGATCTCGATGTAAACACTTTGCTTGATTCACGTTTTTTCATGCTGGTCTTAGATTGGCTTTCTACAACATATAATTGTAGCAGCAAGACAACTATAATCCAACAGAATCAACGAATAAGAAGATACTCGAGATGAATAGAAAATTCAATCAAATATGTGAAATGGCCTTTATTCGCAAATCTGCAGTGCAGAGGTATTGGCAAGTGCCTGCCGTTTTACCACTAAAGTATACGTTTATCCGTTCCGCGGAAGCCGGGAAGCTCAGCTTACTACGTGGGAGTACAAAGTACACTATAGCTTCAGAATCACCTTGCGGCTGGTAGCTTAATACTAGCCTAATTCCTGTACTGCAATACAACTGATTTTTAGAGATAATAAAACTCGTCTTACAAAATGAGCTGCTAATGTAATAAGGCGTACATACGGATGTGTGAGTTTAACTGCAGTCGAAATTCAATAAAATCTAAGATAGATATCAATATCATGTATGATAATAGAAATTGTAGAGCACTGTATTATCTTTAATAAGTGGGACGCGTATAACGACGATGGGTTGAAGGTCCAATTAATCATTTAGAATCCATAAAAATAATTTGCTAGCTGACACAATACAGTTTTACGCATCGTCAAACTTAGGCTCTAAAAGTGTAGATGTGCAAAAATAGTAATTTTTAACGTACCTATTCCTCAGGTAGGTGACGCTTGTGTGCAGTGTTTTTCACTCTGCGCCGATGCAAACTCCGATCACACTATGCGATAGCTCACTTGCTTGATAAGCAAATATAATGTTAACGAGAATGGCCGTGATTGAATCGTCAATCGGTTGCTAAGAAGGGGTCCAGTGTGACGTCACTTCGCTACTGGATCCTATATCCGGTTGAAATTAGCAGTCCGCTCGGTTCGCACTTTCATTCCTTGCTGGACAGTGGACATTCATTCCTTGCTGATGTTGGCAACTTTTGGTACCGTTGTCACCTTATCATTAGCATTCATTGGTACGTCAACTGCTATATGTTTCGTTGATTTTTATATTGCTATTTAGCTTGCATAGCAAAGTTTTCTTCTAAGTTATTCTAAGTTTATTTTTGGCATTGGAATATTGTAGCAGAACTATGCGCAACCAGATTCTGAGTTAAGGAAGCAGAAAGGAGTGGGATTTAATCCTAATCATGGAAACGTCCTGTTTATTTTCTATCAGAACGGTGTGTTAGCTGCTCAAGCCACCACAGGTATTAGTTACCACTGAATTTTCTAAACGACGAAAACGACCGCATTTGCGGAATGCGCAAATTGCTATTCAGACGGTATAGCTTAAAAATTAAGTTGCTCTAATGATGCTTCGATATTAATTATTGTAGCTTAATAAATGAAACAATTTTGCCATTTTTAAGTGTGTGTAATGGATATGCCATAGACTTTGTGTGACACCTTGGCCTTATTTTTCTATACGTTTCGTGCAATCTTTGAGTTCAGGAAAAGCTTCAATACTCTATTTAGTGGAGTACCCGTTTAAATAACAGATTTAATAGCAATTGCAAAATTTTAGTGTATACACTCAAACTTATTAGGCGTCTTTCGTACCGTTCCAGCAGCGTTAGATACTGTGGCGACCAGATCATAAAGCGAACCAATGAAAAGCTAGTATAATAGATGAGACATTTAGGTGACCCCAAAAAAGTTGAGCATTCACTATTTGAGCATCAGGGGAGCCAAGTCATGAGCCTCGCGCCTATAGTAAACCCTAGGTGAGCCCGTAACGCAGAGACGTCGTGGGCTGGCGCTTCGGTATGTGGGAGCCACATTCTCGGAAAAATACCTTCTGGAACGTCTATCAACACTTCTTAAGTCACTTGATAAAACCCTCGACAAAAATGTGTGATAAATTTCTTCATTAAACATTTTGCGAAGCACATAAGAGTCTATAAGGTAGCGGGCAGTATGGCAGTCCCATGGATCTCACTGACCCAGACAGTGAGAATAATGTGCTCTTGTGTAAACCAGATTCTGTCCGAGAGGACTACAAGTGCAGGGAACCTTGCATAGGGTTTCTTTTTTGCAAAAGCCAGCAAAAGTAGTCGGCACTTTCCTGGCAATAGCCTAGGTAGTAACAATCTATAGGTCTATCCGGAACAAGCTGCTCGTACATCTAAAACGGCGGCTCAGGCCGTTGCCTGCACCGCCGAAATTCTAATTTTCTTTTGTATAACTATTTTTCATCCTCTAGTTTCTTAGTCGAATCAATCATCACGTATTCAGTCAATCGCATATGTTAAAAAGCAACTGCCGACAGCCGCATTGGTATGGCACTTATTTGTAAGGACTTCACTATTATTCCATAAGTAAATTCCAAGTAAAACATCCATCTCTATTTCATTCAAACATGCTTAGTGAGTTGTACCAAAAATAATGACGATTTTCTTAAAGACATCTTCATATTTATACGTAGATACCATATATATATAAATATATTTATTTAGATATATATATATATATATATATATATATAAATATATATATATATATATATATATATATATATATATATATATATATATATATATATATATATATATATATATATAAATATATATATATATATATATATATATATGTACCTCAAATTAATTCAACAGTGTGCTGCTGGCGTGTATTGTAAATACGATGATAACAAGAGAAATAACAGGACTGCTACTGGCAGCTGTTCGGGACAGTTCTCCCGATTGATGTGCTTTGCCGGCGTCCGCCACGAATGCGGGGCTGACTAACTGCTGGCGTCGTCATATATGTGCGCTGTTTCATCCCTCATCGCTTAAACAATCGATCCTAATTAGAAAAGTTGTTTTTGTTGTTGTTGTTGTTGTTGTTGCGGTTACTAGCCGGCTGCGGTAGCGCTCCAACTATCGAGCGGTTAGGCTGTAGGGTTTAATTGCACACGGGGGCGTCAGGCACAGCAGAACATTGCAGAGCAATACCTTCCTAAGCGCGGCCGCAATCTCGGACAACATTTTTGCTGCTTCGACTTTCAAAGGCATCCGGTTAGCATTTCGAAGAGCAAACTTACACCACCAAATATGAAAAGGCTAAGAAAAAAGCACTTAAATAGCATCTTTCATTCGCTGTCTGCGTACATGTGTGTATACACGGTGTCTGTTCTTCTAGAGGCACAGTGTAGCATCTATATCCCTCTTGGAGGCGCTGTAAGAAAACATTATTTTCTGCTTAATGTTAATTTAATTATAAACAAGGTCAGGAATTACTTTCGTTGTGACATGTAAGATGATCCCTGACTTAATAAAAATAATACTTTTTTTAATATATTGAATAAAAATAATATTTTTTTTTAATATTAGAGGTAACAATTGTCTCTTTATGAACGTGTTTACCGGTTAATAATAATAATAATAATAATAGGAGGAGACGCAAATACGCAAATCTCGAGAACAGTCGTTATTTCGTACCGGTAGCTATAAAAACACTAGGACCCATCTGCAGTGGGACAGCAAAATGTATTCGGGATCTAGTCAGAAGAATGAAAGCAACGACGGGAGACCAGCGCGAGGGTGAATATCTGAAACAGCTTCTGTCTCTCGCAGTGTTTGGAAGCAATGCCCCTTCTATATTCGGCCGAAAAGATGAGTAGCACCCGCAGAAATCGAGGCTACATCGCTCACAACTGTATGCCGATAACAAATATAATTAATAATAACAAAAGTAAAAACACTAATAATTATTTTAAAAAAATAATAAATATATATATATATATATATATATATATATATATATATATATATATATATATATATATATATATATATATGTATATATATAATTCATGCAGACAAAAGCTGTTTTAGAAGTTCCCCCTTGCGCTGGTCCCCGTCGTTGTTTCCATTTTTCTGGCAAGATTTTGAATGCATTTTTCTGTTCACTGCTAATGGGTCCTACTGTTCCCATAGCTACCGGTAAAAAGTAAAAACTGTTTTCTAGATTTGCGGATTTACGCCTCTTTTCCTATTCGGCGTGTTCCGCTGCTCGTCCTATGCTGACAGAGCTATGGCTGAGATACTCGGAAGTTACGATGCAGGACACTGTAGCATCCCAGGCTAAGCACTTGCCGTGAGACCATAAAAGTATGGTCTCTTGCCGTTGTCCTGTCCGTAGCCCTGTGGCTTCAGTTTTGCTGGCAACCTTGTCTTCCTAAGGGCCCTTTTAATAACTTTGTTTAACTCTATATGCCGTAAAATTATTCCAGAGTTCCTTGGCCAGCTTAAGGGGTACCTTAAGTATCGGCCTCATTTCCGCATGCTGCACAAGAAAAGGGATCGCAAATTGGAGCTTCTATCCTGATAGTGGCAGCCATGCGGAAAGTGGTTGTGTCCAGCGTGGTGCCTAAATGTAGAGATGGCAGGGCCAACCTCTTTAAGCAAACCTCTACTAAAAACATCTCGGGCGGTTCTAAAAACCGCCTTTTAACGGCAATATGCTTTTTTTATACAAAAAGTCTTGAATATCTCTTGCTAGCTTTTTTGTTACTACAACCTTCCATTTGCGCTGATATATAGGTACCTTTTCAATTTGAAAGGTCTAATTTTATCCTGATTTCACATTCCGCTTCCATCTTATGCTTGTGAATTATTGTTATCAGCGCTAAATGTTCTGCTTCATAACTGAATAATATCGTGTGCGACTTTGTGTGATGAAAAGATAAGAGACATGAAGAGAGGTATCACTTTAAAAAATTTAGGTAAATACACGGCAAACGAAAAAAATAATGTCAAAACCAGAACAAACGAAGACAAATAGACATACAATGGCGAGCTTGAAGAAAGACGTTAAATCCGCGTGCTGGCTGTCAAACCGCCAGACGGCTCTGCGGACTCGATACTAGCTATCCGTTACTGAGGCGTCGTTTATTACACAGCCTTCCAAAACGTTCATGACGCAAGTAATTAATATTATGATTATCACCGACTAGTTTTTGACAATTAAACCGGCAACAATAGTTTTACTAATCAGCAATTGCTGCTGCAGTTATGATTTAAAAATAAGCAATACAAGAGCCCAGGATACAATGTTCCCAGTGTTTCTAAAGATACCAAGGGCTTTTTGCGTAAACCTCTAAGCGAGGTCGCAGGGTGGTCGCACGTGTTGCTATGATAAATTGAAACTTGTAAGTAGTACGATAGTAGCTTCGTTAAAAAATTGAAGAATTCGTTGAAGAAGCGCGATAGATAATAATACATATTTGACCATTAAAAACGAATGATGAAAGTATATATATATATATATATATGCCAAAGCATGACGGATTGCTTTATTTTTTTTAAATAAGATAATATATATATATATATATATATATATATATATATATATATATATATATATATATTATCTTATTTAAAAAAAATAAAGCAATCCGTCATGCTTTGGCATATATATATATATATATATATATATATATGCCAAAGCATGACGGATTGCTTTATTTTTTTTAAATAAGATAATATATATATATATATATATATATATATATATATATATTCAAGTCTATGCACATGTATACTTTTGAGGGGAAAAACCTCGAAACTTAGTGACCCCAAAACTTTAAAGTCTCAAGACTGTCCCAGAATTATGTGGATATCGGTAAAGAGCTGTTATATAATATTTTCGCAGGGGTGATATCAGAAAGGCTAGAATGTTTTACAGAAGAAAAGAGATCATGCCAGTGGAGCAGCATGGATTTCGACAACAGAAGTCAAAACACACGGAAACCCGATAATTGCTGGAAGTGGTCTGGGACATGGTGTCGCGACCCCGGGTCACTTATTTTCAGTTTCTGTTGACTTGAAAACGGCCTTCGACTCAGCCCCAAGAAGCAAATTGGTCACAATGTTAATCGAGGGGAGAATGCCGGCACAAATAATCGAGATTTATATTGGCAACATACCATAATGGCGAACAAACTAAAAAATAACAAAGTATGCAATGATAATAATGTAGAAGTCACTTTGAAACAGCCAACTGGAGTGACCCAGGACGACGGCTGTTTTTCTCAATGCTCTTAGGAAATTTGTCGCAAAGGATGAAAATAAGATGGAAAACGGAATGGGCTAAACTGGTCATGTTTCATCACTTTTTCGGCGAAAGTATTTCTGGTGTCAAGCAAGCTTTAGATAACCTTGTTAGTTTCATGGATGAGGGTTCAGCGTCAACTGGGATAAAACAGTGGCTAAGGATTTGGTCAATTGGGTAAGTAGACGAAAGGGAGAGAATTGCAATTCGTTAACAGTTTCGCAAACTGGCGCTTACTATCTTGTCATCTGAGACATGTTTTTAAAAACACGTACATGACAGGGTCAGAAAAACAAGTATAGCAGCAGAAGTAGCGCCAATAAACAACTCTCAGTCGGTGTCCATTCACCTGGCAGGTGCGTTATTTAACGTAAAGGTAATGGCAATTTCACCTATAGGGACCTGTTAATCTGAGAAAAGTGAGGGTTAAACGAAATCGTATGTGGGATGTTTTTCGCTTTATAGAGGGCTTTTTACCTCACGAGTAGATATAGAAATAAATAAAGAGAAACTGTTAAAAAAAGAGCCGCTGTGAACAAAGGAATTACAGAATGCCGCCCTTACAGAAATTACTAGATTGCAATAAGGTTTGCATGCGGCAATGACTATGTATGTGGTAGTTATATTGGAAGGCTATAGAGAGAAGCGGAATCAAAATATAAACGGACTAATTATAGGGATCTATGATATGGTACAGCAGTACTTACACTCCGAAGGGAAGTGCGATTCAAGAGTAGCCGTTTGACAAGTTCTATTGCAGCTCACAGGTTTCACCAGGTACCACCACGACGTAGAGCACACCGGTGTACTCTACGAAGCTCTCAAGGCTGCACGGGACGCAGGTTCCTCCCCCGTAAGCGGCCTCTCTACAATTAGGGCGATGATCGACTACATAATGACGACGACGGAGGCAGGGAAGCAGGCAACGAACTGATTCGACGCCATTTTGACACTTAAGGTAGCCCTGGAAAAACAGCAGAAAAGAGAGGCTTCAGCAATACAACGGTCGAGAAAAGGTGGCCATGGGAGAAGCAGCGGGTCAATGAGCTAAGCACCTGGGACTTAGGGGACCCGATGCACCTACTCTGACCGTTTACCCTGGCATTGCTCTTACCCATCTGGATGAAACACAGCGGCACGTGAGGAGACTATGACGGCGGATGGCGTGGAGACGCCTCTCCTGTGGTTTTAAAGTAATTTCAAAGCAATAGCGAGTCTGGGGGGGTGTGAGTCCCACAATAGACACGCTAGCTGCTCTTAGCGCATGTGCATCAAGTATTTCCAAAACCTCGCTAAAAATCTGTGCCAGTTTCAGCTACATATTAGCAACGGTATGTAAGACATCATTTACAAAATACACGGGGCGCATGACAGACTGTCAACGCGATGTCGCTAACTACTTATTATTATAGTTAACCCTACTTTTTAGAAGGCAGCAATGCAATATTTATAATATACAGCAATGCAATATTTATAAATGTATTAAAAACAAACAAATATATGTGGAGCCCGTTAAAATCTTCAGTGTTTAGCAATGAAGTAGGCTGCTATGAGTGGCCACGTCACTTGCCACGTGCTATTAACGAGCTACAATCAAACTAGTTTTATAATAAATAAAAAATTGACATCTTAAGTTATCTGACTTGATGTCAAAATTATCCTTATAATTCCGCACAGACAAGCTTGCGAAGTGCAAAAAAGCATATTTGCCGCATCCGTCTCAGGAATCCAGTCTGTTTTCTCTGCCACAGTTTTAAGTATTTTTTTAATTGGAGACCGAGAAAAATTAAACCAGACTATCTAAGAAGATATAAAGGATCTATGCAGACAAATGTAAGCGTAGTGGCAATAAAACAATGAAAGATTTATATTTCTATATTATTTGAAATATAGAATAATTGCTCGTAAGTTTGCGCGTTCTTAGACGTGAGCATGCTGTTACCGCAGTGACTCTATGTTTCCAATCAGCGCAATAGTAATAGTACCACCGCCACGATAGTGCGTAACCACTGCGCCTCATCGCAACTTCTTTCAGGCAGTATGTTGTCAGGTGTACTGTACAAAAGCATTCCGCTTAGAAGATCGACTCGAATCGCCTTCGGCTGAAAGCAGCTGGTGAGTATAGGAGGACGCCTACAAAACACGTCCACCACGTTTCTGCTCTGGGAACGGTAATGCCGTCGGCTGTGCACGTCGGCCGGCCACACTTGTCCATGGCAGGTAACGGTGAAATTGGAATAATGCAATAACAGATGCGAATTTGCCTGTGCCGAGGCTCAGTTCAGGCCGAAGCGCGCGCTGTTGTGCTGCTGCTGCTCAGAGTTCACCAGGCGTCGTGTGGGGGGGGGGGGGATACGAGATGGTCGCTGTGGTCGCCGCTTCTATGCGTGAGTCGAAGAGCAGCGGGTGAGTGACGTCTTGGTGCGAAGAACGCCTCTGTCGAGATTCCAAAAGACTTCGTTGCGGCTCAACGAGATATAAAAGCATTGAGAAAGCGCGAAGCGGGAGCGAAAGCACAATGGGCACGGGAGTGCATCCCGCACAGCATCCGTATGCCTCCGTAGTAAAGGTGCAGAGTGACGATGCCTATCCACTACTTCTCTCCAACTTCTGTCTGCTGTGCTGGCCGTTGCTGAATGAGATGCACCCCGTGGCTGAGGTGAGCACCGTATGGGCTACCTTTCGACGCGTTTCGCACTTCATGTCGGCTCTGGAGTACAACAGCACAGAATCGAGTCAGACTTAAGGTCGGGGCTTTCGAGGGCGACAAAACGAAGGAAGTTAGTTGTGAGCTTGGAGACATGTTCGACATGGACGCAGAGTCTTCCGCCTAATTTTCAAGTCACATCAAGATTTAGTTCACCGCAGTACCGGTAGTCTAATTTTGCTGAGCGGACTTTGTTCAGAGAAACTCTTTTTTTTTCATTTGCGATGAAATGATTGCTCTGTGTGAATTGTCAGTAAAGCTAATTCGGTGTTTCGGTATAAAACAGAGCATCGATTTTTGTTCATTTTGCCGTCTTTTTACCAAAAGACTACTGGTAAGATGAGGTAGATTTATTTACATTTTATACCACGTATATGGGTATTACCGAGGTACATTCGCTATTATTGAAGATGATTTTCTATACATAAGAACACGTTCTAATGCACACAATTGTTTTCACAAGTTACGAGGGCTTAATGCATATGTGCAAGCATGCGTTCAAGCTTCGAACAACTGACTGAATATGAAGCAAATTTGATCGATCACTGATATCCAGCGCCATCGTGTCTGCCAGCCAATTCATGCCACTGTTGTGGGAGCCCAACGGACGAGTATGGACCGCCCGCTTATTCCGATATATACGAAAGGTATACAAAAGCCCTCCGAGAAGAAGAAACCAATGCCGAAATGCCAGCGTCTGTTTAGTGTCTCACAATATCTCATGTCGTGTCCTCTGCGCTTTTAGCTATGGCTAGCGACCGGATCTTGCAAGTTAGAATCTAAGTTACATTGTGACGTTCATCACTATAGTACTATTGTTGGGATTCATCGAATAGCCGTCACTTGTATAGCGTCAGGCCTCCATTAGGCTTCTCTAGATAGGCTTCTGATCGCAGCGATCGACAGGTCGGGACCTTGTCGAAATAAGCACAAAGCAGATCGATTGTCACAATAACGTTCTTCCTCTGATTTATCGTCGACCGACGCCGAGGCGTGATAGACTGGTATTGTACCTTCAAGAGCCCATGCAAAGGACGGCTTAAACTCGGACGCACCGCTGCTGAGCTTTCTGCAA
The DNA here is from genome assembly GCA_003439945.1 of Dermanyssus gallinae. NCBI lineage: Eukaryota > Metazoa > Arthropoda > Arachnida > Mesostigmata > Dermanyssidae > Dermanyssus > Dermanyssus gallinae. The sequence continues at coordinate 787,750 of QVRM01005866.1, read as the reverse complement.
TTTGCCAATTATCATTCCTGCACCGACCCACAGCCATAAGCCAATGAATACGTGGATTAATTTCCACACGTATTGTATTCGAATGCTTGTCTCTTGGTGCATCCTGCCGAACGGCTATATACCTCTATTTACTTAACAGTTGCCGCACGGACATAAAACCCTTGTGCCTGTCCATCCGTCAGAGTCCTAATCGTCGCAGGAATAACATGACGCAGAGAGACGGCAACGACATATACGATCACTCGTGTGCATGTTCACCAGGCGCCAATGTGAGTGTGACAGCAGCAATAATATAGCGAATCGGAATTGTTCGCTCGTTTGCGGGCGCGGAGTTTTCGCTTACGGGCCCCTTTATTGTTGTTGCCCGTGCAAAACAAGCTGCTACTACTACTACTACTATTGATGCTGTTGCTGCTGCAGCAGCAGCAGCGGCAGCCGGTGCCGCTTTCTGCAAACTTGTCGTTGTGAAAATGTCACAGTAAAGATCTTACACTGACTGACTGGGTCGACTGTCGGGTCGAGCCGGTTTGCATGACGCCCTTGTACGCCGGCCCACCGACCAAGATTCGTATACGACGAGACACACCTCCACGAGCCGCCTAGCCCTACATACTACACCCCTTCCACGATGACGATGATGACGATGATGATGGCTGTATGAACATGGTGTTGTGACCGGAGCTGCCCTTCACGGACCGACGACGGTTGTTGTCGTCGTCGCGTAAAACAGAGAGGGGTGTGTTTATATGGGGCAATATGCAGCAACAGCAGCAGCAACAGCAGAAGCTCGAAACGGCGACGAGCGTGAATGCGCCCGTGCGGGCGGCCCGGCCCGGTCGACAGGCTGGTCCGGGCTGTTGACTTCGGCTCTCTTCGGCCTGCAGCGAAAGCCTGCCAGCGCAGGAAGCAACGAGGTAAACGAGGAACGACGCCTGTAAAGTGAAGCTAGGGTTATGCAACACCCTCCATCGTATGTTGTCGGTCGGTCGGTCGGCCGCTGTCCTCGTCTTTGTCGCTGTAATAGTAGTAGTCGTAGTAGTAATAGTAGTTGTTGTTGTTGTAGTCGGCAGCATTCCGCGCCCGAGATCGACAATGATTTCGCCGCCCCTTCATAGCGAGGCGGCTCTCTGCAACACAACTGCTGCCGCTGTTGCTGCTGCTCTTGCTAACTGCATTGTGCAGAGAAACATAGAGAGGAGGGAAGAGGGGGAGGGCGAGGGAGAAGGAGTGGGCGGGAGAAGGAGCGGGCGGGTGAAGGAGCGGGCGGGAGAGAAAAACGCAAAGAGGCGGCTCTATTCGCGCATGTTCAAGTTAACAACGACAACAACAGCGTCGAGGCAACGAAACAAGCATACTTGTATCAATAGCCGGGCAAAGACGCAACTTTATACTGTGCACAAGCTGTTCCAAACGCGGGACAGGCTGCTGCCCTGTCAAAATGAAAACCGTATGCTAACGTTTAAACGTATATATATATATATATGACTTTAAACTTAAGGACCTAAGCCATTTGTAGTCTATATTGATTCATCAATTCATAATACAATTTTACCGATATATAATATAAATATATATATATATATATATATATATATATATATATTTTATATATATATTTTTTTTCTTTTTTTTTTATATATATATAGCGTATTGAATATACATGACCAGCAACGCGTTGCTTCCGTATTGCGTTGCCGATGTGCAGTAAAAGTCAAGTCGTTGTCTAAACATTGACGACCAGTTAGTGATGTGTGCTTGTAATATGTTGAGTTTATGCACGCAAATGCATGCCAGTTTATGTCCATCATATGTAACTAGGCATAGGCACGTCTGTTGCTGGGTATGTTGCTGTTGTTGCTGCTGCTGCTGACTACGACGACGACGACGACGACGACGACGACGACGATGGTGATGATGACGACAGAGGCCTACATGCGTGCGTGCGTACGGAGACGCATCGCAGCTGTCGTATTGAACCACAAGCATTGATGAGCAGCAGCAACAGCAGCAGCAGCAACAATAGCCTGGCTAGCAGCAGCAACAGCAACAGTCGTGATGACTTGACCTCGTCAACTAGCTACATCGAGCGGAGGTCTTTGTTCATACGCGTAGAGCTTCACATCTCGTTCTTCTTATGTTCGTCATCATCGCCGTCATTCTACCCCCCCCCCCGCCGCTCACCCCCAATGTTGATTATTTGGCTAGCTGGCGGCACACTGCGAGGTGGTGGTAATTTTGCCTAAAGTGTACGACATCTCTATGGAGTTCATTGAGTCCACGGTGGTGTTACTACCGCTGCCGCTGCTGCTGCTGCTGCTGCTGCCGCTTCGATCGAGCGATCAACGAGCTGGACAAACAACGCACCGGGGGTTGGGGTTGGGGGGGGGGGGGTAAAGTAGCGCGAGCGATATGCTGTGACGACATTGGCTAGGTGTAGGCTGGATGTAGGAGGCCGAGGAGCACAAGCCACACCAAGAAGTAACGAGCCAATGGATTGTCAAATCGACCTTTCGCACACGTCGTCGAATCGACCCTGATAGCCACCCCCAAATCTCGCACGCGGGTAGATATAGAAAAGGATGAGAATAGAGAGAGAGAGAGAGAGAAAGAAAGAGCGAGCGCACGAGAGAGAGAGATAAATAGAGAGAAGGAAAGCAAGAACGGGAACGGGGAGAAAACATAAGAAAGAGAGCGCTTAATCTAGCTAAGCCGTTACGATCATCCGCAGCAACGGCGGCAGCAGCAGCAACAACAACAACTCGTAATCAACGATTTCTTCGCCTGCTCAGTGGGGTTGACAGACCCCAACGATTCAGAGTGAAGGAGCGGGGGTGGGGGGGGGGTGACTGCGACCGAGTGTGGACGAAAGAGAGAAAGAGAGAGAGAGGGTGAAGAGGAAAGAAGTTTATTGGGGAGATCCTTGTGGTTCAAAAGAAGAGCGGCCAATACTCGAGAACCCCGACTATGATCGTTGATGACGAAAAATCTCCTGAACTATATGAATATTAGACGACAAAATTGTACTATATATATATATATATATATAATTATTTATATATAATTAATTTCCATTATATATATATATATATACATATATATATAATTAATTTCCATTATATATATATATATTTAATTTCGATTATATATATAAATATATATATATATATATATATATATATATATATATATACACATAAATAATCGCACTTTATTCACAGCTTAATTTGAAACTACTTCTCTTTTAAACATGCAAGCTTTAAGTTTCAACAAGTTCCAACTTTGCATTTTATTACGTTAAGTTCTACCCAGCATGCGTTGAGTGCTGTCGCTGGTTTGTAGATGAAAGAACGCAGAGTCCCCTGCTCATGAAGAGAATCCTGCACACTCCGTCCTCTAAGCATTGTAAACGTAAGATGTCCCATCATGTTATCTATCGCAATATTGCATACTTAGAAACAACAAATTACCTTAATTTCCGCAATCAAATTCAATATCGGTCTATTTAGCAAGTTATAAGATTGTTCATAGGAGTATTACAAGTGCAAACAACACTACAAGCTTCTGATATATATATATATATATATATATATATATATAGCAATACACAAAATATTAAGGTTTTGCAGTTTAGCAGAGGAAAGTCATATACAGCCAGGGAGAACTCTCTAAAAATAGAGTGAGCATCTCTCACATTCGTTGCCTACTATGCCAACGTCGAGGTAACTCCGCCAAACTCTCCTTCAGTAGCGAAACAAGATCAACAGGAAAACTAAACAGACTGGCCATCTGAAAACACCACCTAAACTGCTTCGAGATTAAAGTATTACCGATAGCAACACACTGCTTTGCAACATTCATTGCAGCTTGACATTCGCTGACCATTGATGACCGAAAAACATAGACAGGTTAAAAAATTAGCTATGTTACTGCATCTGCAGACGACTGCCCCGGTAAGGTTTGCCTTGGAAATATGTGGGGACAGAACACTTATAGAAGATCTTGTGCTTAATACTTGTTCTAATTACATTCATGCCTGGGTACTGGTGTCCTATAAAACAGAAAGTCCAGGAACTTTGTAATAGAAGCTTACACTGACTGCCTATAATTTTACTTACAAAGACGAAACTGGCCTTACAAAAGAAACCCAGCAGTTTTCTGCCGAATAACGTGGCACGGATATTATCACTACATCTGGACGACAAAAAACTGTTTTTGTCTCGAAGATTGCGTCGGCAGCATTCATTCAAAATGCGACATCATGCGTCACAACATACTTTTGTGCGGAAAAAAATGATCGGCAGTACGTTTCGTCAAAAACTCCGCAGCGTCGGACTGACATAATGGGCTGTGAAGAAAACTAAACATGTAAAACTAAGCATTATAATTTTACGAATCATAATTTATAAATATATATATATATATATATATATATATATATATGCATGTATAAATTATATTTATATCGTGACATGTATGACTTGGGAACTCATAGATCATGTATTATATATATATATATATTCTGACTCCATTTTAACAAAATGTAACAGATCTAATGAGAAGACTTGCAAACATATAAGAGCGATCTAGTGAACTTTCTGGTGAAAAAGGCACAAGTAAAACGGCATCCTTATAAAACATTGAAAAAATCGCTGAAGTGTTGGTAACAATGTGCGTTTTTATTTAATTTAGGCGCAATATGCATGCAACATTTAAGTATCTATATATACAATTGTATATATATATATATATATATATATATATATATATATATATATATATATATATATATATATATATATATATATATATATATATGCGTATATTTTAACTGCGTACGTATAAGTGTATATATATATATATATATATATATATATATATATATATACGAATGTAATTTGTATTTATGTCGACCAGTGTTCACTAGCTCATGGCACGTCAACACATAAGACTTAGCGACTGCCAACGTGAATGCAATGACTACCTACGAGACAGCAAAGCTTCCCTGTCGCTGCATATAAATTCGTTATTTCCTCATTTCGTTCCTTTAAATTTTTTGCTAGTATAGATTCCTCTCGCCGTGTATATATATATATATATATATATATATGCATGCGTATGAAGCCTATCGTACTCGTGCAGCTAGATTGTGATGCTGAAGGCGGCATAGCAGAGGGAGCTCCGTATTAACAAGCAAGATTCAATTGTAGAATTGCAATTGTCATAAATAAGTGCATTTTATTAGTCTCTTCTTCGTGCCCTCGCCATTAGTCCTCTCTTCCATCGTACATTCTCGCTGCAACCGCTTTCTTTCCTATTTTGCGATCCAATCGCGACACGCGGCGCAAATTGAATTAACAATGATAATAACAATAATAGTAATAAGACTAAGATCTGCCAACAATCAGTGTATATCTCCTTCTCCTTTTCGCGTTTGCTGTCGCACATTTTCGCTTTCGTGTTCTCTGTCCAGCTCAATATATATATATATATATATATATATACGTTCTCCCCACCGCTCCGTTCTGTCTTTAATCTAATATGAGTTTAAAGTCTAACCTGGCTCGTTCGCAGTGTTCATGGACCGTCATAGAGCAGCAGGAGCAGTAAAGCAGATCTGTTCACGTCATCATGCTAGGTAGCGAGGTCGAAGAATACGACGAAGGCTTTGAGCAGATAGGAGAAGAGGAGCGTGAAGTTCTCATTCGGCAGCTCGACGATCAGACTCGGCTGCTCGGCTTTACCCATCAATCGACCCATTTATTTCCCCTTTTGCTCTCTCTGTCCTCTCTCGCCCCCTTTTCGCTGCCTTCATCCGACGCGGTATGCATATAGCGAAATGGTCGGAGTCGACGCAAAGTAGGACCATCTTAAGACACGCTAAACTTCTAAACTTGGTTTGTTCTAACACATATATATATATATATATATATATATATATAATCTGCACGATACATTGGCTTACTTCAATCGTGCGAGAACACATGTTGTTATGGTGTCAAAAACAAGCAACGCCAACAACAACAACAACAATAGCAACAACAACCATTCTTTTTTTGGGATCAATGCCAGCTTGGTTCTCTCCGCATAATCCGTTAGTTTTTAGTCTCCGCCATACATGCGACAACAGATATGTGTTTCTTCGCCATCGACTTCAAAAATAAAGATCGATGAGGAGAAAATCGTTTTTTCTCGGGTCAGTCTAGGACAATACCATGAGATATGCGTGTTGATGGGTGTAGCTGTTATTTCTTAGCCACGAGACATAGCAGATGACATAGCTGTACGTACATATAGTGGACAGCCGACGACGAGCCACTATTAACAGTGGCTGCAACATTTACAGCAGTAATGGCAACCGATAGTAGTAAAGACAATGATGATGATGATGATGACCATTGTAAAAGTAGTTTGTACACTGTTCAGCAGCGTAATCCGTCGACAACCTGCACCGGGCCCTTAAACGCAATGCGTGTGGTTCCTTGTTATGGTGAGCCCCTGAACGTTCGGCTGTGTTTTCTGTACACATGTGCACACAATCGTATGTACACAGAGTTCCTCTGGGATTCATTATATCTATATATATATATATATATATATATATATATATATATATGCAGAAAAGGCAGATAAATAGAATGAGATAGCAGAAATTTCAAAGTCTTCACAGTCGCTCGCAATGAGTGCTCGCGGACGACGACGACGGCAACAACAAGCACAATAATTGTGCAATTCGCAATAATCCTCGATGGTCTTCGAAATCGTCGTCACCGTCGCCGATAGACATTGTCCATAGTACAGAGCTTGTCAATTTGAAACGGCTCTTGAACAGCAGCAGCAGCAACAGCAGCACCAGCCACAGTGTGAAATCGTCGACTCTGACGGAGTGAGCGGTGAATCTCCAACGGCGCGGGATCTCGCCTGATCGAAAAAACGAGGCGGAGGTCGTCGACGAGGACAACCACGGCGACATTGGCGATATACTATGTGGGGGCCAGAACCCCCCCCCGAGACGGGGGAACGACCCCCGATCGGCGGACGCCGAACGAGGAATCAGACGAAAACGAACTCGAAACGCCCCGTGACCGAGTCGTCAAATCAACTCGCGACGCCTGCCTGCCTGGCCTCTTCTCGTTCAGGAGGTGATGGCAGTGCAATTCGAGCGGCGTCGGACGACACCGACGATCGAGCGACGCGAACTGCGGCGTCATTACTATTATTATTATTATCGAGCCAGTTCGACAAGCTCGAGCACCGCGTGCCTCCCTCAGACAACATGGATGCCTGGCTACATGGCAGACAGAACGCCATGATGTGCCGCGCTGTTTTGCTACTGTTTCTGCTCGATGTCAGCGTCGATTTCAAACCAATTCGGCCTCTCTCCACTGTAAATACTGCGCGATGGTTCTCGTTGCTCCAAAGTTTGATTCGTATTGCTATATATATATATATATATATATATATATTAGAGTTTGCTTTCCATTGACACAGTAGATTGAGGCGCGTCTGTGGCTGTTTGTGAGATGAATGTGTACGACTTTGTGTGTGTGTGTCTATTGGGTAGTAAGTAGCGCGTACGCCAGTAAATAAGTAAATGGTTGAATGCGCTCCATTTTTGGAGTTTGCTCGAGTTTGCAGTTTTTGTCGTCGCGTTGTTGTCGTCGTCAGCGGCGGCGGCCGCAGTGGCGGTGGTCCCACTCACCCGATGGGAGTAGGCACGCATCAATCTATTCATTCAGTCTCGTTGATGTGGCAATCGATTGATTTCAATTGTGTGAAATAGCGCCGCCAATGTGTGCATATCGAGAGAGAGAGAGAGCGAGAGAGAGAGAGAAAGGGAGAGAGCAGACGCAGGACTAGCAGAAAAGGTTGGCGTCATTCCTGCCGAGCCTTAATAGCTCACACAAACAACGAGGTCCACGGCGTGTGGTCGACGCAAAACGCCTAAGACCGCAACACGCCGGGGACAGCGCAACGACCTCGTTGCTAGACCTCGATGTGTCTCATCGTGCCTTCATTCTGTTGACTGCTTCTGTGTATCTTCGGCATGAAAGCGGCGGTTTGCCACGAGAGGGGTCTTTACACGGATCGGCTTCATTCGTGGCGCCGGCTGGCTATACATAAACAGCACCGACATTTCATCGCCGGTTCGCTCAGTAGTACCACCACACAGGACGAATGATGGTTCACGTAGCGGCATACAAACGTTAATGTACTCGCGGCAGTCTTTTCTGCACCATAGAAAATATTTTGTATTTGATATCCTATTTTGCAACAAAAATAATTCTTTGTCAGCTGTATATATATATTAACTCTCAAGTGATGACCTTTTTCTTTGGTAAAATTACTTTACGGTTTACCATCCGCGTCACATCACATATATAGCAAGAAATCGTCAATAAGTATGCCTTTTACATTTATAATTGTCTCCAAAAGACGTTTAGATATACCTACGTGTTTGTCATGTTTACCTAATTTCCAAACAGAGATGCGTATCGGAATGGCCTAGTGCGTTAGTCATGGTTTTAATCCGTGGTGTCGCCGGTTCGATCCCTCTTGTTGATCGATTGTTTTGAGCGATGCTCATTGAGAATAGCCAATAAACTATGCTGCTGAGAGCCAGCCACCATGTTGCCAGAATCATTGCTGAGAAAACTCTATATATCTCAACATATCTTTTAATGGCCTTAGCTATAAAAGGGTGAAAAGTGTATTTAGCTATACATGTCGAGCGATTAATAAATCCAATTACATCTAAAAGTATAGGCCAGCATATATCTCCTAAAACAGGTGAGCTTCAGAGTAATAATGACTCCCCTATAAGTACAAACTACATTGTATTCGAATGAACAAATCAGGCAAGGAACTCAAATTTATAAATATAATCATACTTTTGCCAGAACAAGCAGGATACCGCTCGACGTAAAGTTCAACGAAAAAGATGCACAGTGGTCTATAAATAGAATAAAAAATTTAAAAGTGTGTACAGTTAAATTGTTTGCATTCACCAAAGTCTACTTATAACACACACTCTTATAACAATTTGAGAAACGTTACTAGGCAGTCATTGCATAACAAGCCACGTACATCTACTCCGACCTGTATAAGTTATTCGATTTAATGATTACATGGCCGACGTACCATACACATCCGTTCAAAGGAATCTCTATGCCAGTGGATTCGTCAGCAAGTTGGATGGTGGAGTGTGGGTGTTGCACGCGCTCGGCAATCGCCAACTGAAGAAGCGTGTGCTATTGTGCGATCAGCTCCTAAAAAGAACGAGATTTGCCCCTTTCTCCGCACTATGGTGAATGGAGTTTTGAAGCATTGCGATATAATACTGTCATTAACTGGACAGTACGTGGCGGATGTAAGACTCGAGATCAACATCGGCAAGACCAAGGCCATGAAGTTCCGTAAAGCTGGTCGACTTGCAACCAGAAGAGAACTTGAGCGTGACCCAGCTCGCGAGGCTTGATCGAGTAAAACCCGCCTTTCTCAAGCGAGTGCTCGGCCTCCACACGTCATGCCGCAATCGTCTGGTCTATTTACTCGCCGGTACCCCGCTCTTCATGGAGGACCTACAACGCCAGTTCCGGTTGCCGGAAACACAGGCCTACAGGGACTTTATCTGTCAGTGGGAGGTGAGATTTTCATACGTGGACCCCGACTTCTTTAGTACGGGTGCAATGACAAACAATGCGTGGAAGGGACTGCATCGCACCAACCGAAGTGTGGTAGTACGCTATGCAGTGCATGGCTTCCACCATGTTCTCTGTAAAACTCAAGGGTACCATGAGCCGACAGAAGAATGTATCTGTAACAGGTGTGGGAGAGCTTGTGGGAGATATCATGCGGGGGAGTGCCCCAGAGTTGAATCACTGGCCAGGCTGGCTCAATGACCGTGTTTTTATGTATAATATTTGACTATATACTTAACAAAGGTGATTAATAAATGAATGAATGAATGAATTAACTGGACAATTTAAAGCAGCAATTGACCAGACTCACCATCACGAAGTTAATAAAATTTGGATGGGACAATTTGTCACATTCTGCGTATGATCCTGGCCTTGCTTTATCTGATTACCATCTGTTTCGGTCCCATCAAAATTCCTGTAAAGGAAAAGAATAAGATTCTTTGGGTGGTGTTAACACGCATATGGACCATTACTTCGGAAGCCGCGACGCCACCTTCTGGGGAATGAAATCATGAGAATGCCTGAGCTGGCTAAAGTAGTTGAACAAAATGGGTAAAAAGGCATCCAATACAAGCGTTGTAACGACGTGCGTCTTTAGAGTGATTCAGGGACCTGTTAGACATAACCCAGGTCTCGTCTGCTGGCACAGATCAATGCCAAATGCCTCTTGAATTGCGCTCAACCAACGACAAACATAGCTGCGAAATGTACTTTTGTGTATATTTATGATCAATGGTCAGCAATCGCGGCACCCATCTTGTACACAGCGTTTTTATTTCGAATGCTTCGTGCAACGTTTTGTGCACTTCACTCTACGATCTCAACTATTTTACGCACCTCCAATCGGCAATCTGCCACAAGTATACGATGAACGTTTTGAACCACATCTGGCGTAGTGAACTTCTCTAAACGTCCGGAGCACGCGTTATGTTTGGTTGATGTCCGGCCACGTTTGAATGTATTGACTCATAGATAAATGATTGCCAACGCTGGTGCAGAGTCCCCATAAACTTATACTTCACATTTCACAACATAATCCTGTTCTTAAAATATGGGAATACTAAACTTACCATTTTATAATAACGCATTATAATTATTACTTCTATAATAATATATGGTCATTAGTTATGGACTTATAGTAAAAATATTTCACTTATAATAGAAAAATACTATATTACATTTAAAAATAATATCAATACATATATGTAATTACTATTTATGATACTATTATCCAACTCTGATTTGATTTATAAAGCAATCGTCTGCTTCATGAATTACAATTTCTTATTAACAGTGTGGAAGTTAATTTTCTCCATGTTTACGACAAATAGTTATACGCTCAATCAAATCTTTGACACGCGTATTCTAAACGTCGTTTTTGCCCGAAACTTGATCTGTGATAGTGTAAGAAGTAGTACTTCTCCGCCAGATACTACACATTTTATTGTGGCGCCATCTCGTGACAATTCTAGTTACTTAGTGAACCATCTATCTATATATACATATCTATCTATCTATCTATCTATATATATATATATATATATATATATATATATATATATATATATATATATATATATATATATATATATATATACATATCTATCTATATATATATATATATATATATATATATATATACATATATCATTTCCAGCGACGTATTCTTAGTACAGCCATTGAGAAGCGGATGTGCATGTTTAGCCCGCTACAAAAGAGTTGTAGGTAGCACGCTTGGGTCACGCTTTGTGACCCGCAAATGGTTGAGTAATTTCCAGCTGTTCACGGCTTAAGCCAAAGTTCCAGTGTCGATAACCCTCGACAGGCTCAATATCGTCGACTTACGCAGGCAGACAAAGCCAAAGACAAATCATCGCAGCGGGAGTTCTTCACGACGACGACGAAGAACAACAACATGAACGGGTACAGTAGAGAAAAAGGGCGTAGTGAGGGTGGCCTATATTTATATATATATAGGCCGGCCCGGCTAGTCCGCCATATATATATATATATATTTATATATATATATATATATATATTCGCCATTTCCCGATCCTGCTAGTCATCCATAAATATATACATACTAAATGCGTGTGGCTGTAGACAGGGTATGTATGAAGCGCTGTCGACACGCAAATGTTTAAGGTTTTTCGCCTGCCTTGCTTCCACTGGACGGCGAGTTAGCTGTAGAGTTGGTTGTTGGAGTGTTAGTTCTTTAAAACCATAAAACTTCTCCTTCTAATGAGAAGCATAGAAACCGTGCGTGTGGAGGCTACAGACTAGGAGTCATCGTTATTGTCGTTGTCGTCATCGTCGTCGAAGTCCAGACGCAGTGCTTGGTGTGTCCTGTCGCGAACGTGACATCGAACCTGGATGACCGCGCGCTGTGAACGCACGCCTCTCGCTGTGGCTGCAATGAACGACATCGTGCTGAGTTTTCGGTGCACTCGGCACTGCCTGCCAGCCAGCCAGCTTGACTGCCTGAATGACGGACTGACTGACTGTGTTGTAACACAGACGGTTACTTCATAAATTTACCTGTTGAAGCTGGCGACGTCTATGAGAGACCCGCCGCAGCAACATCAACAGCAGCAGCAGCAGCAGCAGTAGCGACAGCAATAGCTGAAAACGACGACGGACTAAGTCAGTTGTTCGTCTTAAATCGCGGGATTATAGCAGCGAGCAGGCAGCCTATAGCGATGGGTGGTGGGGTGGTGGGCGGCGGCGGCGGATAGAAAGAACCCACGGACGGCCTAGCTAACAAATACATACACTCACTCTCCTTGACAGAATCCAACAGCTTCCCCGGTCGTCAGCGGGGCGAGGTTAGAAGCTGTTGGAAAAACATCGTCCACCACAGCCCCGATGTGCTCGATACGACACTGAGCGGCTCTAGCAGTCGCAGCGAGCAGTTGTTGTTGTCGTCGTCGTCGTCGTCGGCTATTGTTGTTGTTGTGGTTGTCGAACAGTTGAACGATACCGAGTGAGCCAGGCTACGCGAGGCTACAGAGCATCAACAGTGGTGCAGCACGGGTAACTCTACGACAACGACAACAACAGCAACAGTGGTAGTGCCGTCGAACTAGTACCGGCGAACTAGTGTCGGCGCGAAGTCAATGTGCAAAAATCGAGGAGGACAAGCGACGAAGAGTGAAAGCCTACACACTCCTAGATAGAAGCAGAATTCGAAGATGAAAGACGGCAGAGAGAAAATGAACGAGGCAAATTGCGCGCTCGCGAGGGAAAGATATATATATATATAGAAAGAGAAGGAGAGAGGAATAGAGCGAGAGAGAGAGAGCGTGAGAGATATGCTGGCGCTAGACGGTTGTGAGTTAGTGAGAGACTTCCTTTCCGGCCCGAAGCAACGCTGGCCTCGATCGCTGCTACAACTTCTACTACTACTACTACTACTACTACGACGACGATGTGGTAGAGGTGTGTGTGATGATGCTTGGAGTAGGACAAGTCAGATAGCCTGATACTCTATCTACTGCGCGCTCGGGCTGCGGCTAGCTATATGTATTTCAGGTCGAGCAATGCCGCAACACAGCCGAGTACGTGGCTTTATGAGGGACGTTATGGTAGAAACAGCAGTTGGCGTTGTTGTTGGTGTTGCTGTTGTTCCTCTTATTGTTGTGGCGGTAGTAGGTAGTTGCAGCAACGGTGGAGCTCTGTGGAGACAAAAGAATGCGCGCTGGATTTAGCGCAGGGGAAGCTCGTGCGGCCGGCCTGTGGCAGTGGTGAGTGAGCGCCGGGTCTATTTTGCTAGTTCGACCGGGGATGTTCTGCCCGAATCGGTGGGTTGCTTCGTCTCGCAAGGGACGAAAAGAGGATGTGTGTATATATATATATATATATATACTATATATGTGTTTGTGGGCTCTCCCTCTCTCTATTGGGGGTTCGTTTGCTCACAGGAGCGCTTCTAGCAAGACGTGCGCCGGCTACGGACGCCAGGCGACAAAAATACAGGCTGCATTTTCGCTTCGACGCCAAATAAAAAGCAACCAATAGAGAGCGAGAGAGAGAGAGAGAGAATCAGTTGTGTTGACAAGCGATCAGTCAGAACTTGCAGGACTTGATCCAGCCCTTCCCGGACGAGTTCCGACCCGACGAGATGAAAGATTGAGCCGCCAATGATCGCCTGCCAAACAAAGGTAACGAGCGCGCCTCGCGCATTTGTGGCAGCCGTCCTACAACAACGGATCTGAGACCCTCGGACTTCCCGACTTCGTCGCCTCAGCCCGCCTCACTCAGCGCGCAAAGTCACAGCAGCTGACTCTGATCGGCTGGGAGAGTCAAGGCCGTCCGTTAGATGTGTGATGTTTGTCTAACTCCCGGAAAAGCTGATATTGCGTGGCTGCGTTCAGTTTAGCGGCGGCTCATCTCGCTCTCTCATGGGGCAACGAGACGCGGTCATAGAGCAATGTAAAACGCTAAAGTTACTTAGTACTTTAAATTAAAAAAAAATTACATTAACTACCGAATTTTCTAGTCTAGAAGTGGTTTAAAAGGTTCTCAGCAGCGTCCTTTGTGAAAACGAGGCTCGGCGATATTTAAGTAGTCGAAAATGGAGGAGCAACAAATCTGCATTCAGTTCTGTGTTAAAAACCAAAACATATGTGTTGAACTAGTGGCAATGTTACGAAGTTCTTATGGTGATCAAGCAGTGTCTCAAAACACCATGTATACGTGGCACCGTCGATTTCGCGACCAACGTGAAGACACCAAAGATGACTCCTGTTCGAGAAGGCCTACGACGTCAATACCAAAAGAAAAGTTCACGTATTCAACAACCGCCAATTTACTATCAGGAAAATGCCCAATGAAGTGGATATATATTATGACTCGGTTGTAACAGTCTTGACCCATACTTTATGCATCAGAAGATTGACAGCGTAGTTCGTTCCAAAATGGTGAATTTCCAACAAATTAACGCCCGTCAATAATGTTCGAATTGAATCATTAGGCGGTAGCAGGAGACCTGGATTGCTTCGGAGAGTGATTACGGGAGACGGTTTATGGGTATATGGTTATGACATCGAGACCAAAACTCAATCCTCCCAAGTGTAGTTTCAAGGAGAGAGTCGATCGAAGAATTTCAGACAGAGTAGATCTAACACCAACGTTTTTTTGATCGTTTTTTAGACAACAGGGGAACAGGGATTTTCCACCAAGTTTTACCAAACATTTACAGGGGCGACTCAAGTCTGTACCGAAAGACACATCATATCTATCTACTGGACAGTGAGTCAAGACTATCACCGAATGATCTGCATATGTGTATATATATATTTATATATATATATATATATATATATACACATCATATCTATCTACTGGACAGTGAGTCAAGACTATCACCGGATGATCTGCATATGTGTATATATATATTTATATATATATATATATATATATATATATATATATATATATATATATACGTATTTGTAGTTGTAGTTGTAATCGCTACTCAACCTGAGTGAATAAATATGAAATGATAATAATATCTATTTACTGGTGTCGAAAATGTGGATCTCCTGACCCCCAACACTTATCGTAGAAAGTGAATTTTTAAATAAAAACATGTCAAATACAATATGAATATAAGCTGATAAACAATGATAAAATAAACGATTGCTTTGTGATTTCGATGTACGTGCATATGCCACTATGATTTAATAATACCATACCCGGTACATGCTAGTGCATCCGAACGGCGTAGTAACATAGATTATTTTAGAACGTAGGTCCTTTAATGTGTTCAAATGGACTACTACGGGAACTACAAACAAAAATATGATTTTTAGTTTGTTAGTCTTTTACTTTACTTACCGACTGGATTCCTTACATCCAAAGCACGCATCAGTCAACCGTATTCACGGGACGCGTACACTTGACCAGCATTTAACGCCGTCGTCGCTTTTGCAGCTTAATATAAGTCCTAAAGCCGCTATACAACGAAAAACGAGACCTATCAAGTGAAACGCAGTTTCCGCCATTGAGAAAGAATTACGCAATAAGGAACCTAAAATGCGAAACGTTGAGTCATCATTTATACTGCACAATACAAAAAAGCAGTATAGATTGGTTATAAATGAACAGGAAATATTGACACTATATATATATATATATATATATATATATATATAGTGCAATCCCTTTTTGGCTTACAAGAACTTATCAAAAATATTTTTTCCTTCTGAAATGAAGGTGGGAGAGCAGAAATTCAATTCAATTAAATTAAATTGCTGCTTTATTGCTTTCAAAGAGTAGATAATAGCTATTCACAAAAAACCTGATTTCAATGCACAATATAAGTCTCTTAATGGATCATTTAACATAACATACAATATGTGATATTGATTTATTATTAGCTTAACATGTATACTTAATTACACATGGCATCTATTTATTATACTGAGTGGTTCGTGCGTACCTTTTAAAATCTGCTCTTGTGATCCGTTCTGAGATATGTACTAAACCAAGACTGCTACGCTCTACGCTACATCTTAACGCAACACTTTAAAGCAATTCGGATTACATGTTTTCAATTGCATCAATATGTTTCTTCAAATAGCCGAACCTCACTGCTATAAGCGAATCTAAAAACTTCACGGCTAAAAGTAAATTTGCGAATTACGAAACTATTATAAAGGCGGACATAACGCATTAGACATTGAATAATAAAACAACAAAGTATAATCTTACATATAAGACTGGTAGCTCAAATCAGTTGCGTTATGTGAATGTTAAAAGCATATTCGGATTTTTTTACATTGGCGCAATGAAACACGCTGAGTGGAAGGGACCGGACCGTTCTAACAGACACATGAAAACACGATTTGCAGCGCATGGTTTCCACCACACCCTTTGTAGACGGTCCGAGTATTATTGATGAGTGTGACAACTGTGTTTTTAATCGCTGTGGGTAAGTCTGCACTAAATATTATGCTATCAAGTGCCCCTTTGTGCAATCATTGAATGCATTAACGAACCTTATAGGGGCTTTTTATCCTACAATATACTTGTACCACTTCGAGAGTTGTTATGATGTTGATATATTACTACTATTTATTTATCTATTTTATCTGTCATATGTCATTGATATGCTACTCAACATGCGTGATTAAATATGATGGATGGTGTCATTCGAACTCCAGAAAATCCAGATCCGGTGTTAACTCTACTCCTGGTATCTGTTCTCCATCAAGTGTGGTAGTGTTCATTCAGACACACAGCAACGCAATTAGGGACCGATATTGTCATATCATTTTTGGTGCAGCAATCGGAAACAGAGTTAATTGTGCTCTGACTTAATTAACTTTTGTTCTCTGAGCTAGATGGCCCGTAAAGTGTAAGATCGTCTGCGTAGAGTTTGTGCTTAATGGTTTTGGGCATAACGTTTTTAAGATCTAAACTGAACATACAGAAATATATAATGCGTCTAGACACACTCTATACTGACTAAAACTGTTGTTGATTTGCACAAAGAATGCTCGATTAATTAGATAACTCTTTGTCAATGAAAAGTGTGTTTCTCTTTATTCAAATCAACAAATGTTTGCAGAAGTTTAAAATGGTTCACTCTGCCAATGACCTTAGAAAACTCAGACTAGTTACAATTATATGACTCTTTCTGTTATTATAAATGGCCAACATTTTGACAATTTCAACTAATTCCGTTGCTGCGGATTTCCATTAGTAAATACATGTTGTTGCTTGCAAGCACTCCCTCAGATTGCATGAAGCTAAACATATAATCTGCAAGTAATTCCTCAAATAATATATTGATGGTTGTGCCAGAGGTCTGTAATTATTAACCTTCGACTTTGATACCTTTTTATGTACCGACTTAATTACGAATTGACCGAAAAATTAGGCATAATGTCATCCTCGTAGGACCTAGCATAAATTAATGCAAGTGGCTCTGTTTTAACGTGAGTCTTTTTTTTTATGGAGTATATTTGGTGTAAGACTGCACTTGAAAAAGAGTTTATATATTTTTATTAAAATATTATTTTCTGATACAAATAAATACGGATACCTTTATGATGTTGGCAGGGAAAAATAAGCGCTTACGTTGGACCTGCTTGGGCCAGGTAAACAAATAAAAACAAATCATTAAAAACATCCGCTTTGGAGATATCATCGGTGATAGCCGCATTGCTTGTTTTTAGTGCTGTTATATCCCCATTTGCCTTTAACCGCCTATTATCATGCCTAAGAAATTATTTAGAATCTCTAAAATCAAAAGTAAAGTTTTCAAACACCCGAAGTATTTGCTTGTCTTACGCAATTTAGTCGCGAATGTAAGTAATTTTCAATAAGTGATTCCAGACTACCGAAATACTCACGAAGCCTAGCGTTATATTAAGACTCGCCGTTGGGAATAACTTTATCAATCACAGTGTGCACCTTATCAACAAAATAGTCATACATATTATTTACAGTATTACAGTTTAAGAATATATCTTTCCGAGCCATGTGTCAGCTTTGTTATCGTTTATTCGTAATCACCCTTCAAGAACTCATACCTTCCTCCCCAATAGGGGGGAACTCGAAATCGAATAAAAAGTTAAGGGTAGTTGCGTTATGATTCAAGGGTATCGGGGATTAAAAACAGACATATCTTCTATTATATCTGGATTAGTAGTAAAGACAAGATTTATCAATGTGTGTATAGGGTTTTCATTTGATGCAAGAGTTGAGCCTGTTTCATCCGAAAGATGACTGTTTGTATAGCGACTAACGTTTATGCCATCTGGCCCAACATGCTCGACTGAGTCTCTTGTAACCACCGGCGGAAGCGTAATTTCAGTCACGTACTGATACCAACCATTGGTTATACAAGTATTTATAAAAGTAGCCCCCATGGTTTGGGAATCTAAAAGGACACATTTTTATAGTCAATTCTTGAACGGGCAAAGATTTACCAATATCACAAGTACCTTTGAAATAATTACAAATTCTGTTTGAGCTCCTACAGCAAACCAGCATTTGTTGGCATATATAGCATAAACATGACACCCTGACTGTAGATGATTTGGAAAATACGTCCAGCGCTGATGCATTAAAATAATTATCCAACTTGACTTCACAAAACGTTAGCATTTCTCTAACTAATATAGAAACGCCACATGTTCAAAAGCACCGATCACAGCGGAGTACTGCGTACCTATGGTTAGAGGTTAACTCACTTTTTGTCATATGACTTTCACTTACACCCAAATAGGTTTCGGTTTATATCTCTACAGTTACATCTATATTTTGTAAGGTGGTATCTGAATTGAGCAACTAAACACGATGATGATGAAGTATACATTGAAATATAAACATTTTTAGAGGGCAGTTAGCCACGGGGCAGCGGGAGCGGCGGACCGGTTGGATTGAATAGGGCAATTTGTTTCGGTCGTAGAAAGGGAAAGTAGTGCCAATTGTAGATTAGAGAACCGGGCCAAGGTTTCTTAAAGAATATTGAAATATGACTTTATTTTATGTTTCCGTAAAGCCACTAAATTGTTCCGAAAATAAAATTGTTTTGCCATCCTACGACCACCTTTACATGACGGTTGTACAGTACCCAACTGGATGGTTGTGCCCAGGTGGTTGGTTATCTCATGGGAGGTGTGCTAAGCAACCAGCCAATTACTACGGGTTTTGCAATGTTATCAATTTACATATTTCAAACGTATTTTCAAACAATATTTTCAAACGTTTTTTTAACTTAAGTCCTTAAAACAATGGTACTCATGTTAGCTTTACATCTCAATTGTTGGTTAATACACATACACTTCTTTTAGTTCCCTATTGCAATGGAAATTGAGCACATGATTATTTGAATATTAATATTGTACACGAAACTGAGGAGATCATTGGCGCGCTCTCAGTCTCGAACCATACTTGCGCAATTAAACTATCGTTTCGTGCAGTAATGTTTATCACAACATTTAAACTCGAAGAATGACTAGATTGGAGCAACGAATATCCCGACGCAGTTTACTATTAATATCGCAGCCCTTGTCATTTCCAGCAGTGTTCATCACAAATGTTTTAACACGTGTCACATTCGAGCTGCCAAAAGGAAAACGTGCTTTTATGCACACCAAAGAGTGTAATGTGGGGCTCGACGCCGATGATGTTGATATAATATCCATTAAAAACCTCTCACCTAAAAGTCTCGGAACAAGGTGCTGGAACCGCTCTTTAATACTACTTCAACCCCTATACGTTTACGTCGGCAGAGCGCATATCGCGGTCTGTGTTAGATCCTTTCGTTTATTTATGATTGCGGTATGGGTGCGATTGCCTTTATGATGTTCTAGCTATGGGCGTTGTTAAAGAGCGCTTGCATCATAGGTGTTACAGGGAGTCAAAGAGCCTCACCAGCTGCGCCCTATGGGCAGTGAGCGCCGTGCATATATCGAACGTGTGTTTAACGTCATGCATAGTGGCAACGGAGCCCGTTTGATACAATACAGGTTATTGCTGAGAGTGTCATGTTCTGTAAGAAATTGGGTTAGCGGGTAGGAGAGTTTCCGTCCCGCTTTTTAAACCATTCCCTCACAACTAAAATAATGGAGCGGGTTTAGAGACCCGACTAGCCCGCCTGGGTCTCCACCCATATTTTGTTCCAAGCGTCTAATATCTGGCATAGTGCCTCCACCTGAAAAAGCGAGGAATCGCCTCAACAGACTGCGACCTTCAGAACCTGTAGGTCATATAGGATCTATCTATCCTCTGTTCCCAACAGGCAGGACTTACCGTCCTATGGGATCTGCCGGAATAATACTTAGACTGCAGCGGTGGGCGTAGTTTTGCTGGCTCGTGCAATCTTGAGCACCACCAGCCTCTGCCTTTTATCGGGAAATCGCTAGCCCGCGTAGTCCTACGCTGCCACAATGGGGCAGCGAATAACATGATGCTATCTACTACCGTCGCCGGGCGGTAACTCCGGTTGTCGGAGACTCCCTGTACGCGTGCGTGGCAGTAATCTTGGGAGATCTGTGATAGCTTTAGTGGCCCTGGCTGCCGCGTAGTGCGCATATGAGGTACCTGTCAGGCCGGTATCTAGCTGTACTCTAAAGGATTTGGCTTCGCTGGAAAGGGTAATGTTATGCCGCTTAGGTTCAGGTTGAGTTCGGAGGCCGTTTGTGTTCATTCAGTACTATTGCCACAGTTTGTGCGGCGAGCTAGCCAACGTCCATGCGGAGTAAGCCAGATGGAAATCTTGCAGGGCGCCAGCTGCTATCCTCTTCAGCATTCACATGGGCGGGGACTGATGAAGACGCAGTACACAATGTTCCATAGATTCAGGTCTGGAATAATAATAATAATAATAATAATAATGAAGTAGAAAATACTTTTTAGTCGTTTTAGAAATGATCGTATTGAATATGGTAAAAATTGAGAGCATGCGATGTATCATTTTTGAGCTTCGATTCACGTTCTTTATCTTAACACTGTGTCGTTACGCTTATAAAACATGCACTTTAATAAAACTTGCATTTTATGGGGACCAATTAGTACCAAAGCAATGGCGGTTTGATTCGTGATATGATTGTCGTAAGCCATTTTCCTCGCCCCGCGGATTCCCATAGAAACCCAGTTAACAGCGAGGGCACGTTAGTAACTGGTATGCGGTCTGTATGTGTACAGTGCACATGTCTTTTCGTGAAGAACAGAAATATCTACCGCATAGAGTAACGTACATTCTCGAGTTGTATTACTTTGAATAGTTGATGAAGTTTCTATTCGTTCAAAGTAATAGTCTCTCGGATTGTTGGACAGAGTCGTTGGAATAGTGGACTCGTAAGACGAATAAATTTCAAACGCCACCGGCAAACAACATATATAACTACAGCAGCATTAGCAGCAACGACAATATTCGAGCATTAATGGCAGCACCAGCACCAAAGACCAAAGACAATAATAGAATGCTTCAAGACAACGGTAGCAACAGTGAACTGGAAAAAAGCGAACGGCAACAACAGCAACAACTATGATGGCGGGAACACGAACAACCCGGGGGCCGCCGGATAACGTACGCTTTTCCGGCAATTTAGACGAAAATTCGTTGGTTGCCGACTATAAAAATAGTGCTCGCACTATTGTGGTATGCGATCGAGCACAGCGGGGTGTCACCTCCATATACGTCCATCTGCCTTTGTTCAACTGACGTCGTCAGTTCACTGTGGTCCGTGCGAATGCTCAGCGAATGTACTACTTGAGGTGAAGACCTGGTCTCCGCAGCCCGATGAGCCAGGCGTCAGACAACGTCGTGAAGTGCGTTCGGCGTACGCCTCTGAGATTTATAGGCACGACTAAAAAGAACACAACAGCTTAATTAAGCAGATTGGTGTCATTGTTGGTGACCCCACAGGGGCCCGCTTCGTGTAGTGTCTATTCACTGGCGGGAAATTCAAACGCGTCGTCTAAGGGTATTTATATACAAATGCCATTCTTGAACTATGTGTATAGCTGTCGAAAAGTGGCTCTCAGCCCCTTTTGACTTAACTTAAGCTTTTTAGTAACATTATTTATTCAGGCCCTGCTCTTAATTTTAATATACGCAATTATACGCTAAAATCACATTAATATTATATACACGAGTATGCTAAATAAAAGGGTTTCCTACAAAAAGGAAACAATCTAAATGATTATTTCTTTTCCAGTTGCATGCAAAAAATTATTACTGCAGCTTAAATACGATGATGGCAGAAATTAACAATTCCATTCAAGGCTGTTTTAAACATGCGCAGAACGCCACTGCCCACATGAAACGTATCTAGCTTGCGGTCACAGGATGTTAAGTCCACGCGCTGGGAGTTTACCTGAAAGGTACGCGAATTTGCATTGTGATTTTCTGGTTTAACCGCAGCATATAAGAGGAGCTACTGTGGTGGCAAACTCTAAATAGTGTCTTCTACCTTAAACATGCAAAACATATCTGCTGGAATCATCACAACTCATAGATAATTAACAATTTATGCTTGTTAGCGCTTTCTGTAATGTCAAGGACGAATTGTGGATTTCTGCTGCAACGTTGATATCAATGGCTCTAATACATCTGATAGGATGTCCATAGAGCTCTCAGCAGTAAAGCTTCTCTACCATGTTTTGAGTTCTCGCTTTGAAATATCAGTATATATCCAGCGTTTCAAAAAATTTGCACCCCATGCGTCGATGTATTGTGCAACGAAGCAGTTAATATTAATACAATGTGGAAATTTCGACAATATTCAATTGTGCTGTTTTTTACAGTACAAAAATGCTTAATTATGCTTGATATGTGCAATATTTAAATGATGATATAATGGGAAACAATTCTTATGATGTATAAGGTTTTTTTTCACCCAAGCACTGTATATATATATATATATATATATATATATAAATTCGTCGCTAATTCAGGCTAAACGTGTACTGCGTAGTTCCATTTCCAGGTAAGGGTCACCCACAAAAGGAAAGGACGCCGATGATGGAAAAATCTTCAGTGCGCAAAAATAGCGTTCACCCTAAACCGTGGGTGTCCAGAATTTGGACTTCGCGAAGGAGAGAGCGTGGGAGTTTGGAGCACGATTTTGCACGGACGATATGGGACAACGATTATCACGACAGTAGGCAGATGGCACGCCTGGACCTCTTCACACAACCGTGCTACCGACCAGCGGACAATCGGATCTTTCTAATCAGACTACGAACAAACTTGTGCTCGAGCGCAGCCTCAATGCGTTTACTTTTTATGATCGACAAAAAGACAGACAGGCTGATCGCCTGCGACTGATGAGCGAACCAAGCCCCCCGCACTGCCTTAATGAAAGTAGACGGCGAGTAGTTAAGGTTGCGTGACTCGTTACGATTGGCGGCAGACCTCGTCAACAGAAGCCGATATATAGCATGTTGTATTATTAGTACTACGGCTCCGACTGTCGCTACGGTTATTGTTGATGATAGGAATGTTCTTTTTGTTGTTGCGCACTCTGAAAACTATCAGCAGTGTTTGTTGCCGAAAACAGCAACAATCTGTGTATCCCCAGCGTCATTTCTTCTTTTCGATCGTTAACTAGAACCTAGTCCGTCTTGATTTGCTGTATATATATATATATATATATATATATATATATATATATATATATATATATATCTGTATTATTTCAACTAAGTTTGGCAGCTAATGTATCGTCGACCATTTCTTAAGCATCACCCTTCCTTCTTATAATTAGTGACGCACGTGCACGGCCGCAGTTGCGCGTATAACTGAAGAGCGCACGCACCCCCTGGGGTTACCTCCCCTCTACTTCCCGCGTCACCATTGCCCGTAACTCTGTCAGGCAAACAACATATAGCCTCACTGTGCGGTCATGAACATCGCTCGAGGTGCCCCATGTTCCCTGACATCGGACAAGTAAGGCAAACGTAAATTTTTATTATCTTTGAATATTGAATTACGAACCGTCTGTCACTCGGTCGAGCATAAACGCGTAGCTGCAGTGCAATTATCAATAAAGTTTAAATTATGTAAAAAAAACGTATGTTGGAGGTTGCCAACTTATATTATATATATATATATATATATATATATATATCTTACTGGAAGTTATATATACGCCATTTTAGATAGCCACCGCTAGGTTACGAACAAGGATTTTGTGCATCACGTTTTGCTCTTTTTCATCACGTGCACTTGCGGCTGGCGTAAAAAACGTACGTAAGGTGATAGTACCGGTACCGTGTCCGAAATATAGATGTCGAGAATATCGACTTTGAACGAACGACTGCAATTTGCGACGATGAGGAATATGGGCAACACTCATTCAGAGCGTGCATAGACACACACACACACACACTAAACTTTACACCAGTACGGTAGTATTGATAATCCGGTAGCTATGCTCACCCGCTACGCAGCAACCAACGGGCGAAGCATTGGGCAAAACACACAGGCAATCCTTGAAACGCACGCAGGGAAACAAGCTCTCTCAGCGTTACTACTGACACTCGAGTCAGTATCGAGATGACATTTATCGTTATGCTCATTGTTGTCTGTCGTCTTCTCTTCCACCGCCGTCCTCAGTCGAAGAGCCTAGAACAGGATTGCTGCATACGGCAAGCATACGACTCGTCTAATTGTATACGGCAATCCCGGTGGTGGTAGGGGTGGTGGGGGTATTTAGGGGGGTGGTGGTGGAGTTTGGGGGGGGGGGTGGTGGAGTTTGGAGGGAATGGTGGTGGAGTTTGGGGGGGGGGGGGTGGTGGAGTTTGGGGGGGGGGGGTGGTGGAGTTTGGGGGGGGGGTGGTGGAGTTTGGAGGGAATGGTGGTGGAGTTTAGGGGGGTGGTGGGACTGTTGGTGGAGGACGGTCGATACCACAGCACTATGAGCAGGGCGCTCGTGGGACGAATGAAACAGATCCTTAGTTAGCGTGCTCCGTCGCGGGTGATGTAGTTGTTGCGCCTAGACGTCCGCTCTTTTCTGCTTTCCATTTCAAAATTCAACCTAACTACAGCAGCTGCAAGCAGCGACAACGGCGGCGGCAGCAGCAGCAGCAACAACAGCAGTAGCGGCAGCAAAAAACAATAGCGCCGACATACGCTGTTGTTAAGCAGCAACGCTGCTACTCCCAACTGGCAGGCATTTATGGCGCTTTGATCGCGTGGCGGTAGAGCGTCATCATGAGGGAAACGGCGCTTCACTCCAAGCCACGCGAGGTAGTTAGCTAGGTAGATTTCACCATGAGGTCTACGACCTCAATCATTACCTCCATCACCGTCGTTCGCAGCAGTAGCAGCAGCAGCATCGCGACCAACATATTATCGGCCGTTTACTTGGTTTCCCTGCTGCTCTGTCGTCGTCGCCTGGCTAGGCCTTCGATGTGAGAGAATACGCGCACGCACGAGCTCGGCGAGCATAGCAATTATTGACACCTCGAAGCCTCCCGTTTGAGTCGTTCCCTCAGTTCGCCTCAGCCCGAGTGGCGGCTGCGACGTGATCTCGAAGACTCGTCGCCGCAGGCTGGCATCGGCCCGGACTGGATAGGCAGGCAAGAACACCCGGGGAGAAGAGGTAGGTTCTCAACTAGCTTCACGCACCATCACCTCATCTGAGCATCAGCACCACGAGCTAGATGCTTCGCGCCACGCTGAGTGCTTCTTAAACGTACTCCAAATTACTATTGTTATTATTGCTCTGATGATGATGATAATTATTATTACTACTATAGCTCTGATGATTATTATTACTACTTTGGCTGTGATGATTATTATTACTACTACTATGGCTCTGATGAGTATGATTACTACTATTGCTGTGATGTGCTGACAGTAGCAACAACTTAAAGTATACCTGAACCCCTATATCCAGCATAAACGCAGCGCCGTACAACTTCATGCGTGCGCTCAAAAAATGTCTACACCCATACATAGCACTTATGCTTGATGGCCGAAAGTGTAACTGATCAACATAGAACAATAGTCACACCTCGAACATCACAGCGATAGACAAAACGCCTGCTATTCGTCGTAGCGACTCGATTCGATTCGAGCTACCGGAGATTGTATAAGAACGAGACCTTTATGAGACGCTGGCCCGCAACGTGCGTACATTATTATCGCGCCACATAACCCATGCCATAAACTTTGATCGATGTGCGTGGCGGGTTTCGCTGAGGGCGCTGACTATACGGCGCCGCCGATCTCGTGATTACCTTGCCTTAATGGGAATATTCATAAAGAGTTATCCAGGCTCATGAATATGCTTATACACCCACCTCTCTCTGTCCAGTATTTCTGCTTTTCTCTCTCTCTCTCTCACACACACTCGTTGTCTTTCTCGCTCTCTCTCTCTCTTTTAGCCATTGGCGTCAGTTTCACAGCCAATGAATCCCCGGTTTGCTGCGTTATCAACTTTGGTAAGGTTTCAGCGGGACACAGCCGTCGGGGACACTTTTCGCTTCCAGGTTTCCGCTTGTGAAGGGGAGTTACGGCGATACGAAAAAAGGAAGCCGTCGATGGGCGTGATCAGCCCGAGTATAGTCTAATCTTGGTCAGCGTTTCCAGCCGCACTGGCCACCGGGTACTGAATAGCCTTCGGCTAAGTGATCCCACGGACATCGCGCAGCAACAAATGCTGTCCTGCTGCGCTACATCCGAGCTAATCTACGAACGTTGCCAGCGACGACGGTCATCTTAGGCATAGCATAATGTTTCTATGCGACAGATCGCCCATTCAGGTTCGCGTAATGCAGTGTTGCGTTTTTATATATATATATATATATATATTATCGCGTTCTCTCTACTGGATTTATGTAGGCTTTCTCCAGCAGAGGTATGTAGCGGCAGAGCAATGATGACGACGTCTACCGAACACAACCAGCAAGGCCGGGGTTCAAACTTGCGATCGTCTGTTAATCATGGTTGTCATGGCAACGCGCGTTACGAATGAAGTGTGTTAGTCGCATAAGCCACCCTCTCTCTCTTTCTTTCTATATATTTTTCTCTCTCTTTCCCTCTCTCTCTCCCCCTCTATATATATATATATATATATATATATACTCAATATGCCCCCTGGCGTGCTATCGCACGTAAACCAACACGTTAGCGGATTTTGTTTGTAGCAATGAACAGCTGATTTATTTATACAACTTCGCTATGTTAGCACTTTGGCGCTATGTTAGCTGGAATTTATTATTCCGTGACACGACACTTTGCGGTTAGTGGCATTCACGGACCGAAACGTCAAAACAAACAGTACTCTCGGCAAGCCTGGTCTGGCAGAACTCCGATTGATATCCGCTTCTACGTAGTAAGTCGATATACGCTGAGCTACAATACTATATGGCAAGAACGGAAAGACGCCTAAAAGCTGTAATGGCTTATCACTAAATGTAATGTTCGCGTGCATATAGGCACAGTAAGTATTCATCCTTTGTACTTAGGCTGACTTCCTACGATATGGACGCGGGTTGGTTTGTGTATGTTTGTGGGACTATGCAAGTATCTAGTGAACCGAAAGGCTGCTAAAGCGAACAACTTAAGGGCACTTTGTGTGTTTTAACTATCGGCTAGCCCGCGTTAAGTGCCGCAGGCGGACAGATGGTTTCCATTGTTGTTGTGGCATGATTCTCTTTCCGTTAAACGCGCGATGGTGCTCTTATCCTGCTTACACGCAGCTTAACACATCAACCTAATGGGGCTACAGGCCCAACGCACGAGGGGAGAATAGTGAGCGGAGTGGGAGGGAAACGACGAGCTAGCAGAGCAGCAGCCCGAATAGCAAGACGCATTCATTTAGCCCACTCCTTGATGTGTAACCACGCGCTGTCGACTATCTATCCCTAAGTAGAGCCACTCTCGGCTAAACTCTCAGCAAACGTTGTTAATTTTTTAAATGCCATTATGGTCGATGCGTCTATCTGCTGCTGCTGTTTCTGCCGCCACTGCTGTTACTGCTAAACGCCTCTGATAGGTTTCCCCCCACTCCCTTCGGCGCTTCGTGCTCACCACCCCCCCCCTCCTCTATATCTCGCAGATGGTGGCTACCAGATTGTTGATTAATTAATTTCAAACTTATTCCCCCTTCCCTTCAGTTTCTGTTCCCCGGACCTCGTCTCCTCACTGTTTTCCACTGTTCGTCCGCTGTTCCTCTGGTTTCCATGCGCCTGTTCCTCTTGCTCACAAACAGGCAGGAGTCTGTCTGTCTGTCTGTCTGTCTTCCCCCACCACTTCGATAACATTTCGGTGTTTATGTCTTCCCATCGTACTCTGTCGTGTTCAGCCGGCGCTTACTCGAGGCCGCTCGTCGATCGGCTGTTAGCTGTGAGATGATCGAGTCTCGAGATGGCCGGGCTCGGCGTGTCGCCTCGCCGTTGTTCGTCGGGTAGTGGTTGATTCGTGTAACCTCACCCTTGCATTTCATTTGATCGTTCGCAACGTGCAAGCGAGTTTTGCCCGAGGCGAGAACGTCTAGCATCTAAGTAGGTTAACAAGCAGGCTTTCCGGCCTGCCTCTGTTCCCGTTTCGCGCGCACGGGTGCAGGGGTTGGGTTGGGTCACGCAATTACAGCGGGACTCGTCGTTGCCTCCGCTCCATCGAGCTGCCGCTTCGGCTCTAAATCGGCAGTGACAGTGGCTTCCCACCGAGTTCCAGTCTCCGTCCGCTTCGGCAATCAGGTGGGAGACACCGTCAGCCTCGCAGCGAACACGTTGATCAAAAGTCGTTGCTACGAAAATCGACAAACATCGGCGCCGCAGGTCGGCCTCGCTAAAATTGGCGAAGTACTCGACGTTGTACTCGGCTGGTTCATCCGCCCATCCCTGTGAGGCCATCCCACAGGACAACGAGGCGTCGGTCTCTCTGCTTGCGTCGTCTGGCTCTTTGTCTGTCGTTCGTGCAAGCGACTAGCCAGCCTAAGTGTTATCGTTCAACTCATACAGCGGAAGACACGCGACACGGGGCACGCGACTTCTCACAGCGGCAGCAGCAGCAGCATGCTAAACTATAATATCCTATCCAGCTATTATGTATTATGTACGCTGATCTCCTTTCTTTTGCTTTTTCTTTTCGCGTTTTCCCCCGTTTCCAAGGGGACAGAGAGAGAGAGGGGGGGGGGGAAGGAAGAAGAAAGATTTATAAAAGTGTGTACACTTCACTCTTGCCTCTCTGTCCGTTTAATCTCCTCATTCGTTCCCCATCTATCACATGCGCAGTTTTGAAATGTTGCAAAGTTTAAAATCCATGTCACGGCCGCCACCACCATCACCACCGCCGCTGACCCGACGACTGGGAACGAAAAAGCCGACTTGGCCGTCAGCGTCCACGAGCGAGTCAGCGACGTTGGTTCAGCAATAATCCGACACGGTGTTAAAACCGGCCCGGACTTGGCACGGAGCAGCAAAACAGAACCGTGCTCTCTCTGCCCGTGTGTGCTCTCGGTAGCACGAATAACCAGCCCCTGCTAGGAAAATATGAGCAGCACAAGCAGTTGCAACAACAAGGCAGCAGCGTCAGGCGACACGTGGGCATGCGAATCGAGATCGGCGAACACGTTCAAAGCGCCCCGGGCCGCCGTCAGCGCCGATCGTCGCATTGATCTAGCGGTCACGGGCCTGCTACTGCTACTGCTGCTGCTGCTGCCGCGTGTCAACAGCAGCTGAGGGCTTGGCCTTTTGCTCTGCTCACCTCCAACGTTCATCATGCGAACACAGCGCATGCAAGAGCCATTCGGGAACGCTCATGCTTATGATCAACCAAAGCTCGAGCCTTCTTCTTGCTCATTTCATGATTGCGCCTAAAGTTAAACTATATGCGTTAAAATTCGCCAGAAAGGCATTTATTTAAGCAATCAACGCCATTTTTTTAGCAGTCAACCTGAAGACGTATGTGATAGTTTTACCCATTCCATGTATTACGGCACAGTGCGGGCCCAGTTTCTGGTAGATCATTCATCCATCAATCTCTCCGCCCTAAAAGCGGGCCGTTCAGGACAATTTATTGCCACAAGCTATTTATGTTTATATCTTCTCTGTAGGTTTCCGTATCACAGTCTCATGCACGACATAACTTTGCATCAGCAGAATTTCGACTCGTGTTCGCTTTACGCCTCATGTTATAAATGGGACCATTGTCACTTTAATTATTGGTAAATTATAGGTTTAAAAACTGTCTTAATGCTATTCAGCCTCAAATTATTTCTTTAGGTTTTTAAACCTAAATTGCAAGCGTATTTTTTATTAAACAATGTTGATCATTTATGTTTGTAATACCACTCCGATGTTTGTTCAGGTAAATATTTTATTGATATTGCAAAGGTAATGAGGTTATCAGTATAAATATATGTGGGACCTTGGTTCCCCATAGTGTTTTAATAAGTATAGGGTTTTGTTATTATAGTTATTTATACTAATGCTACAACCACTGTTACATTTTGCACAGCCGACGCTATTACTTATTTTTGTAAAAGATTCATAATAAATTCGCTTAATAGCATAACTAGATTACTTGCGTACAAGCATACCGTTTCAGCTAGGACATGGATCAAAGTAGACATAAGCCGAGTATCGAACCCTTAAATTCGGGCATGTAAGACTAGTTGTGTACTTCCGGTTGCATTTATATGCAGTAACCATGTGTCTATTGTGCCGTATCATATCGTTTGCACCAACTGAACGAAAATTATATTCCTAAGCGAACACATGATAGAGGAATCCAAACCGAGATTGGAAAAGAGGCGTTACAGGTACGAGAGTTCTATTCGAATCATTTTGCCGAGAGGTAAAAGGGGATAGCGGATTGCGATGTTTGCACAAAGTGGTCGTCAAGCGAGCTGCTTGGCAAAAGACTTTGCGACGTTGCGGTATGTACGAGTATGTCTACGTTTGAAGATGAAGTGACAGCCATGCCCGAGGCGGGCTGACACAGATAAGAAGAGCAAGATACGCACGAGCCTACAAAAGACGCACGTACAGAGACGTATCCACACAGGGATAAGACACGTCCACACACTGCATGCAGCGAACTTTCAGAAGACGGCAAACATGAAGGAGAGGCCGGGTGTGCTGTAACTGTTATTGTACTTGTTGTTACTGTTACTATTTCTGGTGCTGTTTTCATGGCCTCCGGTGTCGTCGTCGCCATCGTCGTCGTCGTCATTTTCCTCGTCGGGGGGTTTTGCTGCGGTTTCCGTAGTTGGTCACAGACTTGATGGTGCCGGCTGTATGGTAAAGATGACAACAGCTTGATTGCTAGCTTAGTGGCGGCGGCGGCTAAGTGTCTTCCCCTACATTGAGAGGACACGAAAATGCATAGTAGACATATCAGAGAGAATGCAACAGAAAAATCGACATTAAAAGAAGGGGGAAAAGCGGAAAAACGCTGTGGGTGGGTGGGGGCTAACAACGTTCAAGTGGCCACAATGATTCAACAACTGCTAGCCAACTAAGATACGACCAAGCAAAGAGAAGGGCCGTGTGAAGCAATGAGAGTATGTGCCGTCGCTGGTGGCCTGCTACTCGATGTGCGGCGGCCAGCAATCGAGGAAAGAGAGAGGAAAGTGCCGGCCGGAGATGGGGGAGATGTGGGCCTATGAGCCGCTGCACATGGCTGACAATGGGCAGCCATTCTCAATCAGATTGCCCCACAATAACCAGATGGACCGATGGATGGATGGATGTATGGGTGTATGAATCGATGACAGACGGACCGAGGCGTGCCAAGCCCATGCTTATCTACAACTAACCACTAGCGACGCGGAGCAGCTGTACAGCGGCACGAATGACTGTCACCATGTACATACTATACTATACATGCACAGGATGCCGTCACTCGCCCGGAGCTCTAGCCTTCTGTCTGGATGCATACTCTGTGTGCCGTATTCGTGCAGTGTTTGGAGCCGCTTCCTTCCTGTCGTTTCGCGCACTGTTGACTTCTCGCCTCGTGCTCGTCGTCCATAGCATTGCTGCACAACTGCACAGCAGCCGTATACCAGGGTACTATTTGCGCCTATCCACGCGACTAACTGCAGCTTGTAAATGACTGCCATTGTATGTTGTAATGTCCAAGCACCTGATCGTTTAATTACGCTGTTCGATTAATTTCGTTCTATCCGACCACTGTCAGGAGGTCGAGGCAGGTCAGTGCATCTTAACCGCTACGATTACTCAAGATGGGTTGCATGAAATGAAGTTCACTTAGTAATTAAGTAAATCTGGTCGATTATAGTAGTCATTTACGGTAGAGTACACACGGACAACTCTACGGTATAAACCGAAAATGTATAGAATATCGTCGTTGCCAACGAAGCACCGGCCACTGCACAGCGTAATCTTCCTACGCTTCCCTCTATTTTGTTTTTATTTTCAAATTTGTTTTTCTAACGTTCTTTGTCAAATTATCAAGTTATCGAGTGTCAGATAATCAAGTTATCGTTCGTGTCTCATTGGCGATGTTCTCGGCGTTGTCGTAGATTCGGACGCGCAATCGTTCTAAATTAGTTGCCGTATGTTTGCAAAATTGGTTTGCCCTCGTAACGCAGTGAACGAGCAACAGAAAAAAGAGAGGCTTTGTTAAGGCTGTTGTTCCGCCGCTCCGTTCATTCTTGGCGTGCCGGCTCGATTCATCAGAACTTACTACCAATACTACTGCTAATACCACAGCTACTATTTATTTCCACGATCACTGTCACCAGTGCTAATATTGTTGTCTAGCAATAACAACAGCAACAGCACTAAGCGGGAGGTATCGTCGTTGCGGGACACTGAGCCACACAGGGTGAAAGAGAAGCAGCGAAACGTACATCAAGATGGGTCAGACGGAAGGAAGCATGCAAGAGTGAACGACTTATTCGCTGGAGATGGTGCTGCTGTTGTTGTTGTTGCAGCTTCTGTGGCCTGCCAAACTGGGCAAAGGGAAGGGGAGAGACAATGATAGGCCGGTTTCTTTCTTGACTCCCTAACTTTCCTTGGGTGTTGTTGTTGTTCTGCCATTGTTGTTGTTGTTGTTGTTGTTGTTGTTGTTGCTGCTGCTGCTATTTTTGGCGTGAATGCTAACGTCGTTGTCGTTGTCATTTTTGCTGTTGCTGTCGGGGCCCTGTTTATCGTGAGTCTACCTTTAGCCTACGTGTATGCTACTCGCTGTCGTCACTCAGTCATCATAGTTCATTCTACTATAACATCATCATCGTTATCATCATCATCATTGCCCGCTAGGATGAGCGCACTTGGGCGCGCCGTTTCACCGCCAAGTTGTACTGGCCAAGGATGATGACGGCGACGACAGCAACAACAACAACATGCTTGGCGGTTGCGCCCTGCCGGAGAAAATTAAACCATCTAGATGGCCCACCTAGGAGAATGTACTAGACGTGTAACGAGTGCTCGCTGAACGCCACGATGCACTGGAGCGTACCAGGCTGAAGTCGGGCACCTTCAAACGGCAGCTTGTCAAATCGTCGAAAGACAACTTATCCCGACTCTTAAGCCTTGACGGGCTTGCCCCGAGAGAGAGAGAGAGAGAGAGAGGATGGGGAAGGGGCACTTCGTTCTCCCCGTGTTCGGACGGGCGTAGCTGTGACATCGTATTTTCAGACATACATTTGGGATGGTTCCATCTCTGGGGCTCATCGCTGGCGGGTGGAGCGGAAGGGGCCATGTTGTTCGGCCGCCTACTTCCCACTTTATGCCAATGTTTCAAGCCGGTCGGTTGCGTCTCTGAGCCTGACTCCTGTCTCCGAAGGAGTCCGACTCCAGGCGGCTATGAGTCATCAGTGAGCAAATGTACGTGACAAGGAAACACTCAGTCTTGGATCCGTACAGTTTAGCGGTTGTTGTAATTCTTGTTGACTTTGTTGTGTCGCTCTTACTGCTGCTTCTGCAGTGTTTTCTTTTTAATGTTTTTGTTGCGTAAGTGAGTGACAGTGCTGACGTTGAGCGATCTATATTATTATGTTAGTTTTGTACTTATTAATTTCCAACGCAACGATTATTATACTATTAACATATCATAATATAATAGTTAGGCCTCAAATAGAAACTTTCTTAGGGAATGTTTAAGTCACACCAGGCAATTTCTATCATAGTTCCGACGACATGTCTGCATATTTTTGCAGGTACCTTTACTATAAAGAGCACTGAACCCACGACGGGGACTTTATAAGATTTTTATTTAACTATAGGGAAATTTGAATTGTAGTCCAAGAATAGTCACGGTTTTTTGGTTAAGGTTAAGAAAATGGCCGGTGTGTGGCAAGACATGCTTATTCTTTTACCGCAGTAGATATTGCCGAAGTAATTCGTCATTAGTACATTCACATAAGCAAGGACGTATATATATATATATATATATATGTATATGTATGTATATATATGTATATTGATATATTTATATATATATATATATATATATATATATATGTATATATACGCATAAGTTGTCGTCAGCTATTCAAGCTGCTCTGACGTGTTTTCGTAACAGTGCGTAAACTTGTTGCTATTTCAGTGGTTAGTAAGTGTTTCTAAAGTGAATCTATGCCGTAACGAATAGTGTGCAGGTTAAGTCTCTCTAGACAATATCTACATCTTATACTACCTGGAAACCGGCGCTTTCACATTCATAATCGGACTTTCAATCATCATCATCAGCATCATCAGTGTGTATTCTCTACCATCTACAACCAAACTACCGCCTTCAGCGCTCTCATCATTAGTGCACCGTTCACCAGTTAGTTGTTACTCATAGTCGGCATCATCACCACCACAGCCACCATCACTATCATCACCCAGTACTACAATACTTCACCATCAAGTACCATCTCAAGCATTATCGTCACTAGCACATCTTCATCGTCATCATCACTCATTCCAGCTGATTAATCTTTTCGTGGCGTTTCGAATTAACAACGTCACCGCCAGTGTCAGTTGTTTATTACATTCCTTAACGGGTGGGCTAGTTAAAAAGGGATCGTTCCCGGTCACTCAGGTGTCGTAGTCTAAGTGGCAACGCCGCTATCTACGCACTTGACGAACCGGGTTCAAATCCTACTTGTTTTTTTTTTTTTTTTTTTTTCTCAATGCCGTTGAAACGCACTCCACCGCGTAAGCGCCATGATAGTGAGGCGCCGGATTTGCCGGCATCAGTGTCAACAGATCGCCGGCCAAATGAATCCATCGCTGGAATCATGGAGACAGACGATCGCGCAACTCGCGTTGCTGGAGGACGAGAAAAGCGCGCTGCATCGAGCCCCATCGAGGATGTGCGAGTGAAGGATTGCCGTGTATCGCATGAAGATTCCCCCGATTCAAGCGCAGACGTACAGAGCGAAGCAGAAAAAGAAGTACAATGTGATAAGGAGGGTGAACCTGATGATACAGGGTTTATTACCGTGCACCGCCATAAAAGATCGCAGGCCCCAAAGGTGGTTGTGACCAGGCAAGAGGCAGTGATATTTTCTGCCGGCGGCGAAGAGCTACAGAATAATTTCAACAAGGTCTGTGACTATATTGTGGGCCATGTCAAGGGGAAAATCGAAGAGCCCCGCTTTACGAAAACTGGAGAGCTTGTTATTGTCGTTGATGCTGAAGAGGATAGGGGCACCTTGCTGTCACTGCAAGAGCTAGCGGGTGTTAAAGTATCTGCCAGAATAAGTGGAGGGCGCTCTTCTGTCAAAGGCAAAATATCCGGTGTGCACCCGTCAATTTTAGAAGCTACTATCCTATCTGCACTAAGATCATTAGGAGTAACCGAGGTAGCTCGAGTTAAAACCAAAAATCCGATGACCAACGTTGTATCAGCAACTGAACACGTAATCTTAACATTTACTGGCAATCACTTCCCATCGGAAATACGCTTGGGCTTAAAGAAGCATGGGGTTGTGTTATACTGCGATCCAATGCAGTGTTTTAGATGCTACAGCATGGATCACTTTGCCGCAGATTGCAAGGTTCCGAAGCCAAAATGTAGAAGATGTGGCTCGCTAGAACATCTTAGGAGAGATTGCAAGGCTCAGGCCAAATGTTGTCTATGCAGCGGCGAGCATGAAGCCACGTGGGGTTCGTGCCCCGTACGATTGAGCCGTATAGAAATGTTAAAGCGGGGCTTTCGGAATGTTATTCAGAGGCAACCTGAGGCTCTAACTCTACCACTTTGCGCCCCCGTAGAATACGTTCAACCGACTGATAACTTTTTGAAGCGCAGCTGGTCATCTGTGGTAAAGAATGGTACGAAGGTGAACAACGACGCAATGAACACTCGAGAAGTTGGACAGTCAAAGTCGAAACCTGTGGAAATAAGCGAAAAAGCGTTGCCTTCAATGGACATAGCTGCAGATCTTGTACAAGGTTTACTAGACAAGGTTGTCCCCTGTATCATCAAAGCGGTTCAAACAGCGGTAACCAGTGTATTTGAAAAGTTGTTTCCCTCTCTGCTCTGTAGGGCAACCGCAGGAGAGATGGGTGGTGACTTGAGCAAAGCCACTGGAGCTACTTCCCTTGAAAAAACTTTGCAACACTCTATTGAAGCCTCCTTGCGCGATGCACTTTGCACGCTATCATGTAACCAAGGTGTAAAGACGAGCAAGCGCGACAGGCCTCCTGGAGGCTCGTGACCGGCTTGCTCAGCAGTAACAAACGCACCAGTACAAAAACAACCGCAACATACTCAAGACAAGAGATCGCTACTTAAATTCTTTCAATGGAACTGTGAAGGCATTAAATCAAGTTACCCACTTCTTCCTTTAGCTGAGCAGTATGACGTGTTGGTCCTTACTGAGACATGGGCCACCAAACCTACAGTCGTTCCAAGTTGGTGTATAGCGGAATGCCTGGGTGTACAAACAGAGGGACCGGGCAGAACAAGTGGGGGAGTTGCAGTGTTGTTTAACAGCAAGCTCGCTGGCGCAAAAACATGCTACAAAGAGGATAACTGCGTAGTCCTAACAGGAACCGCCATTAACGTCATTGCAATATATTCAAGTCCTTCAGAAGCGATTTCAACACTGCTAGAGAAGTTAGTACTATGCCTTGACATGGTGGACTTACACAAAGTGACTGTAGTATGCGGTGATCTCAACTGTCGGCTTGACAGACCAAGATGTATAAGAACGGTATCACTACTCAACGCCTTGGCATCTCGCAGCATGTGGGTTATATCTACAGCTGAAGATTCGACATTCGTCGCGCCTCACGGACAATCTACGATTGACATTTTTGCCACAAATGCTAACCCATGTAATGTCAAGTACAGGGGGGTGCAGGAGAAAACTCTGGCGTTCGGTTCATGGTGGCACCTACCCGTCGCAATGGAAATATCAATTGAACCTCAATCTACAGATCACAAGCGGCCTTGTTTAAGTCGCAATCTAAATCTCAGCCTTTTAACGGTTACCTCGCGAAACATATTCCCAGTGCCAACCGTGATCAACGTGGAATCCTATGCCACCAGCATTCGAAGTGCCATTACTGGTAGCGCTCGGCTAAAGCAACAAACGGAAAGCAAGCGAACAAACAGAAAGCACGCTCCATGGTACAATCAGGAGTGCGCTTCTTGCAAACATTATATGATTCAAGCGTACATTTTAGCAAAAATCCGCCTGGAAATGACTTATTTTTATACTAGATTAAGTCGTGACTATAAAAAAGTTGTAAAAAACGCCATAAAAGAATATGAAGAACGAACAGTACAAGCTACTCCTAGAAGCGCAACAACGACCTCATAAGTGGCTGCAGACAGACAGGCGCGTTACTGCGTGTCCTATCCCACATGATATTCTAAATGCTCATTTCCGGCAAATGTTTGCCAGTGCCATTACCGTTCCGAGTTGCGCTCCTGTGATAATGTCAGTGTGGGACGAGCGCGTCACTGACGCCCGTCAAGCCCTGTCGCGGCCTTTTAGCAATTCTGAAGTTATCGACTCAATAATGAAAGCACCGTCCGGGAAGGCCCCGGGGCTCGATCTGGTCACAAATGAGCATCTCAAGCAAGCGATTCACCTTGCGCCTTGTTTTACCAGACTCTTTAACGAGGTGATGAAAACGGTCCAACTACCCTCGGAATGGAAAACCAGTCTTCTTAGCATTATCCCTAAAGGAAAAGGGGATCCGTTGGCACCATCGTCTTACCGAGGTATCGCAAAGAAGAGCGCAATCTACAAACTTCTATCGGCTATCCTAGCCCGTCGATTAGAACATTTTCTTGAGATTAACAGAAAGCTGCCGGAGCAACAACATGGCTTCAGAAGGGGCCGGTCAACAATGACAGCATGTGCTGTACTTCTAAATTCGATACAACGGGCACTTCGAACTAAAGGGGCTTATCTATTTGCTGTATTTGTAGATTTTAAAGCGGCCTTTGATACGGCCGCACGAACAATTATACTTGACAAGCTGGCTTTTTGCGGGATCTCATTGAATATATTGGAGCTCATTAAAGGTATTTTACAGGAAGGACAAGTTATTATAGATGACGGAGGCGCTAAACACATGGCAATCTTACAGACCACTGGTGTTGCCCAAGGTGATAATCTTAGCCCCCTGCTGTTTTCGGTGCTGGTGAGAGACCTTCCCGAGGAGATACGGAGTCGGCACTCGCAGGTAGACGTCCTTATGTATGCAGACGACTTGGTGCTATATTCTCGCAGTCGATTCCATTTGCAACAATCCCTTGCGACCTTGCAGCATTACGTTCATCGAAACCAGTTGGAAATACATTTAGATAAAACAAAGGCAATGAAGTTTAGACGTGGAGGGAAATTGGCTGGAATCGACGAACTACGGTTAGGTTTAAAATCTATAGAATTTGTCTCGAACTTCTCATACCTAGGGGTTATGTTCTCGTCTCGAGGTACGAACTTCTCGAGGCACATTGATGAACGAATTCGGAAAGGACTACAGTCCTTTCATAGTATCCGAGACCCTCATAAACTATCAATGGACGTTGCCGTTCATCTCTTTAACCTGAAGAT
Organism: Dermanyssus gallinae; assembly: GCA_003439945.1. Taxonomy (NCBI): domain Eukaryota; kingdom Metazoa; phylum Arthropoda; class Arachnida; order Mesostigmata; family Dermanyssidae; genus Dermanyssus; species Dermanyssus gallinae. Next base: position 748,602 of record QVRM01005866.1, on the reverse strand, counting down.
TGCGCCTACTGCTTCTTACGGTATACAGGTGATATGGCCGCGTCTGACGAAGTTAAACTTTAAGGCGCTTGACCAAATCAAGGCCGCTTTTCTAAAAAAGGCGCTAAGAGTCCACCGCACTAGTCTCAACAGATTAGTCTATTTACTGGCGTCGACTCCGCTATTTGTTGAGAATTTACAAAAAATGCACGTGTTACCGAAAACGGCAGCTTTCAACGAGTACATGTCTGAATGGGAAAATAAGATGGCAGACATTGACCCGCTCTTTTATGAAACCCAGGCAATGACGTGTACTTCATGGAAGCGCTGCAACTATGAGAATAGACACCTAATTGCACGATTTGCTGTACATGGCTTCCACATGAAGATCTGTATTCGAGAGAAGTTCCATGAAATTTCCTCGTTATGCTTGTGCAAACTTTGCGGGAGACAGTGTGACTTATATCACCTTCAACGATGCGATAGAACAGTTCCGTTGACTCGACTTTTAGAACCGTGATGAATATATGTATATGTGAATGTGTGCTTTCTCTGTACGCGCAATATTGTAAACCAACCATCGGTTAATAAAGCTATTATGTTATGTTATATATATACGCATATATGTATATATTAGCTACGCCGCTTCATAAAGGCGGTAAGATTTGCCTTGATAACATTAGGCCTATCTCTATTGCCACTGTATTTGGCAAAATTCTCGAAAAAATTATAAATTCTCAATTAGTTGATTTAATTGAAAAAAAATGACATTCCCTGCCCGGGACAATTCTGACTTAGGGAAGGGAGAAGTACTGAAGATGCAATGATTGAAGTTCGAAACTTCATTGAGACAATGATAAAAAAGAAAAAACAAGTTTGTCTGGTCTTTCTTGATTTACAGAAAGCTTTTGATTGTGTAGATTGGATAAGATTAGTAAATAAATTGAAGGCGTTGGGGCTATGCAGGAGAAAATACGACATACTTGAAGACTACTTATCTGACAGGAAACAGCGTACAAAGTATAAGGCATGTTTGAATGAACCTGCTTTTGTTAATCACGGCGTGCCTCAGGGTCCGTTCTGGGACCAACACTGTTTAATATATACATTGACGATATACACTTATTTTGTAATGATATGAAAATTGTTCAGTTCGCGGCTGATACATGCATTTTAATTGAGAGTGATACCAGAAATGAGTTAATAGAGAAGGTAACAAGTACTATGGCGAGGATCAATCTCTGGTTCCGAATCAACAATCTATGTCTTAATGTAAAGTAGACGAAAACTATGAAAATCAAGATGGGGTACGCTGCTGAACCACCACTTAACATTACCTGCCAATCATATGCTTCCTTAGGTTGTTATGCTAATGCGTATGTTCTGCTGGGAAGTGAAGAAAAGAAAGCATCAAATGGGAAATTCACATTAAACATATGATAAACAAACTTAGGGCAGGTGCTTTACTTTTGCATAAGTTACGACATATTGTGTCCCTTGAATTTAAGAAAATCGTGTATTATGCATTTATTTTTTACACTTAAAATATGGTGTTTTGCTTTATGGTGCTTCATTTAAGTCGAATGTTGAACCAATAGTCACTCTTCAGAAAAGATGCATACGAAATGTATTTGGATTGGCCTATAGGACAACCACTGAGGACATATGGAGAGATGAAAATATATTGCACTTTTATGGAATATACATATAGAGTACTCTGACACACTACAGCAGATAGCGTACCCCTTTTAGAGCTACTTCTAATAATGCTTATCCTACCAGAAGTGCTGTAAACAATGTTGCAACACACCCATATACAAAGCTTGTGACAAATTATTCGATGCTCAATTCTCGCCTGGTAAACATAAATGCCAGATTTCCTCATCTATTTAGATGTGTATTAGAATTATCTACAAAGGAATGCAAAACCAAACTTAAACAACAGATTTGTTTCATTTCGCCGGATATATTAAAAGCATGTGTATTTGGGTAAGTCATTCAGCACATTTAAAATATAAATAAAGAACTCTACTAAACACCGTTATGTAATATAAAGGATGTTGACACACTCACAAGAGCGGGCAGACATGGGCGAAAGCCTTTTCTGCAAAATTACCTGAATAGTTATAATTGTTTAAATTTATGTAATAATGAAAATTTTAAACTCAATGAAGAATTATTAAACTTACATAAATTTGCCGTCCGGAAAAAAACAGTTCCACATTAAAAAAAAAAATATATATATATATATATATCAGCTGCAATTCGAGCCCAGTTAGAAAGAAATTGGTCAGCAACAAGAAGCCGATTTGCTGGTATGTGTGTGTTAACATCTCGTGTGTTTAGTCGATGGACATAACATAGGCCTGTCTAACGGAACCTATTAGAGCAGCGTTTACACTGTTGTAGAAGGTTCGATTAGGTAGGCCAACCGTCTTTCCCTCAGCGTTCGTAAGCTAGTGGTAGTTTCGAACAACTAGAGCTGCCTGAAGGATAGTAGCGGTGCACTCGGAAACCTTGTGGAGCCTACCGCGAATTCGATCTCATTGTAGCCCGGCAAGAATCTTCTGCTTTCACCCACGCACACATTCGGCCAGCAGCACCTCCTCTATCGCGCCGTTTCTCGTCCCACGCGACATTTGACTAAACGGGGGTCCATTATACACCCTACTAGCTGGATAGCTAGCCTGCTCGCTTGCTTGCTTGCTTGTATTGATTCGAATGGTGGCCTTTCAATCGGCTGACGTAACCTAACGAGGATCTCCCCCGCCCCCCGTCCTCCGCCCCGCCCTCCCTCCCCCACTCCCCATAAGGAACACTTGACTGCGAGCGGGAAAAGGACCAAAGAATGCATTGGGTAACTTGGCAACAACCGGGATGGGATGGGATGGGATGCAGCTTGTCGATCGGGCGAGCCGGTCTCTGCCTGCCTGTCTGCTTCAGGTCCTAGTTTCGTTGCCTCATTACCTAGCGAGGTCGGTGCTGTCTCTCGCACGTGGTGGTTAGCACAGGCCGCGCGGCACACAGGCCGTGTCGCATAGGCCAAGCAAGTCCGTGCATGTGCGTGCGTCGTCGTACAATTGGTGGTGGGCACAATCGTCATCATGACGGCATGACGACAACCAACGACAATTCTAGCCGAGTTCGTTCGGTTACTACGACGCTTGGCGCTTAGCTTCGGCGATGCAGAGGCAGTGCGCTCACTCACACACTTGAATGTGGAAAATGTGCGTCAGTCTGGGTGCAGCCAGTCTTCACGGGACCCCGTGAAGACTGGGACGACCACTGGGAGCCGCAATCCGTCGCCGCCGCCTGAGCTTGTCGGCTGGCGTACGTATACTACTTTGCTCTGGTGCTTTGGTACTCGGCAGTCGGTGAGTCGGCAGGCCGCTATTCATATAGTCCCTAATTTGGTCGCCGATTCTTCTTTCCTTCCCGATCCATTCAAACGCTCAGACAGGACTACCTTCTCTCTCTCGTAGCGCCAGCTCGTTACGCGACGACAACGCCGATGACAATCACACTCCAACTGGCCAGATGGCCGAATTGGACCTACGAATCGTCGCACGCATTGTCGCACGCGTGGAGCCCGCCTTCAGTCTTGACGACGGCAAACGGAGGCCGATCGACCATAAATACCTCATGTCTCAGGCAACTAGATGCAACGCAATGTTGGCTGAACACCAAGGGTTGATGAAGGGGAATTTAGCTCTTAATAGCTGTCGTTGTGATAGAATAGTCGTGATGCTTATCGGAGCGGGTCGGTTGTTCGCGTGCTATTGGCCAGCCCAGACCTGATCTGAAGAAGCAGGTGTAGAGGTGGGTCGAGGCTGCGTCGAACCTGAGTGCAATAGCCGACCTTCTCCGTTATGGCAGTGCGGCAACGCCGACGGCGGCACCGCAGACAGCGATGGGGGTAGCAACTCTGGCGCTTCTGCTTCCGCAGACGACAAGCAGTACAAGTCGAAAGGAAAGCAGTCGCAGCATTGTGGGGAGGGTGGCTGTAGTGGTGCTGGTGCTGGTGGTAGGGCAGCACAAAAGAAGCACTTAGTATCGCTGAAACGACGGCCTTCATACAGATGGTTACGGTGGTAGGCAAACGGCCCGGCCCAGCCCGGCCCGGCCCAGCCCGGCCCGGCCCAGCCCGGCTCTCGGCGCGCAAAGTAGGACTGTAGGCATGACTCGTACTTCGCACTGCGTTCGCTCTCGTTTTATCCCTCTCTCCTTGACTCTTGCTCGAGCTTGTTAGAAGACGCCACCGACTGGGGTCTCCGGTCTCTCTCTTGCTATACTATGCTCTGCAGTGTCCGCTGCAGAGAGCGAAGACAGCAGCGGCAGCGGCAGCAGCAGCAGTTCCTGCAGACTGAGGTCATTTAGCAAGACGCTATGAGACGGAACGCCGACAGACCAGCAGGCCTTTTATCGGTGGCAAAATAGAGAGGCGGCCGTTCATTGGACCATGGTAGGCCGCCACCACCGATCGGTGGACGACTCGGCGAGACAGAAACCCTTTAGGCGAGTCCGTTGGTCGTATGGCCCTCCTTTTGGCAGTTGCTCCTCTTGCGCTGCTGCCGTTACAACTGCTACGACTACCCTCATTGCTACTGTTACTGCTACCACAACGGCTACTGCTGCTACTACTACTACTACTACTACTACAATGCGTTGGATCCGACAGCTGCTTACGGAGCTGGGGAAATGAGATGACAAAGGATGCGCCAAGACTACTGCCTGGTATTGCGGCATCCGACTTGTTGGGATGCCGAATTAAACTCCGCCTCGGTCGTCTTTCTTCAGCTGGCCTTCGGGGCACCCAAGCACAGCTCATTTATGAAGCGGTGTCACGAGTGGTTTGGACAGAAACGCCATAGCCATAGAGGATCGATAGAGCTCTCTCTCTGGTTTGCCGCTATATATATATATATATATATATATATTGGAGAGGAATAGCACTTATAAGTTGTCTCCATAAGGCATTCTCGGGGATAAGGAATAAGATCATAAAGACTCTGGTACTCACTCGAATATAGAAAGGCGGTATTTCAAGTGCACCAATTCATAGCAAATATTTAGGAAACTTTATCAGAACCGAGGAAACTGTTATACGCGCCTATGTATAGATCTCAAGGCCGCCTTTGACCTGGCACTGGGAAGGAAAATGTTTAAAAACTTAGCCATAGAAAAGGTTCTTGCTCGATTGTTAAAACATTTAATGAGTATTTTAAGGAGGGCACAGTATGCATCCACAATGGTATGGGAATTGTGGGAAGAGCAAAGCAGGTCGCACAAGTGACCAGTGCGTCGGGCTTAGCCCGTTGTTTTTCGATATAATTTTTTCGGTTAATATTGGGAGGGCTACCTGAGAACAATTGCAGCGTTCTGGGCGTTACAGCGTATATGGGAGAAATTAGGCGCGGTAAGGCACTTCAAGTAAGTTCACGAAAGACGAAGGTTTTTAGCGATATTTTTAGCTTAACTTTTTTTTGCGATCAAGTTTTACTAAAGAGGTCGCGGCAGATTAAATGATCTGTGGTGACCAACCGCTGGAGTTTGTCAACTCCTTTCCATAGTTGGATATCAGTGTCCACTATAGGGGACGCACTGTTTCACAGCAGACGTTCATCGCAGACGTTTGCCGGGCAGCAAACCTCGTAAGGGTTTTTTAAAGGCTATCCCTGGATGTTGGATTCCCCCAACTCAAGCGATGTTTTTTTAGTACGCATGAAATTGATTCTTTGTCTGCCGCGGTCGTCGCGAAGCCGATTCGTGAACCTCCTAGTAGCCTGCGAACAATATATATATATATATATATATATATATATATATATATATATATGTTTAGGACATATATATATATATATATATATATATGTTTAGGACATCTTGTAAATTCGAATCACGTGAAAAATCGACAATTCGATTGCTCCGTATGAAACGGACATTGGGGTTAGCTAACTATTAAGCGAAGGGAATAGTCCATAATTCTAGAGGGCCTCTCTCTCTAAAATATGGTATAATGTTACAGGAACTACATTCACGGTGGAGTTATCTGGGACGAGGGCGCTTAAGGCGTGCACTATGCAGTGGATGGGATAACGAAATGAAATCGACATCTAATCGAAAATCCACACTACGGTAGCGAAGACAAGTACAGCTTGCGAGCGGCCGTATCCAAAAGGTCACCTGAGGGCGGCGCTTGAAGCTTTCGGATTTCATCATGTGTTGTGAATCACCGAAGGATTCCATGATCGTCGAGAGTATTGTAGATGCGCGAGGTGCTTATCACTTGCCTAGCCAACGTGTTAGTATATATGGTTGTATATGGCGTCTTGCGCGGACAACATGCTTTCTCGAAATGCCTGTTTTGACCATTCTGGCCAGACTACTGCCAAGACCAGATGACGAAATGCTTCTTATAACGTAAACTACTGTGTCCTGGTACTCGACCGTCGGTAGAGCGGCGTCGATCAATATGCTTTTGTGTAAAACGGCGTTCTTAAACTCACGTCATCTACGTGTGTCGGTCTGTTTTGCGATAACGTTTTTCCTGTTTTGTTATAATGTTTTCATACAGCCTTAATACTAAGAATAAAGCGAATGATAATACCAATGAAAAATATAATAACGATTTTAATATATCTTAGTATAATTACGCCTCCAGCGTCAACCTTCAACGGCACAGCTAAAGCCCTGCATTTAACTATTTGCTATGTCTTTAACAACTGTTCCTGCTTTTGCAATAGCTAGGTTACTGTTGTTTGCAAGCATGATAAACGGAGGACTCATAAAATACGGAAAGATGAGAGAGAAGGTTTTATAACGGATTGCCCAATCACTTATCCCGCGACGACAGACTCACAGAAGCTGCGTTGGAGCTGAACACTACAGATGAACAACACTAGAGTGTCTTAACCAGCGTTTTCCTTCGCGCCCTTTTGGCCCTTAAATAGGCAAATAAAAAGTGTAGGCCGGATTACTATTGTGGTAACCAAACAGGGTCTGCCAGTTAACGCCAGTACTCGCATTTGATGTTAAGTATATTATCTGAAATCTTGAAAAGAAATACGTATAACCAAACAAAAACGATGTCATAAACTTTAACCTAAGTATCGTACTATTTATTTAAACATATGTTCTAAGACGTTTCATAAAGTATTTTAATATATACGGTTATACAATGGACAGTAGCACCTTTTTTTAGTGACAGTGATTGATGATGGCATTAATCGGATTCAATAGGATCTTCTCGCGTCTTTGCTCTTTAATCGTCTTGGCGTCACATTATCGTTTCGTTACGCTGTTATCTGTCATTGAGCTTATGTTTTGCACGTCTTCTGCATGCATCTTCAAAGTTATATTGTCGTAGAGCCTCCACCTAATATTGTATTTTTTAATATGATTAAAATAAGCTTCGGCGTATAGTTTTAAGATTAATGTGTTTTTAAATTTTTTTAAAAACCCTAAACGACCTAAAGATAATTTTGAATAAAAACTTTAAGCTAAACAGTGTCTCGTCTATGAAGGTATATCAATGTGAAGATGAGTATAGCGGTACTATAAACCAAAAGATGTAGAATATATTGTCTTAGATAAATATTATCGGGTGAAAACGTCTAGGTAAAACCTCGAAACTAGTTCAGTGTTTCTGAACTGCTTTAAAGAAAAAAGTTTAATTTTGAATTTTATATATATATATATATATATATTGGCGATTGCTTTGTTAATATTTGGTTGCACTCCGTTCGTCAGAGCCTGTAGATCACACTCATTCGACACAATCACAATTTCGAAAGCGCTTATTATAGGCCCGGAATCGGAGCGAATAGTGGCAGTAGTGGAATCGCCTCGCTTCGCGGCGCGGCACATTCTATCATATTGAAAATAATTACAATTGAAAGAAAATTAAATTAGCTTTAAAACACGACCTGAATGCTAAATGAATGCAATTCCATTCCCAACTCTACAAAGCAGTGAAATGGAAGAATGCTTTGATATGCGATTTTGGCGTAGTCAATTCCGTTCCATTCGCAGACGTTTCACACCAAACACATAGCCAATTGTCTATTAAAATGCAATTTTTATCAACGTTCTGTAGCTCGTAAACTCAATACGAGTCATTCCACCGTTTGCAATCCACCGAAAATACCAAGGATATCAACTCACTGGCAGCTACCATCCGAGGACGGGTTTGAACAGGGCTAGAGCTACATCTAGTCAGGACGGCTGCTTCATTTTATTGACGTTTTGCGAAATCGCCCACTTGCTGCTTGCTACCCAGTTACCACAACAGCTTCGTAGTAGTGCTCCCAGAATAGTTATTGGTGTACGCACTTGGTGAGGCCAAGACTGCATGACATGAATGTTAGTCCTTCAGGTCCGCTATACGTCCACAACTGACCACAGCCCCTCGACAAGAATCATGGGAAAATTGGATCGTCAACTAAGGACAGACCGTTCTAATCTCAAGTGAGACCACGATGTCTTTTGAGTGTTAACGATGGACGGGAAAGAGTGTACCGGCGAGGACGAAAGCGCGGCTTACGCAACGCTTGCATTGTGGAGCCGGAGTCTCAGTTACGGCGGCAGTTCAATCATGGTTTGGGTGCAATACCCTTAGGCAAGAGAACCAAAGATCCCCACGTCCTTCCTTGTACAACGACTGTTGGTGATAACTTAATCTTCAAGCATGACCCAAATTAATGGTAAGCCGTACACTGCTGCGCGTATTCGAGATACATCGAAAAAGCGCTTGTCTTCTGAATCCTGTCGAACATACGTGGGAGATGCTAAAACGACGGGCTAGAGCCGAAACTCCAGCCCCAGCAACCTTTTAGCGAGAGCTCATAAGTGCTATCCACGACGAGTGGAATAATACTTCACAGCAATTCATTGATAAGTTGTTTAGATTAATGTTACATCGCATGGCGGCTGCTTTTGGGGTACGCGAAGCTAAAATGATTAAATTGCACACGTCTTTAAAATAAGTAGTGCAACCATACAGTTATTAGTTAGAAAGACGAAAATTGTTTTCGCTGTTATATAGTTATATTTTCACATAGTTTTCATAAATATGCAACACAAACTTTAAGGAAATATTTATTATATGATATATATAGAAAATATTCTAGTCGTGTTTCAAAGCTGATTTCCTTTTTGTCTTTTGAATGGTGTAGTTTTTTTTATTTAGCGCAATTCCTTTGCCAAGTGCGGATATATATATATATATAGCAACATTTCAAGAAGCACTATGCAGCCCCTTTTCACAAAAGAGCTTCATGTCTACGAAACCCAGCTGACTCAACTCTGGAAATGCGATGTCTATGATGTATATTCGTAAAACAATCATAAGTTAATAAAACTTCTACTACCATTGATAGAATCGAAAACACTTGGTGTGACGAGAACCGACATTAGCTTCATGAGAGAGAAAGCATCCCAAATGTGTCACTGTTTGGTGCGAATTTAGGCTTGAAGGTTTAATTGGACTATTTTTCTTTAAAGACACTGTCTGGAATGCACTCAATGGTGGGCGGGTCAATGGTGGGGGGTATCGTAGCATAATAACCCAGCTTGTTGTGTCTCAAAATTATGGTATGGATTTCAAAGACATGTGGTTCCAGCAAGACGGTACCACCTGCCACATATCACAGGAGGCGATCGCACTATTGCACAAGGTGTTCCCTGGACGTAAAGTATGCTATTTGGGCGACCAAAATTAGCCCTCTAGACCTTGTCATTTAACGGTTTTAAACTTTTTCTGAGTTTTATGTCAAACATTTATCTTAACAAACTTACGATGGCCCCTGCCTTAAAGAAGTAGATTAGACGCTGTATCACTGAAATCCAGACACAATTATGTCAAACCTTGATTAAAATGCTAGTAAAAAGTGCGAACAAGCAAGCATCTTACAGACGTTGTCATACGTTGGACACTATATATATATATATATAGGCCAAATTAGGAATATTTTTTGCTGCACTTAGACTACTAAACACCATCATGTATATCAATCTGCCACCCGTGGCAAAGCATGCTCGAACTTTAAGCGAATGTTCAATGGACGTACACGCAATTTGCTCTGTTAATCCAAGCTACTATATTAGCCGATCTACCGCAGCAGCTGTCGTGAATATTAATGATAGTATCTATTGATTTGAAGACACTGGGTCCTATAAATATTGTACCGCGATGTTCTTCAGATATATCGCAAAACATATGGAGGATATTACGGGTAACCGATGCAAAGCGATGTTTCGGAGGCAGATGATGTCATTGGCTGTTTGTAGAGGAAAAGCGGCTTCTATTATAGGTGCCATGCGATAATACGAGATTAAATAATAATAATAATAATAATAGTAACGCACCGTGTTGTTTAGTGGGGTATCTGTGCTCTTCCTTCGTTTCCTTTCACTCATGGCCGATTGTATTCCATTTCGGCATTTACCTCGTTTTAATTGAAAACCATTAAAATCCATTTAAAAGTCGTCGGTCCAGGTTTTAAATGCACGACCTTTTAAGGCACGACGAATGCAGGCAATGACTTTGCTTAGTACGGATATAAACTTGCACATAATCGGAACGTTACTGATTCCGACATTCTCAGCGAAATTACACTAAATAATGAGCCTTTTGCGGCATATGTTTAACATGCTTACGTACAAAACTGTATAATAGTTTAGGCAGTTTCTGGCTCACGCATTTAACTACTTTAATTCCATTTAATAACCTATTGAGTCTCTTGTCTGATAAATCCGGAAATAAAGTAAAAGTAATTAAATGTTTGGGCCAGTAATTGCTATGCAAGCATGTTAGAACTAGCAAAATGTTCATCATTCAATGTAAACTACGCTAAGAACGTCTATATATATATATATATATATATATATATATATATATATATATATATATATATATATATATACATATATATATATATATATAGAACAATGAATCACTGTTAATATAAAGGCAGAACGAGTGCACGCTAGATTATTTTGTTGCCGTAACACACAACCTTTTACCGTGTACTGCAGCAGGCTTCGGTGTTCGTTGGTAGAGGCCGTACGATCGGAAGGGCCAGATCGACCTTCTGCGTCTGCGCTCTACGTTAACCTCTCGACCTATTTTGCTCGTTGCCCTCAAGGATAGCGCCCGGTGAGGGGGGAGACTGTGGTGGATCGAAGATGGGATAGTGGCGATATCTTTTTCGATCCACCACTGCGTGCACTCGTTTTCTTGTTAAGCTCTTTGAAGGACTGCTATCTCGTCGTCAATAAATTATCCCTCGACCATTTGGTCAACTCTCGGAGACTGCCGGTGTCCTCTATTCGCGTCTTTGTCTCCTTAGTGAACTTTGAGTCGCCGCCACCGTCAGCGCGTCTTTCAATGGAGGCCGTAATAGTAGGCGGGGGTTCCACCCCCTTTTTCCGTGTGTTTGTTTCCGAGCCTTATCGATATGTGAGACCGAGCGAGTCTAGCGAGCGGCAAGCAGTAGAATGACTCGTTTTTCATGTCGGAGAGGCTCGGCAGTTCTGTACGTGTATCTCCGCCGTTTTGCCACCAAAGTGCCCCATACATGAGCGTGCGCCTCGCCGCATCCCACATACTTGGACTGCGTTTATCTATGTTTTCGCTAGGTAAACTTAAACGAAGTTGAAATGATGACATTGACTAACCGACCTACCGACTAATTATAAGGTATCTAACGATCTTGTTGAGCGTCATTAGTCAAAATGCGCATATAGGCTGATATTTATTAATCATTTAGCTTACCAATGGCTTCCGTGGATTATACGTAGACACTGACCGGCGTATTCTCACCGATCAATCAGCATGACTAAGACGTCTCTGTCGCGCGAACGTAAACTGAAGTCGAAGCCGAAGCGCATCGAGATAACCGACGCTTTGGCCCTAAATATATCACGCATGAAGGCCCGGCCGTTTAGCCGAAGGCCTGATGAGTCGGAGGTGTTGCTCTGAAGAGCATCCGTGCAGGTCGTAAAGCGAAGCCCACACAACCCTCAGCATCAGATATCTACACCGAAATACATCGACTTTTAGCCACAGAAATTCACAGAAATTGTAAACCAGATGCACAATTGGGCTTCGTCTGCTGGCGACTCTATGAAGTTAGCCGCTGCAGGGGCGTTGTGGCGCGATACCAATACTGTCTGACTGTGACTGGCAAGTTCTATTAGGACTGCATCTCAACGATGATATATATATATATATATATATATATATATATATATATATCTGCTCACGACGATATATATACACGCGAAATTACTATTTAGAACAACTTGGCGGGCCAATCAATTCCTGTACATGAAAACTATATATATTATGGTAGTATACTGTAGTTACGCACTTCACGTTATACGAAGATATCTAACATTTTATGTATCGCCTAAAAATACTTACTGGTAGGCATTTGCTATAATCCACGTACATTAATTCGAAATGGTTTAGGTTTAGACTATCCGGACCCACAAATAGCTTATTAATGTTTAAATTAGAAAGCGTTAATGGTCGAGACGGGTAATGACTTCCTAAGTAGTTTTTGAACCCTTGTTTAGCCTACATGTTTCCTATAGTTTGCGCAAAGTTTGTCTTTGTATATTAAATTATTCTCCCATTTCGTAATATAAGAACAATCTGTTTACAGTGAATAGTAGAAACACCTAGATACACCTATAGGCCTAAATAATCGCACGTAAACAAATAGGCTTATAATACAGTGACTGCAAGAATAGTTAGTCGTGGGCCAACCAGTTAAAATGGTAGAAGAAGTGGAGTTTAGGAAGTAGGTTTACAAAGATGCCAAGGTGAGTCTTCAAGATCGTTCGAAAATAGAATTATTCCGAAATAGACACAGAAATCATAATGAGCATTTTCGCTCTGCCGGAGAGTGAAGCATTCGTTTGTCAAGGTGATCATGACTTTACCAAATTTGAGATTGCCTTCACACAGGATATTTAGCCTGTGGTGATATATATATATATATATATATATATATATATATATAAAATCACAACAGGCTATCTATATTATTTAGGATATAGGCGCTTGGAGGATTGATTCCTTGAAGTTGCCAGTGGGCTCGTGTGTAGATAGAAGGAGAAAGGCGAAAGCAAAATGACTTAGAATGCCACAAGATTTGGTCTGTGTGAGACAACGACCAAAGCCAACGAAATTGGTGTGACCATCATCAATCAGTCGCGTAATGGAGATCAAATTGAGCCATTACCGCGAGCGCAAAAGCGCAGCCGCAATTTCAACGCACTGAACAGTATGGACGGGAGCATGTAATCGAGCCGGAGAGATAGCAAAATGGGGGAGGAGAGAGGAAGAGTGTGCGCGGGGGGGGGGGAGGTGGGCAAGGAAGAAAGGACGTGGGAAAAGGTGAGAGGAGATAGCGCGGAAGCGAAGACGTCTGTGAGCGATTTGCCAACTGTGCGAGAAGAGGTAGAGTAGGTAGGCGATCCGACTGCGCTCCAAATGCTGCTGCTGCTGCCTGCATCGTCGCCTTCGCCATCACCGCATTCACGTCACGTCACTTCACTTGACTTCACTTTACTTCACTGGTTGGCTGGCTGGCTGGCTGATTTACACGTAGTGATCGGCCGATAGATGATCGTCCGTCGAACCATCCATCCGCTGCCCGTATCGCTCAACCAGCTGGTCCGTGATCTATGGCGACGCTAGGCGTACGCCTTCCGTAGCATATATTCCCGTAGCAGTTTTGTTTCGGTTTCTCTCTGTAGCTATCTCTCTTCTTCTAGCCGCCTTCGCTCCAGGGCACAGGACATCTTAGACATTTTGTAAGCGCTCTCTCTCCTCACACATATATATATATATATATATATATATATATATATATATATACATATATATAAGACTTGCCTTGTCTGATTTGTTTTACTCTGTTTGGTTTGGCGCTGGTTTAAAGCGGCAGCCGAATCGACGACGTGGCCTGTCGTCATGGTTGTGCTCGTTGCTTGCTGCGGCTGCTGCTACTGCTGATGGTAGTGGTGATGGTGGTCTTCTATTTTCGATGGGCCACCCACAGGCAATGGCTCGTAAAGAAATAAATAAATAGCGAAGTGCGGCGTTATGTCACTGACGAACTAAATATCTCCAATACCAACTAGCTATCTCACTCACTGGCCGGTCTCAAAGAGACTGATTTGTCGGCGGCGGCGGAGGCGACGACGATGGCCCGTCCATCAGCCGATCGATAAGCGAGATCACACTTCCTCTGGGTATTTGCGCCTACTCCACTTGAAGAGAGCTTATGATTCGTAGCATGCGTTTGAATTGGAGAAACTCAACGCTGTATTGGTGTAATTCTCATTCGATAAGGAACTTTCGTGGTACGGCAGGGGCCTAGAGGTAACTTTCGTCGATGAATCTTATGACGTCGAATCGTCTGAAAATAATAATAATACTAAATCAAGAGTAGTACTAGGAATGCTAATAGTAGTGGTAGTAGTAATAATAGCAGTGACAATATAAGCACTGCAGATAAATTCCAAATGTATCGTCGCGAAGCTTATAAGCTGTCAGACGACATTTTCTTAACTTCTTGCGATCAGTGTAAGCAGGCCAGCACCACAAAATGTGGTTCCGTTACCGAAAACCTTGCGTTTCCCTGGGGCAGTTAATCTTGTTCTGACTAGAAGCGGTTCAAAATGTATTTGTAGTTTTACGCGTTTTAGACCACGCAGTCAAGGTTAGCATCTTGAACACACTACTTTACAAAAGAGCTCCGCCCTATCTGTGCCACGCAATCTACCTTAGAGGAAGACGTATAGTCACCAAAGGCTAGAAGTTTGATATGACGGCCGGGGTTCCTCAGGGCTAGATTCTAGAGCCGCTTGTATGAACCTAGAATGCGACTACGTCGTACGTTTTAACAACTTCTCGGAAGACACTGAACTGCTGGCGTACGCAGAGACTCTCGCAATGGCCGTAGAGGCCCGCTCTGGAACTCAGGGACAACGACGCCCTGGCGGAGGTCGCTGGCTGGATGAGGAGGCCGGCCTGAAACTGGCGCCGACTAAAAGTGAGGGCATCCTCCTGATTGGGCCAGCAATTAGGAGGATGCCCTCACTTTTGAAACTAACTCTATATGGTCAGGACATCAAGCTTGTCCGTATCGCTCGCTATCTTCGCGTCTGGACAGGGGCCTACGGGGCACACTCCGCATACTCGCACGTGTGACAGCAGAACAGGTTAGTAAAGTCTTGCACAAGATAGCACGGCTGACGCCAAGCAACCACGGCCCACGCGCGTCAAGAAGGTGCCTTATTATGTGGCTGGCTTTGTCCATAGTTTTATTCGCAGCCCCGGTGCGGCCGTATTATAACCGCATTCTCCGCAGCCATCAACAAGGCAACGGTGCGCAAAACCCAACGAGTGGTCGCTCTGAAAATCAAATGGCCTATAAAACAGTCAGCACGATGGCCCAGTCCTCGTTGCGGCTAGTATAGTATTTTGAGACTTGAAAGCAATTGAGCCACGCCACTTGTGGAAAAACTTGGCAAAGACGAAACTGGAGGAAACAGATATAATCCTCAATATTTACAAGCCGAATGCGACTCCGTTCCGACTGGAGCGCCCGGGCACCGGGTAAGAACTCTCATCCCGAATATCAGGGCTCGGATGACCCGGACACCGTGACTTCCAGTCATACTAGTTCAGAATTGCAAAAGCTACACCTCCATTCTGCAAATACCACCAAAGCGACACCAAGGTCACGCCTGAACATGCAATCTTGTGGTGTCCGGCATGGGTCTATGACGGCGCACTTGGAACGCTTATGCAACATATAATTAAGCCACGTCACGACTAAACCAGTATTGCTAGTACTACCAAGACTCTCCTGCGCATTAAGAGAAAACAAAACGCTTTTACACGACAAGAAGATCCCGCAAGACATCCCAGGAAAGTTGGATCCTTAAACTACTTACCCTCCGATTGTTTGAAATTATGTTTATGCAGTTTCTGATCGGATGCGCATATAGGGACATGACTGGTTTTTAGTAGGTTGAAACCACACACTACTGGCCCACATTTGCGTTTGAGTTTTCTGCAGTGGTGTCCGTGTGTAGGTACCGCATTCTAATAAAAGCCAAGGTTAGCAAGGCTTGCTCGTATAACCAATACGAATAGTGGTTTGCGTCGATGCTGAACTGTACAGGCAAAATTGTAGATTTGTCAAGCATACTCAATCAACCCTCCCATTTACGGATGATTGTTTATTTCGCAATGAGTTTGCAATCAAGACGGCATTTACTTTTATATATAATTATAACTCCTCCCCCTTACTTCCCTCCTATGTACTCGGCACGCCTTAGCAACTTAGTTCCAACTTAGGCTTGCTCTCGTGGCAGACAATCAATAAAAATATATTGCTACCTTGCTCTAATCTAGGGCATAGTGGAGGAATAATAGGTTCTACATAAGGAACACGCCGCTTGTTCGAATTAAAACAGAATGACCAGTCTACACGTCAAGCTTGAAACAGAAGGTCTTGTAAATGACAAACAGATTATATGTGGTTGGGTTTAAATTTGTGCAGCAAAGTCAGTATTGCTAATAGTATAGCTAATAGCCTTGTTATTAGCCTTGTTTTTTTTTTGTTATTAAGATGTCACTTTAAAGCCTTGCTTTGGTTTTAATTACAATAACAGATGTTGGAATACATGTAAAAAATCCGGTAAGCTGTCAGGTGCAATATCATTTGACCTGCTCGCATCCCGTGCAGTTTAATAGGCAGGAATATATGATACATGTATATGCTGTATAGGACTCGCCAGCATCACAATATGGCTGTCCCAATCCAAGAACATAGAAGCTTGAAAATCACTTCAGCTCATTTATTTCGCGCTTAAATCATTTCGGATTCCGCTTCAAAGAATTTCTAAGCGCATACGAGTACAATCGACTTCACCTGAGATTGCCGTGTCCTTAAGCCGGGTGACATCTCGCGGAAGCTACCTCGAATTTTCCCTAGATATTTAAATAAGAAACGAAACCCCCTTAGTGGGCCTTCGTCTTAGTGTTGATTTAAACGTGCCTCAGCCATTGACCACTGTTGTGAAACTATAAACCAGCTCCAACGATTATTATTAGCTGTAAGGCCTTGAACAAAGTCCGCGAAACAATCGCATCGTTACTAGGTCTCCCATGGCCCCTTTTAAATGATGTGGGAGGGTATTTAAATCTAGATCTAGCTGAACTTTGTGTGAAGCGTTTAAAACGAAATTCGAAATTCAATGATTGGTGCAGCGTGCGCACTTGTAGGGCACGACGGAGACCGCAGAGACCACAGGCCATGGCTGGCTGCTCTGTATATGATTCCCAGGAGACGTCGCCTCGCTGAGAAAGTGCCCAGCCCATTATTACAGAGGGAAGAGATACAGAGAGGGAGAACGAGAGGGGGAAGCGGGGTATGATCGGGAACGCGATCGAAATAGGCAAATATGCGACTAGTTCAACTTGGAAATGTCGTTCGTTGTTAACTTGGCATAAGTTAGCATTCGGGAAGTAAAGTTCAATAAAGACTCTTCCCTCAGCTCTGTTTGTGCCTAAATTCTTCTTATCACTTGACTAGCAGTCTAGCATGAAAACCAGCCGTTAGGGTCCAGTAAGGAGAAAGTCATCTATACCGGCCCCGCGGTTTTAGGCTTTATATATACATGTATACATATATGGTAGTTGGTTAGGTATAATCCACGGCTTTGACCGAAAGCTATATGCAAGTTTGATTCCGTCGATATTTATACACTATAATCGGTAACTGAAACTGGAAATCTGCGCGCGTTTTTCCTGCTAGCGATGTAACGACCTAAGAAGCACTTAAATTTTATGTCATAGCAGCAGTAATAGTAGTAGCAGTTGTAGGAGTAAGTGAAGTAGACGTAGCAGTAGTAACGGCCAGCTCTGGTGGCAGTCTGCTCTCTGGTGACTGACGCAAGCTAAGGACAAGGAGCTCGTCGACGACAACGACGACAGCATACTGCCATTGAGGGGAGGCACGGGGGTCGCAGCAAAGGAACAAGGAGAACACGGACGAGCAGTCAAAAGGTGAGACGTCTACGCCGTGAGGCCAATAGCAGCTGTAGCAGCAGAACCAACGAACCAACCAACCCAACCAACAACAAGCATTTGGATGGATGTCACTGCCAGCCGTGTTCTTTGACTTCGTCACGGACGACGTGGGCCAGCTAACGGTAGCAGCAGCAGCATCCAGCATCATCCTTTGAAAGTCGACAGGATCGGAGCCTAGAAGCGAATCCCCGAAGTGCTTCGTTTTTCCCCTGTCGCCGCTTGTCTGCGCTTTGGTGGCGCTTGTCGGTGGCTCGGTGGTTGAAGCTTTCTCCCCTCTCTCTTTCGCCCCCCCCCTCTCTCTCTCTCTCTATATATATATATATATATATATACATATATATATATATATATACTTTTCATTCTCACTGTCTCGCATTTCTTTTCTGCTTGCTGAATGTCCCCTTGGCGAGCACCTCCGTGCGTCTCTACGGTTGGAACATGCCATTGGCTAACATGATGCTGCTGCTGCCAGTGGTGTTGCTGTCAGTCACGTTGGCAAAGCATCGAACGGGAATCTGTTCGCTTTGCCCTGGAGACTGTTTGACATACGTCTATGGCTGTGGGTGGATGGGTCGGTGGATGGGTAGGTGGGTGTAAGCAAGCGTCCGTGCGTTCGTGCGTGCCTGCACGCGCGTGTATGTGTCAAGCTTTGCTGGCATGCGTTCGTTCGACATGCCCTGTTCACCATGATGCAATTGCAGTTTATACTACGACTACTCTTACTACTAGTAGTAGTAGTAGTAGTAGTAGTAGTAGTGTCGAGCCCGGTGGCGTGGTGGTTTAAGTCTCCGCCTCGCAACTGGAGGAGACATATAGGTGCGCGGGTTCGAGCCCCACCGTTGCACCGATTTGTATTTATGGGGGTCCGTCTATGAAGCAATGTGAAAAACAGTTCCGTGGACGTTAAATCTTGGCTGACGGTGGTCAGCCCGAAAACTTAAAGTAGTAGTAGTAGTAGTAGTAATGCTGCTACAACCAACAAATGCGTCCATCTGATCCGGCCTCATGCCAGGACTGCTGGACGGCAGTGTCCCACCTTTTGTGGAATGACTTCGTGGTTCCGTCGGTGGTTCCGACGAACATACCGACGAACGAATAGCAGCGGCCTTTCGTTGGTTGCCCTTTTCAATGTATATATCTGATGATGCACTTGAACTGATATACAGCAGTATGGAGCTATTTTCCTTCATTATGGCAACGTAGGTAGGTCGTCGTTGGTGAGCAAGTGAGGTTCTTGCTGGCGCCGCTTTGAAGCGCATTCTTGAGCTACTTTGGCAGCTCTGCTAAAAACGTTCGAAATGAAAGTGGACGAATAGCCAATAGTATCGGTGCAGTCATTCGCTCTCTCTCTCTATATATCTATCTATCTCTCCTTCTCTCTCTGTGTATGCTATGCATGTGTATTCATGTGTATGTATGTGCTGGTGTTCATGTCCCTCGTGTGTGCATGAACCGGTGAGCATGTAAGTCTATTTGTGTGGGGTTGCTTGTATGTAGCGACGTAAGCATGTGACGGACGATAAGTAGGGGGTTCGGGTGCGACCAGGTTCCGAAGTGACTTCTTCTTCTTTTTCTTCTTCTTTTTCCCGCTTCTCATTCTGTCAATTTGCGCGGTGTGAGCCGAGTGAGCGGACAGGAAGCGGCTTCATCCGACCGTCCTCGTCGTCTTCGTCGTCGTCGTCTGGAGCCGCCATGAGAGGCAGTAAAGTCATAAATAAGAGATCTATATCCCATCTCCAGTGCGCCAGCTAGCCGGCACCTATCGCGCCAATAGATCGATAAACAGACAGACAAGCAGGCAGGCAGGCAGGCAGGCAGGCAGGCAGACGAACGGACATCTAAACGGACGGAGCCCACCGAAGCCAGGCAATTGCATCCAGGACCAACAAGAAACAGAGCCAGACGGAACTTGAGAGAGCGCAGCAGAGAGAGGGAGATACCTGAGACACGCCTGAGTCCAATCACTTCTACGCCGCCAGCGCAGGGGCGCACTCCGTACGCTGTGTGCCGTAGAGTCGGCCGCACGAAGTTGGCCGAATTGGCCAACTCGAAGAAACCACCTTCGTCGTCGCAGACCAACGGGTACGACGATTGGCAGAACTGGGGGGGGGGGGGGGGGTCTGGCGGAGGGGCAACGCCAGTCGACGACGCACAACCCCACAGAAGAAGCAGTTACTCAGCACAATGTCACCGAGACACGGAGACTTTTGACTGCTCGACTACAAGCGGGGCAACATTGGCTGCAACTGTCGGTTGTTGTGTGTTGAGGTCACGAACGGCGGACGAAATGAAGTAAGTAACGACGAAGCACCTCAGCCGCCCCACCGCCGCCCGCACCTGCCCCGGCTCGCTCAAACCATAGATAGTGACATCATAGCAGACATACAAAGACACACACACACACACGGACAGACGTTTGGCGATCGGCATCGTTTGGCAAACACAACGAGCAAACTGACGCGGATTGGCTCCAAAGCCAGAGAGCTACGCTCAACAGAACCTAAAATGAGGTCGTCTGTGTCGACTTCTGAAAGCATCTCTGGCAGAGCCCATAAGCGTGAATGGGGGGGTCGGATAAGTCGAAAGAAATGTGCACAAAGACCGGTAGGGGTAGCCGGAGGTGGAAGAGGAAGAGCGGGTCAAAACAGAGAGGATCGAGTCGAGATAAAAACAGGCCTGTACAGAGCATAAACGAAGAGGAGAGTGCTAAAGAAAAGAAAAGCCATTAGACCTTCGATTGGGGCCGCTTGTGGTCCCGGTCAACCCCCATCCAGTTTGCTGTTTGCGCTAACTCGAGCTCGACACAGAGCACAACTGCACAACCGGCCGATTGAAGCCGGCGGACTGAATAAAGAGCGCTATTCGTGAGCGCGTTCGTGAGTTCGCGTATCTGAGCGCGGTGTACCCGCTCTGCAGCCAACGAGGTGCAGATGGGGTGGTTGTCGTCTCGTGCTCGGCGAGGTCAATAAGACCGAGAGGTGTAAACACAGATGCTTAGCGGGTGTCTGACGAGTTGCTGTGACCGCACAGATCAGACTCGCTCGACGAAAAGGGAATGCTCGGCGGGTCCAACAGAAAGCCAAGGCGTAGGTAGGCCGAAAGGTGTTGTTGGGTGGTCCGCTGTTTTCACGGGAGTTGATTCAGCAGACTCAGCTATGATAGCTCAATGTACGCAGAGAAAGGCTAGAAAGAAACTATTGGCTTAGTCTTTGCAAGCGGAAAGAACCAATCTATACGCTGCGATGCACAGGAGTGTTCGGGGTGGGCCAGAACCCTCGATAGACTTGTAGAGATCTGTCAAATTTGAAACTTGCATTAAATAACCCAGTGATTTACGCCAGCTCTTGGCGGCATACCTTACAATTTGGAGGTGCGCATAAAAGCCAAATATTGCGTCACAAAATGTACGGTTCTTACAGAACAAATTGTTTGATAGAGAGCCCGTTCGGAATTCAATTTCGACGACGCTGCTGTAGACGTCACATTTGGGGATCGGTGAACCGGTCGATGCTAAATCGAGTGAAAACGTACGCGCCATGCATATGGTCACCTAGTTCTGACTACCATACTTCGTTCACCCAATTGAACACCGTCAGATACAGACTGTACATCAGCCGCTAACGCCTCCCCCCTCTTCTCACTATTAGCATATATACATATATATATATATATACATACATACATACATACATACATATATATATATATATATCAATGCATATACGTACGTATGTGTTTCAGTTTGTAAGACCGAGTTATACAAGGAATGTACACACATTCATTCAGGTATTATTATTTTTACAAATGGAACAAGTTTAGTATACGCACTTCATAAGTGTGAGCGTTTATGTATGTAGAAAGTTTCCATTAACCATTTATGGTTTAAGAGGGTTCTGCGTTATCAAACGTATGCGCCGTAACCGGACATTAACAAACATGGTCGGCCTGCTTCACTGACCTTGGACATTTTTTTTGGTTTTGCAACACGCGCAGAAAAGCAGTCACCACGAAACTTTGAATTTCACTTCATATCATTGCTAGAGGTTTCCGACAAAACGGGTTATGGCGATCAATGGGCCAGCCACATTTTATACAATGCAGTTAGTTGTATTAGTGTTCATTCCCATTTTGCAGATTTCTCTGATTCGATTGTGTCGTACGTAACCAGACTGCGGCGCAGGTATTTATGCTTACAGCATAGGAGAGGAAGAAACCGACATATACGCATTTCTGTCGACCCGTCTAGGTTTAGCCGTACAAAGTCGCCAGGTTTCTTCTGAACACCAAATATCTTTTACGTATTGATTTTGAACTCAAAAATCTGCAAATTGTTTTATGTCACAATTTAGTATCCACAGGTAACCTTGCCAAACATTTAAATGTGTTTATTTTTGCGACACTACATATATATATATATATATTGATGTTTGTAGGTTCTTGATTGTCGTTAAAATAAACACAATTAGATGTTTGGCAAGGAGTCACCTGTAGAGTGGAACAGGGTTGGAAATAGCTGGCCAAGCCGCGTATGTAGTGTTTCGGACGTCAATAGTGGCACTTGCCTAAACTCCGGCTTGAATCTGTTCGCGGAGCAGGCAGTGCGGAAGGACGGAAATGGCCTGGCTTCGTTTACCGGCTTCATGAGTCGCCCTTCTCTTCATGCAACGGTCGACGTGGGTCTTCACTAGTGACATGCCCTCCGCACTCAATCTTCGGTTTGCGCTTTTCTTCTTTTCTCTTGATTCGTTTCCTCAGTTCCTTTTTTTCGTCTTCTCTCACATGCTCTCCTCTCTAACCGTCCAAGCCACGGGATTTGCCTTCTTGGCCTGCCTGCCTGTCCGACTCGACGACTACTACTGATTTCACTATAAGCATGAGGCCACGTACACATTGCTAATGTGCCTATATGGCTGCTGCTTACTCTGTGGCTGGTTGTATGGCGTCAAGGACTTCCCCAAGGACATCGCCTGGACGGGGATTAAGTCGGTCGCATGTCGCTGGAAACGCTGCAGGGGAAAGCGCCTGTTTGCCCGCTCGCCAGGGAAGACGGCGGACGAACATGCAGGAAAGGGCCGGCTTGCCCGCCAAGGAAGATGGTAGGATTTTGCTACAGGGGGGGGGGGTTATGCAGAATGCCATGCTAACGCTGTCGACGTCGTTGGCAGAGGTTGCTAAACGTTGCGGATAACGGCATAACCGTCTAGCTTTAGTGTCCCTAAGCCCCACGGCAGGGACACTAAAGCTAGCAAGGCAAGCGTTAATATATATATATATATATATATATATATATATATAGTTTTGAGAACGCTTATGTAATATATATGCGAGACAGTAAAGGAATAAATCCTTCATTTCCAGCTAAGTAGTGTCAGCTCACATCTATGCACCTGCATCTTACTTCTGGTTAACAAATAATTGTGTAAGAATAGTTACGGTTACTGATTGTGGTGAATGGATGGCTAATAACTGTGTGATAATGACATGCCTTAAATTATTTAGCAGTCGCATTAGACATAAACACCGGACACTACGGTATATAGTACGTTCGTCAGATGCATAGCAAAATCACAGGGAAAGGGAACAGACAGTGCGCAGGCTCTACACTGCGGGAGCCGCAGCAGAGACGTAATGGCATACGGCCGCCTACTAAAGCAGTACGTTGAACTAGACACCACGAGAGAAGACCACACTAGCAGAGTAATCTTACGGCGCGGGGCACGGCTATGACAAGGAAATGTTTCGGTTGCTCGAGAACGATAAATCGTGATTGCCGATGGCGCGCGGTCTTCTCGGTTCCGTCGAGAACTGCCGACTGACCCGACACGGTCGCACCTTTCCCACGTCGTCGTCCACCGCCGTTGCCACGTGCAGCATAGCAAGAGAATGAATGGCGAACGATCGAGAGAGCAGGCGAAAGTGAACAGCCGCGTTGAATCTTCGTGCGGCGGTGGCGTTAGCAGCCGGGGGTAGTGGAAGCCGATGAATAAAATCTCACTTCATCACTGGCGCGCGCCGGAATCGCTTGACTTCGGGCGGGTCCTCTCTCGTGTGCTCCTTGACCCCACCCCCCCGCCCACCCGGCTTCCCCTAGGCTACTTCGATCATGCCTTTAATTCTCTCTCTCTCTCTACATGATACCTCTCTCTCTCCCCTTTTCCCCACATGATACCTCTATGTGTCTGTCTTCCCCACTGTTTAGCTCACAGCCGTTCAGAATATCAGACGGTGAGTGTAGAATACTACCTAGGGTCAACATGAGTCTTGCTGAACTGTTGTTGTTACCGTTGGGCATGCTGCTGCTGCTGTTGTTGACGCTGCTGTTGTTGACGCTGCTGTTGTTGATGCTACTGTCGTCGCCGCCGCCGCCGTCATGACGATGACATTGTTGATGGTACTAATACTGATGACAATAATCACTAGCATCATCAATTGATGGCCACGCTGAACACAGTCACCACTGCTAGGTCGCGGCGGTAGTGGTAGTGGTGATCGTCAATAACAACAACAACAACAACAAAAACAACGACAACGACAACAACAACAACAACAACAACAACAACAACAACAACAACAACAACGACGACGACGATTACGACGGCAACGGCCGCCGCTGCCGCCGCCGCCACCGCGAGAATCTCAGGCGACCGGACGAAGCATAGGCCTCGCGATAGTCACCTCTCGCGATGTGCCAATATGCGCTGTCCTGCAGCACATTATTCTAATCATCGAAACATTAGTATAGGACGATACACGAAGGTGGACGTTCACTTCGGCCCGGAGGAGCGCGATGGGAAGCGGGGGGGGGGGGGGGGTGAGATGGACTGTGCCAATCCCAGCGGCAACCCAATAGAGCGAGCGGCGGCTACTGATGCTGCGACGGCGGTTACTCGTCTATGCAGTATCATGTGAAGGTGATGGTGGTGGTGGTAACTGCAGAACCCTGACGAAACAAACAAACGCATGCCACGCTCAAGCTGCCGACAAAGCGCACCGATACCCCCTCTCTCTCTGTGTCTCTGTCCATCTCCTGTCATATCAGTAGCAAGCAAAGTATTGATGGGAGGAATACGAGAGAGCCGGTAGCTGCGTAGCGCTCACCGGCGAGGCGACCACCGGTCCCATCCTGGATGTCAAACATCACGATATATATCTAGCGGAATCAGTGGCAATCATGGTGTTAATGACCTTTGTGCTGCCACATTCAAAACAGGCTGGGAACGACAAAGGCCGTGTCTTCGTAGAAACACTATTAGACCGAAGATTAGCATCAAGGTGGCAACTGTTTCGCTCTGGCTTATGTGTCATTATCTCATTGATCTTTGGCAGTTACAGGCATGCGTGTTGAAATATTTTGTTTAACTCTCGCTTGGCTTGATCTAGGTACGTGCACAGCTTCATCTTCGGACATGCATTTGACCAAACTTGAGTAACAATGTTGGACATAAATAGTTGTACACTACCATACTCGTGTGTTTGACGAGATTAAATGATGTAGAATAATGTGGATTGGATAGATGTATTATTGCTGACTCCTCAACGGTATGGTTTGTCATCTATTTTCAGTAAGCGTCGTTCAACGAAAATTCGAGCAACACCAGAGATCGAACAGGCGATACTTCTGTAGATGACAACCATGACTAGCGCACTAAGTCCCTAGACCACGTCGCCATATATATATATATATATATATATATATATATATATATATACGATTATACATAATATATGTACATAGGTTTTATTCTAATCTCTGTATGTCTTATTTGTTTTTTATGTTAGTTATGTTAGTTAATTTCCCAGACTCTCTCGCCATGATGAGGCAGAACAATGCACACTGCAATTTGTTGGCGCTCTGAGGCATTGTTATAGGTGGTAAAACAAAGTGTGGTTATAACACGTTTATGTTCCTTCATCATTTACTATATATATATATATATATATATATATATATATATATATATATATACGCTTGCAGCGTTTTCTTGTAAACATCAGCATGGAAAAGGATGATATATTTATTAAAAAGTAGGCATTACTGCACCCGCCGGTGGACTCCGCTTTGGCAACAAAAACTTGTTTGCTTACTACAAAGGCGGAAAAAGGGTGAGTGTAAGAGTGCAAATTCCGAGTGTTGTGCTATACGAGTTCCGAAAAAAAATGAAGGGTCGACAAGCTACAGCCAATGCTGCTGTAGCTTATTGAACAATCTCCACCATCCTCGGAAGCGACTTAATCAACAAACGGGCCTGCCGGAAATGGTTCGCGCTGTTTTGTGGTTGCATCTTGGACGATAAATCAATAACATTTCTTGGACGATGAACCAAGATCCGGTCCACCTGAAGAAGACGTAGGTCTACGTGGAAAAGGGTGCTATGCGCCTAAATATTCAACAAAAACCAACGGTTATCACCCGAGAATTTGTGGAAGCTGTATAAGTTGACTCTCTAAACGGGTTTTCCGCAGACTGAGGAATGCCTTCAAATTGGAGCGCATGCGCGTCTGCACTTCCCTCCTTACTCGCTATCGCCAAACTTCTCTGTTATGGGCTCGTTTGGTAACCTGCGATGAGAAGTGGATATTCTACAAGAATGTAAACAGTCAAAATTCCAGTCCGAGTGGAGCAGGCAGCTTCCAGAGTTAACCCAAGTGAAACATCCACTTAATTAAGTTTATGTTACGTTGTTGGTAGGATATCAGGGGCATCTTTCGCTTTATATAGTGTAGTAGTTTTTATTAACCAATGATTGGTTTACAAATATACGTCATCGCATTTCCAGAGTTGAGACAGAAGAATTGCTCTTTCACAACGCTGAAGGTGAATAAATCACACAGCCACAAAGTTTACATATACACTCCGGCGAGATCTCACAAAACTTCTCGCGCGCACAGATCTTCAGATGGAAGCCGTGGACGGCAAATCTGGTGCTTAGATGACGGTTCTCATAACTGCAGGTTCTTTACAAATCCGACGTCATTGCTTTTGTTTCATAAAACAGCGGGTCGATGTCGGCCATTTTATTTTCCCAATCTAAGACAAGTTCTCTAAAAACCGTCGTCCTCGGCAGGCTGTACATCCTCTGTAAGTAAGTCTTTAACGAATAACGGCGACGATGCCAGTAAGTACACTAACCTATTCATGCTAGTGCGGTGGACGTTCAATGCTCTCTTTAGGAAACTGGCTTTGAGTTGATCAAACGCCATTACGTTCGATCTCGTGAGATAAGGCCAAATCATCTGAACACCGTAAGATGTTGTGGGTGCAATCTTCAGGTTAAACAAGTTAACAGCAACCTCCATCGACAGCCTGCATGGGTCCTTGACACTGTAGAAGGATTGTAGGCCTTTTCGGACTCTCTCTTCAACATGTCTGGAGAAGCTTGTGCCACGTGAAGAAAACACGACCCCCAAGTAGGGAAAATAGGAAACGAGCATCTTTCGGTTTGAACTTCTGAGAAGGAACTAGGCGACCAACACGTTTATTGTGTTACTGCTTAAATGTTAACTACGAACAACGCCAACGAGTTTCAAAATTACCCGAACGCGTGTCAAAAGTCGTGAGTAGAGAAAATCATATTTTACCAATGCAACACGCAACTCCATGTGGGAAACACCAGCCCTAAATATTTACGACCTGAGCTGAAACTTATTGTGCACCCGCCAAAATTCACAAACCTTGCACCTTCAGGCTATTACTATTCCGGTCTCTCAATTCTTTTTGACTGAAGTCATTAAAAAAATGCACGGGGGTGACTATAATTATTTAAAGGCGTACGTTTTCTTTAGATTCCATCGTTTTTGCAGCTCCTCTGTCAGCAGTGGGCCACCTTTTACGGGGGTGATTATATAAATGATTAAATTAACCCGCATAATTGCAAATTTGTGCCTTCACTTTAGGAAAAAACGGCAAGACCTTTTGCATCAACCCACTATGTATTTCCAATTTATTCAATAAAAAATAGTAGTCACGTACAATCGTATATATATATATATATATATATATATATATAGTTTTTATACCAACAGTATCGTTGGCAAGTAACCATATTGACAATGATTTGATAAATTACCAGTTAAGTATGTTCTACTGTATTATATTATACTGTAATATTGCACACTCAACAATAATTATAAACGTATTTGTCAAATTTGAATTAATTTCCTGTAGGCATATGAGGTCATGGGAATCACGCCGCGTAGTTCGCTATATTCTAGATCTGCTTTTCTGTCATGATAATATCTATCACTACTTCCTCTCAAATAGAGAGTTGGTCAGATGCGTAAACTCTCAGTAGTGGCTTTGGTGCGTTGACGTGGGAGGCAAGCAACATATTTATGTAGCAACGAATTCATATTGTCGTGGTCTATTCGAGGACTGCCAACGCAAATAGTAGTACAAATAGGTGACTGCCAACCAATTCCGGGTCGACCGGCACACAACGCTGCAGCTAAACATATATATATATATATATATATATATATATATATATATATATATATATATATATATATATATATATATCAGAATCACCGGTACCCACAGAAGCACCAGAAATCGAGATCGAGTGTGATTGCCGCAAAATCACCCTAGTATGACGCTGAGGCAAGCCGTTTTCCTGACCAGGCAACCGCCAAATGAAATGCAAGGCAGGACGCCTGTGGAAAGGAAGCGACAGCTACTACAAACGGAAAATGCAAATATGGAATCCTTCTGCTGAGAGCTTTTGGCGTGGCTGGGAGCTCCGCCACCTCACACAAGAGTTAGCGAAAAGCCAGTGCTGTGTACGGCTTTCAGCCTTGCAAACTATGCGATACCATAACGATGTAATAGAACAAATATAGTATGCATAAAGCACACTTAAAAGAGGTTAGCGATGGACCGGGTTTAGCAGATCTGCAATGACGCTTTCGACCGTTGCGGTAGCTGCATGACGCTAATAGCGTCCAATGCGAGGGTTTATTTGGGGCAATTGAAATAGCATGAGAATATTTGTTTGATGATTTGAACACTGTACTTCGAACGGAAACTTTTTTTTAGAGGGAACTGCATTTCGATGAGATGCGACGCTTCCATCTGTAGACTTGACTTCCCGATAGAAAGAGAGGTACACCGGTAGGTGGAATATCAATTTAGTTTGGAGCAAGGTTGCCCCGCATGCAATATGTGCCGAGGTAAAATTTGGCTAACAATCACCTTAGGCAAATTCAACATTCCATTGTTTTATTTGACACCCTAATAGGACAATAACTAGGTACTCAATGCTTGACGTGTGGGTTTGACAGGCCTCAACCTGTAGTTGCTCACATTGGCATCCGGCGACCTCAATTTCACCTAGATAGTGGAGCCACCGGCGGAAAGGGCAATAATAGAAGTTGGAGTAGTACCACATGACTGTTTTTTTTGCGCAGATGAGCGTGGTAATTTCAGGTTCGTTTTCCAAGGCAATAAGCTTGCTTAAGACAAGCCGGCTTGAGCATAGCATCAAACTGTTAAGGGGGGCGAATCTACGATTTCTGGTAAAGTTTGTTCCTTGGGAGACACGTGGAGGCGCAAGCGAGTTAGCAGAGAAGCCCCAGTCTTCCCCTGTAGAACATTTTTGAAAGTTTGTTAGATACGGTCCCAGAAATATGTTGATTCCGTCAATTTGTTGATGATGTCAGGCAAATTAAGAAGGGCTCAACGATATATCCCGCAGATAACTTCTAAGTGTAGGGTGGTCTATGAACATAGAGCTTGTTTAGATTGTCTTACTATCCATGACCATCCTACAAGAGACTGCTCATGGATAGTAAGCGCCAATATGAAGATGTAGAAAAGGCTTGCCTACTTGAGAGAGCGAAGCCTGCGCTTTACGTCTATCTGATTCATTCACTGAAGAGCATGTACAGCTTTGCTGCTGAATGATCATGCTTCGATTACTAATGGCTTGATCAAACAACCACTCACGCTAGAATGGCACCTCTTGAACTTCCCCCCGCATATCCCATGTTTGGCACAATGCAAACTAAAGCTTCTTTTTAACGAAAAAAAAAACGCTGATGATGTGAACGATTCAAATTTATATCATAGTATTGCGTCAGAACGCAGTATTGATCAATATGGTCATGGAGATGGTGCCCGGAGGGGTTTAGAAATGTAGTTGTCATGCGTATGACGTCGTGGTTGCACACCACGATCCTGGGGCCATGCGATGTATTGTCGTCGACACTGAAGTCTACCTAAATGACAAGGGACTTTAAGTAAATTCACGGAAAACGAAAGTGATCAAATTTTGCCGAGGAGGTCGATTGGCTGCAGCAAGTAGTAATGGCCAACCGCTGAACCGCTTTCACAACCGCTTTCATAAATGAGTCTTAGGGTACACAATATGTGAGCGACCTTTCCACAGGACACCACGGACAAATGACATGCAGAAATTTACATCCGTGTACACGGTGGTGAGTGTTGTTTAACGGCTGTCGCTGGGTGTTGCAATGCAACTCTTTAGGCTTTAAGTTGTACCAATGTTTATTTATGTAGGGCCTTATGAGTTAAATAAATATATGCTTACTACATATATTTTTTAGAGGTTAACTACCAATACGCTTGATGCAGACTATATGTATGTATGTATGTATGTATGTATATATATATATATATATATATATATATATATATATATATATATATATATATATATATATATATGCATACATATATATCACTTGCGAAATAACCTAAATTAACTTCACTGTACATTGCATTACCGCCGTTAGTGTCTGATACGTTGGATAAGCCAGCGCAGTATAGAGCATGGCGCTTCACTACTAAACTACTGTTCCGTGATTCGAAAAGTTTGCAGAATGTGGTCTGTATGACGCAATTTTATCACGCCGCCTTATGCAATGAGGTTACTGCCGGCGAAAAATCCAGGTTTCAGGTGGTTGATGATAGGGAAATTACAATGTGGTGTATGAAATAGTTAAACGTGTTGATCACGCTCAGAGCAGAAAAACTTTTCTAAAAGTAAAATAGAAACACACGAAGTACTAAACTGTAATTATGCCGCTTGCAATTGGTCACTCAACTAAAACTCTCGTTGAGGCCCAGAGTCGATCAAAGAAACAAAAGAAAAAAATAAAACCTTAAACATTTGGTCGCGATGCTGGCCAAAACATTAGATCATTCTATCACTTGCGGCCACAAAAGGGGCTCGAGTAGGAAACTGGACGAGCAATTTCAATAGTTCAGTGTGTTTCTTTTTATTATAAACTTTATTTTATAATATATATTAAAACTAAACTTCTTCCTATGTTGCTTTTATGTGCAATGATTGGTTTTATTAATCGACGAACGTACAGTCTACAACACTGCCGACAATATCAGCGTAAAACTACGATATATACATTATGGGCATTGTTTTTTCAGGTCAATTCGCTTTCCCTCCACAAAAGGATACTCTCTTAGAACCTATAAAACTTGGAGGCGTATTAGTTGCGCTTGTGACCAAAACGACTGCTTCTTTTAGCTGGTAAAGATACCGGGGGAGTGCATTGTTCAGGAGTGAAAGCGAAATGACTGTAATTTGTTATACTCATGTTGAGGTCGAAAATCACTTCACAAAAGGCGCCATTGCAAGTGAACCGAATATTTGGTGTGGAACCAGTCCGTCGTATTCGGCGCATTTGATAGTTTGGCAGAAATTCTGCTTCGTCTAAAAGATACTCGTGTTAGTTACAAAAAAGCAAATAGTTACACTGAGAACAGTTTGCCTTACAAAATAGGGTATAGGGCTATTTTAATGTATCCACTATATCCAATATATACTTTACCAATCCAATATATCCTATAACCCTATGTTTTGCTAATTGCAAATTTCGTTTAACTATATGCTCGTGTAACCAGTATGAGTAGCTCAATCTCAATAGATGGAGCAAGACTTTTATATGCTTGTCCACCGAACAACTCGGTCGCAATAACGCTTTTTGTGAAGTGATATCCGACCATCCACATCAGTACAACACATGAATGTAATTTCACGCTCACTCCTAAACAAGACATTTCGGCCACTTCATTCCATTAGAAAAACTTTTTTTTGTACAAGTCCTATCGCTATTTCGCAATTATTACCTTATTGTTGTTTTTTTAGCTGCTGTTGTTTATACTTTATTTTAGGTCGGGTCTCGCACTGTATCCCTATAAGATGCAGTTGAAGCAACAACTCAAGCCAACCGACCATCAGGAGCAGCTAAACTTTGCCAGTTGGGCTTCCGAGATGATGATTCCGTCGTGATACCGAATTTGTGAAGAAAATAATCTTTCCCGACTAAGCCGATTTCCACACTGGCCTCTAGTCCAAAGGACTCATTAGGCCCAATTTGTTTCACTCCACGGTGAATGGCGAGCGTTATCGCAGCATGACCATTAATTGTTTTTGGCTGAATTTGAGCGGAATTGATGCAAGTGAATGCTGGTTCCAACAAGGTGGAACCCTGTTGTGTGTGTGTGCCACAGCCGGCGAAATAGTTAAGCTCCTGAGTATGAAATGTCCCGGACTGGCAATTTCTTGTAACTAAACTTGCTGTTTATTGCCGTTGGACGTTTCCTGTAGGTTTTAAAGAGTAAAGTGCTTGCATATATATATATATATATATATATATATATATATATATATATATATATATATATATATATACAATAACACACGTACACACGTAGGGACTCTGGCGTACAGCGCCATCTTTGTTCATGTTCTGGTAGAAATTCGAGTCATCCGACAGTCAACGGCGTAAGAAAATGTCGAAAAAAGCATATCGGTGCACAAAAGCCGTAACGAAATATAAATGCAAAAATTGCGTACTGTACCTTTGTACAATTTCCAGCGAAGATTGTGTGTACGAGAGTATTTAGACGAGTTTCGATCGACTACTTGGGAGCAGCCTTGTCCCTGAGGAATGTATATGGATGGCAAACAAATTTCAACTGGACATTTCAATATGGGTAACACTTGGTGTTTGAAGACGTATTATTATTTATTATTATTTGGAAGTGTACATCAGTGCATAGATCTAACGCTTTAATAAATGTGCAGACATTGGTGTAAACTACATCGAAATATTAGTATGATTCTATTTTCAGGGAAAAGTAAAAGCATGTTTCTATACCTTACCTTTTCGAAATTGCAAAAACGTTGCCAGCTCCCTATGTACACACACATATGCATACAAGGGAGAGACAGCACGCAGAGAGGCATCCAGGTCAGATCCAGCTCGATGGCTGTATAACGACGGTAGCTAGCTGACTCGCAAACAGGTCTCAACTCGGGTCGCGATATGAGATCAAAGTAAATAGAAGGGAGAAGCCCTATGAGTGAGGTAAAATGCGCCGGCTATGTATATATATATATATATATATATGGATGCATATAGTGTGTACAGAAGCGCATGTGTTGCCTCATTTCTGAAGGTGTGGCGGCAGTTAGCTTGAAGGGGTGCGGGTAGAAGGGGGGTTTGCCTGCCCGGCCGGCCGGGGGGGGGGGGTCAAGATGGTATGGCACGAAAGCAACTAATTGTCGCGCGCGTGGACGTGCGGAATGCCGAAATGTTGAATCAGTTCATGCTGAGGACAACTGAGTTTTGACGTTCGACTAATGTTCCCGAGCCTTCCTTTGCAGTCGTCGCGGCAGCGGCGGCAACGACGACGACAGCAGAAAATGCAGCAGCAACAGCACCAATATAGTGACATAGAAACAGGGAGAAAGAACGCGCGCTAGAGGAAAGCTTGATTGTAGCGACGGTAGCGACGGGAACATTACTGGCCCACGGGCGGAGATGCGATACACGATTGGGTCGCGATGGCCACTTTGGGCGGCCAGCGGACAGAACACACGAGCAAACCAGAAAGATAAAAGGGGGAGGGAGAGGGAGGGAGGAGAGGTTTAAAGGAGGGAGACGAGAAGCCCCTGTGTTAAAGATCGAGGAAGAGGGAGAAGGGTAGCAAAAGAGAGGGCGAGAGACGTAAAGACATTTGAAATGAAGCATATGTTCTATGAGGGCAGGTGAGGTAGGTGAGGTGCTCGTTGTTATAGGCATCGTAGTTGTCGTTGTCAACAATAACAACAACAGCAGGAGCAACAACAACAACAACAACAGCAGCAGCAACAACAACAACAACAACATTGTTGTCGGCGGCTCCAAGCCAACACTGTGCTGGCTGCAGTTCGTCAAGCAGTCGGTCACACCGGCGGCGGGAAAAGTCGCTGACTAGAAATGACGAATTCGTCTTCTTCTTTTTCGTCGTCTCCTTCTTCGGTGCAGTGTTCGTTCAACGAGAGAGAGCGACAACTACGAGACCCGCCCCGTCTGCTCTCCATCGCCGCTGCTGACGATTCCGGCTTCTGCGACGACGACGACGACGACGACGACGCGGGCAACAACAACAACACCGACATAACAACAACAACAACGGCGGCAACAGTCATAACAGTAACTGCCTGCTTACCTGTTGATGAACGGAGAGACGGACGGACGGAGAGACGGACGGACAGATGGATGGATGAATGCGTGGATGGACGATCATGGTGGTAATACGATACGAACTAAACGTCACGTAATACGAATATGATTGCAGCCTCACCAACCAACCAACCAACCAGCCGATGAAAACAAACGACAAATGCCGTTTCTCGTCATTTTTTCTCTTATCATCAGCGTTCGCATCATCATCCTCATCATCATCATCATCATCGTCGTCATCATCCCCACGAGCGCTTGGTCATCAGCAAAATATGATTATCTGCCTCTTAAATGTTGCCGCCTTAATGTCATCTTGTCATTAGTGGCGGGTATAGAAGCAGGCCGGGAGGCGGCGAGGTGGTGAAGGCGCTGCTCCTACTGCTTGACGAACTGAGGGGCTCAATGAAGGAGATGCGAAGAAATAAATAAAAAAAAAAACGTTGATAACAAAAAACCAAGAAGAAAAAGAAAAAGACGAAAAAGAAGAAAGAAAAATATAGAAGGTGCTGGTCATACGTGAATACTGCTGCAGCTGCTGCTGTCTCAACAAGACAAACTGAACAGCAATGAAACACGACGTTCACGTAAATGGGAAGAAAAAAAAGGAGAGGAAGAAGTAGTTCGCCCAGATAATGCAGGCGTCATCCTCCGCACTATAGCTCCAGTAGCGATAGCTCACCCGCCACCTAAACACACTAATATATATATATATATATATATGTGTGTGTGTAAGTTAGTGAAGTTGTGTGTGTGTGTAAGTTAGTGAAGTTGTGTGCGTGTGTAAGTTAGTGAAGTTGTGTGCAAGCTGATTCTTAGTGGACGAACACTCCTGATGCGCTAACTTGACATGACTTCAGGACTGCACTTCGTACGGGAGGGGAGCAATCATCACTCACCAGCGACTCAACTGACGACGACGACGACGTCAACGACAACAGCAACAACAACAACAACAACAACAATTCGCCGTTGAAGAAGATGAAGAAAAAAGCGAAGCGGAAGAAGATCAGAAGAAGATGCGCAGGTTGAAACGAAACGCCAAACACAGAACACACGGACCAAGAACAATAATAGGATCGACAACGGTGACGACGACAACAACAACAACAACATCAACAGCAACTGCCGAGCCAGTAGCGAGGAAGACGAAAACAAGCAAATCGGGCAACAACAACAGCAACATGAAGGGGAGAACAATAAATGCCTAGCTGATGAAGTATGTTGTTGTTGGTGTTGCTGACGAACTATGTTGTTGTTGCTGACGAAGTATGTTGTTGTTGCTGACGAAGTATGTTGTTGTTGCTGCTGCTGACGAAGTATGTTGTTGTTGTTGCCGACGAAGTATATTGATGATGATGATGATGATGCGCGTAGTGACGGCGGCAGCGGCGACGACGCCGTCGAGATGTCTAACGTGGCATATCGCACCATCAAAGATCACAGAGGCGTCGGGCCCTCATGGAGCTTCATCACTGCTGGCAGTGACTGGCAGAGAGGTTTTGCCGGCAAACCTCAGCGGAACAAAACTGACATATATATATATATATATATATATATAGAGAGAGAGAGAGAGAGAGAGATGGATATATGTATATATATATATACATATATAGAAAGAGAGAGAGAGAGGGGGGAGAGAAGGGGAGAGAGAGACGGGGGTATAGGGAGCCAAGGAAGGATGTGATGAGGCCTTGTCTGCTGCCCTAAGTGACTGACGGACACCTGGATAGCGGGCTGGCTAGCTAACACAAGATGCGTCGTGCCGCAACGACGGCAGCAAACCGAACCACAGACCTCTCCTCCTCCTTCGTTTTCGTGGATTGTGGTGGCGCGGCCGTTGTTCTTCTGTCAAATAACCAGCCGAACATGGCCGAACAAGATGAGGAGCAGTAGAAGGAGAACAGTAGCCGCAGCAGCAGCAGCAGCAACAGCAGCCATCGCACCGTCAAAAAAACTTCGCCGGAGAATGCTCGTTGCTCTTGGAACTTTATGCTTACACAGTCATGCAACACAGCCGACACGCGCGTGCACAGTTCGGACGACGCTGGCTTATGATACGGGCGGGTGTGTTTCAGTGTCATCAATGTTAACCGTAGTCGCTTAGAAAAATGGTTAAACAAACGCAAAGAAAAATGTTCTCATTGCCTGGTTCGGTTCATC
This sequence comes from Dermanyssus gallinae, assembly GCA_003439945.1. NCBI lineage: Eukaryota > Metazoa > Arthropoda > Arachnida > Mesostigmata > Dermanyssidae > Dermanyssus > Dermanyssus gallinae. The sequence goes on along the minus strand of QVRM01005866.1, from coordinate 711,854 downwards.
GCCTGGAACAGCACGACGGACTCGTTGCACGCTCCACGCCAACTAGCGGTTGTTTCCGCATGGCGGTTAAACGAACGCGTGTACAAACGAGAGGTCTAGGTGTGTGCGTATGTGCGTGTGAGACATACTAACGTACTAATACGTAAACAAATATAAACAAAAACGCCGTATTAACACACACTTAACTTGACGGCACAATTTGATATCACTAGTTAAACTAGTGAGTTTTATGGTAGTCTACGCCCGTGCTTTCAAATGCAGAAGCTGCTGCTGCTGCTATTGCTGTTGTTTCAAGCCCCAACCTAATAAAGCAACTCAATGTCTTCTTCAAACAACATTTTAACCATATCTGACTGATATCCTTCTATATGAATTAGTGACAATGAGAGAACATGTATAGAAGCTGCATTGAATAATATTGTCTGCGCCATTCAATAATTAGCAGTACCATGGCACGTTTTGTTTGCGCATACTACATCAATTAACGATTGTACTATGATGTGTCATGTATGGCACATCAGGGGTGTCAGCGTCTCCGACAATTTGTGAACTGCGTCGCAGTCTTCTCTTGCTGCTGCCGAGACAAACTATTGTTCGGTGCTGTTCAGTGGCGCATCATTTAATAATAATAATAATAATCTGCACATACTTGTATTGGTTTGTTTAGACAAGCTTTACCCACAATAATCTACATCAAAGCCATAGCCCGCTCAAAACAAATCGATCTATAAGCGATATCCGTTCCATGTAAGTGTGAATAGTGAGAGTCGACTTTGCTGCACATCAGCCTCGAAGGGCTCACACAAAGTCCAGACTTCCCAGCCAGTCAAGTGCCTCTAAGCAAGCGTACATTCTGTTGTAGCGTAAGGCAGCGAGATTCGATGTCAATGAAATTTGTCAATGGCTTGATTTATCAATAACATAGTTATGTACTTGCACACACAAGTCAAGAACGATTTTTGCTTGTTCCGGTCGGAATATACTCGTAGAAGTTCCACCTCAATGTGGACAACAGCGGTAATACATTTGAAGTGGAATATACAATGTGAAATTTATGTTGTTCGTATATATATATATATATATATATATATATATATATAGAAACTTCGTATATACGAGGTGTGTTCAAAACGTATCGCGACTTTTGAATTTTCGCGGGTTACGTATATTCGAATTACGATTTTTTGTGGCGTTATGTTGGTACTCATGTCTCTCACTTATGCCGACAAGCTCGGCCATTTTGAATGTTCACTTAATTGTTGACAGCTGCTTTGCTTGCACGTGTTTTGGATCGTCTTCGATTTTTACCTATTCAAAAAAATGGATCAAAGAACCTGTATCAAATTTTGTGTGAAAAACGAAATTAAGTGCGCGGATGCATTCCGAATGTTGACTGTGGCATACGGAGAAGCTACCTTGGACCGAAGCAACGTTTATCGGTGGTACAAAATGTTCTCAGAAGGCCGAGAAGATGTGAACGACGAAGAGCGTGCTGGACGCCCGAGCACTTCAACAACAGACGAAAAAATTAATGAAGTGGAGAAAATGGTATTGGCCAATCGTCGAATCACCGTTAGAGAAGTTGCTGAGGACCTAAACATATCGATTGGCTTGTGCCATTCGATTTTTATCAATGATTTGGGCATGAGACGGGTCGCCGCGAAATTCGTACCGAAATTGCTCAATTGCGACCAAAAACAGCATCGCATGAACATTGCTAATGAGATGTTGGACTCTGTCCGCGACGACCCAAATTTGCTCCAGAGGGTCATAACTGGTGACGAATTGTGGGTTTATGGTTATGACGTGGAAACCAAAGCTCAATCATCTCAATGGAAGCTGCCGCACGAACCAAGACCGAAAAAAGCGCGCCAAGTTCGGTCGAATGTGAAAGTTTTGCTGACAGTTTTCTTCGATTGCAGGGGCGTGGTGCATCATGAGTTCTTGCCACAGAGTAGAACGGTCAATAAGGAATATTACCTGCAAGTTTTGCGCAATTTGCGCGAAGCAATCCGCCAGAAACGCCCGGATTTGTGGAAGAACAAAAATTGGCTTTTGCACCACGATAACGGCCCTGCTCACACATCGTTGCTTGTGCGCGAGTTTTTGGCCAAAAACAACACACTAATGATGCCGCAGCCACCGTATTTCCCAGATCTGGCCCCCTGTGACTTTTTCTTGTTCCCTAAACTGAAGAGGCCCATGAAAGGACGACGTTACGCTACGCTTGACGAGATAAAGACGGCATCGAAGGAGGAGCTGAACAAGATAAAAAACAATGGTTTTTTGAAGTGCTTCAAAGATTGGAAAAACCGTTGGCACAAGTGTATAATATCTCATGGGGATTACTTTGAAGGGGACAAAATAGATATTCATGAATAAATGAATAATTTTTGAAAAAACACAAAAGTCGCGATACGTTTTGAACACACTATGTATGTGCACTGAATATTTTTAATGGTAGCTATTTTTTTACATACCAAAAGCAAAATCTGTTCGACTGAACGCGTTTTCGATCATTCACGAGTTAAAGCGGATTCGAAAGATGTGGGCTGAAACAGCTATTGTGGTCAAAATATACAGTAGCGTGGGTGGTCGTAGGCCCATATCCGGTACCACTGACTTAATCACTCACGGACTCGTGTGCAAATGAAATAGATGCTAACTTGTTTCCCCTGTAGCCAAGTGACCGTTGTGACTACGAATGCCTACTTCCAGCTAAATACAATAGAATTCGATTATTTACATAACGGAAGTCTTTATTCGACCTGGCGTCAACGGAAATATCCATCCATTTCAGCAACGTAGCTTTTCGTCTTCTTACCTAAAGGCGTCCATTTTTGAACATTTCTGCAGTAGTATTGTGAAGATTGATTGATTTATTGAATACCAATATGAGATTAACAGTGTATATATATATATATATATATATCCATACATACACTAAACTATACGAGTTGCTTGTGTCATCAGCGTTGTTTGAGAACAATAGACAATTTGAAATCATCAGTAAGCATTTGCGAATGGGCAAGTCATTTTCTCATATAAACTGTGTGCGGGTCAACTAAACTGACGACGTAGTATTTTGACGTTCTGGAGCAGATGAAATTTACGAATAAAAGATTCCTTTTCATCGTAAAGCCGCGCAAAGCCGGGACAAGCCTGTAATCGTAGTTACGGTCCATCCGTATCACTTTGTGTTAACTATGTAATGTAAGTGTGATAGCATCGATATGTATTGTTATCATAGGCGTATTACTGTTACAAGAAGTCTTCTACTAAGGTTACCGTACTCACATAAACTACAGGCACCTTTGCCGACGCATTGAGCGGAAACCTAGGGCAAGGCAGGAACAGTAAAAACATGAACAATACACCAAGTAATGTGGTGGGTGTTAATTATGCAATTAAACTTGCAAGCCCCACCGACGTACAAGCATGACATCGCTCGGTGCGCCTGAAGACGCCTGATAAAAAGTCTCATCGAAGCCTGAGAATATTGAACAGCATAAACCACAAGTCAGTTGGTATGTGTTCGCCTACATTTGTTTCCTGTAGGATACCTCCAAGCAGCCAAACCACTTAGATTTTTTGGAACTTGTACTTTACAGTCAACTCAACCCCCCTCTTTCTAGACGAGTTTAGGTGATAAGACTTGTGTGCAATTATCATAGTATACAGTACGAAGGAGACTTGAGACTTGTTTTCTGAATTAGGTGCTCGACTTGCGTATAAACAGCCAGCAAAAACGACGTGGTAACCAGCATATGAGTCTGCTTGTTGGAACGCCGCATTATTGACCTTCTCAAATGTGTCGTTTCGGCTAAGGGTTGACCAACTGGCTAGGTTGGGTCGTCCACGAGCCGAAGAACGAGAATCTTTCGGTCACAGCTTATCATAAATAGCGACAGCCGAATACTACATGGATTAACAATAGTCGACCTGCTCAATTCATCAGAGTTATTAACCTAAACGCGATGGGGGTTACGACATCCACGCAGTCAAGGACATCCAGACGGGTCAAAAATCGGGTTCTGTCTGTCTGGTTTCGTCTTACGCTGTTATGAAACGTTTCTTCATGAGATGAATCTCATGTTCTTTTATGCCACGAGCAGTAAGGTATATTGAGTCATTTGCGGGATGGTTCGCATTACCATGGCAATAGTCGCCACCCTTCATGTTTCATCTTTAACCTTGAGCCATCTTTCGATGAATGATATGTATACTGGAATATTTGTATTGCTGACTCTCATATGGTGTTGATTTTTCGAGTCTTCATTCAACCACCCGTTATTTAACATTAGCGCAGTCGTACCGTTTGGCGCTGCCGTTTGGATATACGAAGTGATTCCGTTAATAGTTATGTCCCGGCACGACACACCAGTATACACTGACGTCCTTCACGCTGAACTTACTCTCTCTCTTTCGTCCTAATATGAGTAACTGCCACTTCGTTCGGCGTCATCAATGGTTAACAATGTAACTCCCCATCTGTGATTTTCAAAGGCGCGCGTATGCATGCGTATATTCATGTTAAGACATAGGTTAACTATGTCCTATGGATCTAAACAAAAGCAAAGACTTCCCAATAACGACAATACCGGCATCAGATGTTATTGGGGCCGTTGAATAGAGATTCCGGCTTGAGTTTCTGGATCTGTTATGAGTCGTCCGTTAGTCGTCCCCAACACAACGCATAATGAATCGACCTCGAAGTCGGACGTGTTTCTCTTTTAACCTGGTAGTTCCTAAGAAGTGACTTGTTGAAGAGCAACAAGTCCGAATTCGGAGGATTGAATCCATACTATCAAATGCGTAGCAACTCAAGTGTCGCACTGTGGTCAGCTCTTCTGTTACGTCCAATCGTTGCTGTCGAGTCCGTTTCAGGCGCGGCCGCCGCTCTCGCTACCGTTCAAAATGCTTCTTTCTACCTTTCGGTGACATTCTTGACTCCGCCGCGTAAGCTTTCCTCCTCAAAGGGTGGCGTAGCGTTCATCTCCGGTTCTGACGCTGTGTGTGACACGACAGCCTTCACTATCGACCGGCCAAACAAGCCAAGATCAAATCAAGTTTTCCGAGCTACAATAATCTGTAATATGGCTAATAAATAATCACGACGACAAATCTGATCAGCGGCAACTGCAGCAGCAGCAGCATCATTGCTGCTGTCGTCATATACAGTCGTCGTCGCCGTCGTCATAGGTACTGCCATCACCACCACGTTCAAGCAGCGATAGATGGTGTTCGCCTTTGACGCCATGCGTCGACGGTGTCTCTCTTTTGGTAGATCGATGCGTCGACGGTGTGTGGATGTCGCCTACCGGAGACGCATGTCATGCAGTAGCAGTAGCAAGCTAACCACCTGACCGATCGGTTCGTTGGCTGGTAGGTCATTGTGGTAGTAGCCGGCGTAGCAAAGCGCCTATCTTGCTCGTTCTCTTGCGCTCCCTCGGTCCCTCTCTACGTTTGTACGCAATAACTCTCCCCACTCTCTCCCTCCCCCCTCTCTCTAATCTCTCCTTCTCTCTCTGTCTCTCTAATAGCCGTCATCAGTATGGTCATCGGTGAGTGTGTATCGGTTTCAGTATTGCTGCCGTCGTCACAGGCTTCGTTGGTCGTCGTCGTCATTGTTGTCGTCGTCGTCATTGTTGTCGTCGTCGTCGTCATCGTTGTCGTCGTCGTCGTCATCGTTGTCGTCGTCGTCGTCATCGTTGTCGTCGTCGTCATCGTTGTCGTCGTCGTCATCGTTGGTCGTCGTCGTCATCGTCGTCGTCGGGGAGTTCGTTGTCAAAACCCCCGCCGCAGCCACGTCCGCCGCCATTATGATCATCACCGATCATCAGTCAGTCAGTCACCAGCCAGTTCTGCTACCGTCGACAGTGCTCGGTGTATGAACAACCGTCAAAGCAATGGCAGCAACAGCAGCAGCAGCAGCAACAACAGCTTTAGCAGCAGCAGCATCAGCAGAAGCAACAGCAGCAACGACAACGACAACAGGTCTACCGCTATTTGTGTCCGGCCATTATCGGAAAGTATATAAATCACGGCCATCAGAGAAGAGAAGCCGTATTAAGACGAAATGATTATTTGTCGTTGAAAGGACAACGACGCCGTCGGTGGTCGTCGCGAAACCAGTTAGGGCGCGCTCGTTACTAGACCAGTTCGGTCATACGTCTTTGCACACACCCGAAACACAGGCACAAACACGCGCCCGCGAACACACACATTCAGGCATTGGTGTGCGGAGAGTTGGGCAGAAACAGCGTTTCCCACTCGCCCTGCTTCAAATCGATGCTCTGCGATTTTGCTTGAGTGAGCTGGTTCGCTGGCTCGATTGATTGGGTAAAAGTTTTGCTGTCTGCCGTATACCGGCTGGCCAGCTTACATTTATGCATAACACACGCGTGTGCATTTCAACATCCATCTATCCATCCATACAAACAAACAAACAAGCGCAAACACTACTTGCAATGTACTGTGCTCTTTAAGCAAGTTATTCATTCATGTCAGCAGCAAAAAACAGTCAGACTTGAGAGCCAGACCGTGCAAGATGGCTTAGTGGCAAAAGCCTGTCGGGAGGCCTGGGTTCAAAACCCAGACCGACCACTTTTAAATTGATTTGCATGGCTTCCCATTTAGACATGGTAAATGCCGGAGTGGATTAAAAATCTGCCATGACATGAAAAAACCGTACACGAGCATCAGTCTTACAGAAAAAAAGCACGTGCGGCTTGAAAGCCACACATGCGCATGAGCAACCGTCGCACAGACACATAACTAGGATGTCTCACCATTCCTATTTACGAGGAATAGAAATGGTGAGGCATCCATAGTTAAAAACGTTGTCCTGAAAAATCTAGACAAGCTCAGCTTTTTCTGACAACCCAGAATTGTAGCTTGACAGTCTACACAATACGACACCCCGCCGCTGCACGAACGCACCTCAAGCCATCCTTCTTGATACATAAAGATTTGGAGTTATGAGTAAGGATACATTAAGGCCTAAATAAATAGTTCACGTAGATATAAATATACATACATATACATGTAAGTGTATTCACATGTTTGTGCGTATACGGCACTTCAAAAAAACGAACAGCTATGAAATGTTTACGAATCCTTTCAGCATACTAATGATTTTCACAATATGAAAAGGATGCGCGGCTCTTTCCAGCTTGAGAATATCTGAAAGACTTCAACGAGGGCAGATCTTCATTGTTCTTAAGGCTCGTCACAGGTGGCTAAGACTTGGGTACAATATTATGACCCTTTTCTCAAGCCGCAAAGTCGAGCCCGGTGGCGCGGTGCATTCGCCTACGCCTCGCGACCGAAGGTGACAAATAGGTGCGCGGGTTCGAGCCCCACCGTTGCCCCACATTTGTATTTCTGGGAATCCGTCTATGAGGCAGCCCCGTGAACGTTAAATCTTGGCCCGAAAATGATTTTTTCTTAAGCCCCAGAGCTCGCTGTGCTCAAGCGTTGGAGAAGTGAAGCGCCACCGGTCGAATGGTAAGGTGATGGTCGACGCGGAAGAAGGTGATACATGGTGTTTGATTGATAGACTGCAGAACGTCGATTAAATGCTTTTAATGAGGCCACCGAAACAACTCCGAAACATTTTAGGCGATGATACGCAGCGGATTTATCTGAGTGGCACCGTGCCAGTCGGTGCTTGAAGCGGTCGAGGCGAAGCTGGAATCGAAAAACACGGCGATCCAATAAATCTAGAGTATTTTCGTTTGTTTTTCTAGCACATAATCTAAGTTTAAATGGTTGAACTATACGGTCATTGTTCTTGGCGCTGTCAACAAGAGTAGATCAATATTTTCAAGTGTATTTTTGAAAATCCCGCATAGAAGATCAAGAAGCATGCACAATAAACTATTCTCAACTGTAGAGAAGAATAGAGATATGGGTCAACAGAATGGAGTTCGTGGTGGTTTCAGCAGATCCTAAAAAAAATTAAAAATGAAAAAAAAATTAATCCTAAAATATTCACTAAGAGGACGCTTCAAGCCGCTTTTTGATTATTTGTAGAACAAGTAGAATTGTGTCGGTTCTCCACTCGGCATGGCTTCCTCTGATTTTGTTCGTGTTTACATAATTTTTAAAAACTCAGAAGAACAGATGTGGGATATAAGGTCAGTTCAGGGAGCATTCACCGACCCAAATAAAGGTTATGCCGTATAACAACTTTGAAGATGCTTTTAGTCGTGAAAATCTCTTTATACGAGCATTTGATCGAGAGAAGACTACTATACCGGAAACAAACTCATCTAATTTAAATAGATGTTTTTCATATGGCAACACTAATCTTGAAGCTTTCTAATAAACCGCCATACAAATGCTTTATCAAGATCTGTGCGTATTAACTACATATCGTATACAGTCTATGTGCGCGAGGCATGGTGATGAGGTTGGACGTAACTCCACCACGCGAAGGGAAGTGGCAAACATCGCTACCTCAATAAGATTGCAACCCCAGCGGTTGATAGCTCGGATTGCAGTCTTATTGATTGCACACGATAGTTGTTGCTGTCGTGATTGAAATGAGGCTGAGGGCAGCGAACGGAAAGCGGCAGCATCGGTATCAATATCCAACGTGGCGCCTGCCGGGCCACGAATCTCTGATTAGGCGCCGACTGCGGCCTGCGTACCTGGTCAGTTCGGGACAATTTGCTAATGATCGTGGGTGATAGTTTACCTCACCACGAAACGTTTGCCACCGCTCAGTTGATACAAAGCTAGAGAATTATTCATTGTTAGCCGATATTCGCACTTTGACGAAAACCGTGAAGCTACACGCACAATTGGATATTTATACACACACATATATAGCTAGTAGGACTAAACACAGAAAGCGAAAGGCAGAGCGTCATAAATCTGTATATGGATATGTGCATATATATACATTTATTTACATGCATAGCTAGTGAAACTAATCGCAGAATGCAAAAAAACGGAGCGTTATAAATAATGTACGAGATGGGTCAGACAAAATAACTTCCTAGCAGGGATACTTTCTATATTAAAAAAACGGACGATCCTGGCATTCGGTCGGTCAGCTAATCCCATTTATTGAATGAATTCCAGTTTGCAAACCCAATTCGGCAGTATATTGAATTAACATTCAACTCGAGAGGACTACGATCGAGGCATGACAATTCACGATTCAATGGTTAACTACAGAAGAGCCACAAGAAAACGTCTAGAGAGGTGCGCATATATATATATATATATATATATATATATATATATATATATATGTGAAGAGAAGGAGGGAAAAAGAAAGGAGGGACATGTGAGATAGCATTTGGCGAAATCGATAGCTGAAACTGCCAGTTTGTGAACGACCTAAGTGAAATATTGTGGCGATTTGTAAGCTCTGCGGTGCTGTGCTGTCGGTGCGTACGTCTGTTTATGTTCTTTTATTGTCGAAACCCTCTACATACATTTTTGCCAAAGTAACATGGTGATTCTCTATCTGCCAGCTACTATCTTGCAAGACGAGTGGCCGATGCCGTCATCAAAATTCAATGAAGATTCGTCAAACGAGCAAAACGTACGAGACAATAAAAACAGAGCGCCGCATATATATATATATATATATATATATATATATATATATATATATATAAATAAATCTTTTTTAGTTTTGTTTACTTTTCCGTGAGACTAATGCCCGTGTATGATTTCATTCATAACATGGCTGCTTTTTAATTGACTACAGCATTTACTTTGTCTACATTGGAAATCATGCAAACCAATTTAAGAGTGGCCGGTCAGGGTCTCGAACCTAGGCCTCCCGAATGCAAGACAAAGTCTTTGCCACTAAGCCATCTTGCCATAACATAAATATATATTTATTTATATATATATATATAAATATATATTTATTTATACATATATATATATATATATTTATATATATATATATATATATATATATATATATTTATTTATTTATTTATTTATATGTATATATATACAAACGTCCTGTCGTTTGACGGTAATTACCTTAGACCAATACGTCGTTGACATTCCTGTCACTAGTCATCCATTGACGACGGCCCAGGAGGAAGAAGGACCCACCCGCCTGCTAGCGGGATGTTTGGCTGGCTCCGCTGTTGGGACGTATTTCGTCGAAGCAAAAATCGTGGACAAGAACTGTTGGTAGGCCATTGTTGCTGGTTGCCTGGTACTTGGCGTCGTTACTGTCACCGTTACTACTACTACTACTACGACTGATGTGTGTGATGAATGTTATTGCGCTAACGATGAGAAAAATGAATGGGATGATATTGAATGTTGTACGACGACACAGTGTTTGCTGTTCGTTTGCTTTTCCCCTATCCCGCAGCTCTCAGGTCGACGCCTCAGAGCCCCGCGAGGGTGGTGAAGACCGCTCTGTGAAGGAAGATGCGTTCCGTCACTTTGCCCACTGGTCACTCACAGCGCATGCCACGGCCGATAATCTGTCAAGCTGACGCTGTGTGAGTGTCGAGCTCTTCTAGCTTTTCGAGCCTCGATCCAAGAATGACAAGCAACAAAAAAAGAGCGTAAAAACAGAGGAGCAACCTGTTACTACTACTACGACAACTGCTTTTTTCGTCAATTGTGTGTGAACTAATGCCGATCGCCAATGAAACAAGCAGATTGCAGCAGCATTGACTGCCAACGTTAGTCACGACAAACAGTCATGTCTAGTTGGCATGTCCAAGAACTACAATTGCCAATTACGTTAGACGTAGAGACGACATAATCCTCAGCAAAAAAATTGCCGCGAGAATCATAAACGTAATACTGAAAATAAAACTACTTGTTAAGGGATAGGTTAACTTCAGCTAAACGATTTTGCATGACGGAATATATTTTGCCAGTCACAAACAATCATTGATTAGGCCACTAGTCGCTAAGCAAATACTATTCGTATCTATCTTAGCTTTTTAATTAAACTCGGCATTATCAATCGCACAGATTATTTCATATAATATGTAATTCTTATTTTATCCATAACTATATATGCGCGCATCATGACATTTGGCTGTATCAGCGCTCCATAGAGTTGCAGATTATAGGCTCTGTAGGTCAAGCTTCAACAGCCTCCTTCTAAGGCATTTACGAATTTATTGTGTCAGCCAAAAAATGAGCAACGGATCATCTCTACAAATTTGTCCCGCCGACAACCAGTCACGACCAAACCCAAAATAGAGACATCTCACTACTTTGGTTTGAGGAATAGCTCTGATTTGGAACGGCAGAGTCACCTATGGTCGGCTCATCCTGGACACGGATATGCGTCTATGCTCTGGCGTCCGAAACATTGGCATATAAGAGGGCTCTTGGATAAGCTATATATATATATATATATATATCCTCCGTGATATGTGTCCCACATACGAGGTGTGTTCAAAAAGTATCGCGACTTTTGAATTTTCGCGGGTTACGTATATTCGAATTTCGATTTTTTGTGGCGTTATGTTGGTACTCATGTCTCTCACTTATGCCGACAAGCTCGGCCATTTTGAATGTTCACTTAATTGTTGACAGCTGCTTTGCTTGCACGTGTTTTGGATCGTCTTCGATTTTTACCTATTCAAAAAAATGGATCAAAGAACCTGTATCAAATTTTGTGTGAAAAACGAAATTAAGTGCGCGGATGCATTCCGAATGTTGACTGTGGCATACGGAGAAGCTACCTTGGACCGAAGCAACGTTTATCGGTGGTACAAAATGTTCTCAGAAGGCCGAGAAGATGTGGACGACGAAGAGCGTGCCGGACGCCCGAGCACTTCAACAACAGACGAACAAATTAATGAAGTGGAGAAAATGGTATTGGCCAATCGTCGAATCACCGTTAGAGAAGTTGCTGAGGACCTAAACATATCGATTGGCTCGTGCCATTCGATTTTTATCAATGATTTGGGCATGAGACGGGTCGCCGCGAAATTCGTACCAAAATTGCTCAATTGCGACCAAAAACAGCATCGCATGAACATTGCTAATGAGATGTTGGACTCTGTCCGCGACGACCCAAATTTGCTCCAGAGGGTCATAACTGGTGACGAATCGTGGGTTTATGGTTATGACGTGGAAACCAAAGCTCAATCATCTCAATGGAAGCTGCCGCACGAACCAAGACCGAAAAAAGCGCGCCAAGTTCGGTCGAATGTGAAAGTTTTGCTGACAGTTTTCTTCGATTGCAGGGGCGTGGTGCATCATGAGTTTTTGCCACAGGGTAGAACGGCCAATAAGGAATATTACCTGCAAGTTATGCGCAATTTGCGCGAAGCAATCCGGCAGAAACGCCCGGATTTGTGGAAGAACAAAAATTGGCTTTTGCACCACGATAACACCCCTGCTCACACATCGTTGCTTGTGCGCGAGTTTTTGGCCAAAAACAACACACTAATGATGCCGCAGCCACCGTATTCCCCAGATCTGGCCCCCTGTGACTTTTTCTTGTTCCCTAAACTGAAGAGGCCCATGAAAGGACGACGTTACGCTACGCTTGACGAGATAAAGACGGCATCGAAGGAGGAGCTGAACAAGATTAAAAAAATGTTTTTTTGAAGTGCTTCGAAGATTAGAAAAACCGTTGGCACAAGTGTATAATATCTCATGGGGATTACTTTGAAGGGGACAAAATAGATATTCATGAATAAATGAATAATTTTTGAAAAAACACAAAAGTCGCAATACTTTTTGAACACACCTCGTACATCATGTAATATACGGAAAATAAATGATTGGTTATGTATATATATATATATATATATATATATACATGATGTTTGAAAAACAGTCTGGAATAGTGGAAGCAACATAAAAACAAAGGTTTTTAAGATATTCTAAAAAATAGCTGCAAATAGAGCACCCTATTTGTTAGCACGTTCGAATTAATCTGGCTCAGTTGCACTTATGCATGCTCCAATGTTGGTCTTTAGCTCGCTACTGGTACCGGGATTGTTTACGAGCACTTCGCGCCTGAAAAAACCGTGCAGAAGTCTGAATGAGCGTGAATATTCCCGTCCGAGACACTTCATCTCCAAAAGCTCATTTGTCTTGTAACACCATCTCATTAAAACCAAAGCTTCTTCGCATTGATTCTATCCAGATTCGGTCACAGGCAACTAAGGATCATGGTACGATAACGCTCGCAATTCACGGTGGAGTGAAACAAATAGGGTCTAATGGTTCCACTAAACTAGAGTCTGAACCAGACTGTCACATATGATAACGTCTCTTCGTGAATCATGTGTGGTTCTCAGTTGCCCCCGATGCGACACTTGTGCTTATTACGCTGCATTATTGCAAAACCCAGCTGACGAAATCTAGCCGCTCCTAAAGGCTTGAGTCCTTGCGTTAGCTGAAACTTATACGGATGCGACGCTACGACGGATCTCAAAATACACCTGGTTGAGGTGCGCAAAAGACCCAGTTGTTGGTCACGTTGCCGAACCCATGGTTCCGGACATTGTTGCACGTTACGGCATTATTGCACATCCTTGAACAGCCACAGCGGCAATATTTTCAATTAAACAAACACTTTGTAGTCTTCTGCGGCTTGGCACATCGCGTACTGAGCCTGTCCTGTAAAATCATTGCACGAGTTCACGAATGGTGTTCTTACAAGGGCGCTTATGGCGATCGAAATTCGCACGATTAGCTCGCTAGCATGCACGGAGTCTTCTTTTTCGTTATACATTTTTCTAATCTCTACGCGTTCTTTTGTTAGATAACGCTCTATCTTCGATTTGGCAGCCCAACCCTGCGCACTATACATATTTGTAGATAGTAACATTGCCTATGGGAATCAATGGAGTGGGGTGCATTTAGCATTTCACATTGGCCAAACGGATAGATGACGACATTTTAAAAACACACTACGTCAACATTGTCTTACGTAGTTCTGCTATATATATATATAAAAACAGTGATAGTGATCATAATCGTGGATGCATAATGGAGCGTCCGGCATACACTTCAGGCATTATTAGTCTATGTCAGCGACGTAATCGTGTGACGCTTCCTTTGTCTTAATAATTACAGCGCGCGCTCGCGAAAAACAAGAGAAAGCAAACGCTCGTGTGCAAAAAGGCGAAAACTGCGCGGCGCCAAAGCTTAAGCGATGTAGAAGGCTGACTAGGAGATGAATGTCGCATGGCGAGAGAAAAAAAGAAAATTATCACAAACATATTTTATGCAAATGTATCTGTAATTCGACCCAAAATTGCTCTACACATAGCACATAGACATGAGTTTGTTTCGTATTCAACCGCATGGGAACAAGTACGGGACTCGGGTACAGCTAATGATTTTAGAAGAAGTATGTGCGTAAACACGTCACTATATTAGCTTATAGCACTTAGCTTAATTTCGCCTGACATACGCGTTACCGGAAAACGTGTTGCTATGTATGTTTATATCTGTACATGTTTATCCATATACGAATATCTCACGCTGTCTACAAGACCTAATTAAAAGAAAGCTGATGCTGTTTTTCTCTCAGACTTTTGTGCTAGGAGTTGCGGGTTCAATTCCGCCACGATACAGTCAGATACAGAGTACATATATACATTCATTTTATTTTTTTCATTCAGTTACACACACGTTTCCAGCGCAACTTCGGTCACGGCACAATGGCGAGTCCATCGCCCGTGGGCAACGAAGCAGTAATCAAGACCGCATATATATATATATATATATATATAACAACTGTTCAAATTCTTGTTCTCTTTAAAAATAGGAATTTCAGGGCCGTAAACGCCTATATGTTCATATAACAAGATATACGTTTATATATATATATATATATATATATTACTGTTATTGAGGCATATTTTTGTCTACTTTAGCATTGCTTATTGAATGAGTTTATTAATATTCCGCGAATTTAAACTTTATATATATGTCAATGGTGACAGCGGATGCCACCGTTTGTAGCGTGCTAGTTACTGTATGTATCTTCGGGCCCTCCGGAACAGCATGGAATAGGTCATTTTGTCGACCTGAAAAAGACCATTGGACCTTGTATAAAAATATAATTGGCAGATTACACCCGGCATACGCACTAACAAGAATATTTGTTATGAAGGAATAAATGAAGGTAGATCCCTCAGTTATTACTAAGTATAGTGTACCTGCAAATATTGTCATTAATACACTCTTTTGACTTATCATTCATTAGAACAGACATGTATATATGATAACCAACAATGCGACATTGATTATATAGCTTATATGCATTCACGCACATCATACCAAGTTATCCACCTTATATATATATATATATATATATATATATATGTATATATATATATATATATATATGTATATATATATATATATATATATATATATATTATGGATGGTTAGGCATCGTTTCAAAAAATGCGCCATAGCGGCTAAGCGAGATGCTTAGTGGAAAAGCTGTATAAACCATGGCGTTCGGAAGAAAATTCTACTGAAAGGTACTCATGCTTGTTTTAAGAAAGCAAGTAACCACATTGAGAAGTGTATGCTTAAAATAAAATCCTGGGCTGTCAACTTTTCTAACTTCCACATTCAATCATTAAGATTACTAAATTAAGCTTTTAAACTGAGTATCAAAGATGGATATCCACAGAGCAAGTACAATACAATATTGTAAACTTTGCAGGGATCATTTTGATATTGATGGTGGTTCAATTCATGATATGATTAAGATGATATGAGCCGTCCCCCCTCCCCCCGGTGTCATAGAACTTCTATAGGGTCCCGTGTTAGGAGTGAAGGAATGTTAGCGGCTTGCGTACGGTCTGTACATCTGGCTATATCCTTCAGACGAAGCCGAATTTTTCAGACGAGTCTAGTTTCTCCACCGAACGCTCGTTCGCATGCAATAACGCCCTTTGTAAAGTGATGTCCGATCAACCGTATGACAGGTATTAGCCGTTTCACTTTTACTCTTCGTCCCATTCCAATAGGCAAAACAATTTCTTGAACAAATTCTACCAACCCTTGAAACGTTCATATAGGAACACCCTGTAGATATGTATACGTCGAGACATATAATCGAGATATATGTATACATATATACGTATATAAACATGTGTGTATGCTTAAATCCAGAGTTAGAGCAAATTATTTATTCAAGGCACGTCCTTTCGTTACTGTTGAACTGTTGGTCGAAGTTTCACGGTATTGTCGGTTCCGGTGGTGATGTCGTTGTTGTTGTTGTTGTCGTCGTCGTCGTCGTTGTTGTTGTGGTCGATGGTAAACGGGCCGGCAAACAGACGGCTACGACCCCCCCCCCCTTCAGCACTACCACCAGAACCACTAGCTCCCCCAGCTCCCCCAGCGCTATCGTTGTCGTCGTCGTCGGCCTGCTGTATGGGCGTGGCGCTAGTTTCGTCGAAGGCAATCCGTCACCTTCATATGCAGATCAGCAATCTGTCGGTCGGTCTGTCTGCACGACCGTCACAGTTTCGAACGGACGCGCCGTTAGGCAGTACGACGGTAGACGCACAAGTAAGTAACGACGACATCAACATCAACAACAACAGCAACGGCACCACCACTACCGAATAGGTACAACAACAACAGCAACAACAATAATAGCAGCAGCAGCAACAACAATAGTAGCAGCAGCAGCAGCAACAACAAAAACAACAGCAACAACAACAACAATAGCAAGAAGAACAGCAACAACAAAAACAACAGCAACAACAACAACAATAGCAAGAAGAACAGCAACAACAACAGCAACAACAACAACAACAACAACAACAGCAACAACAACAGCAACAGCAACAACAACAGCAACAACAACAACAACATACAGCAACAACAACCGCGGCAGCACCACCACCGACGAGTGAGCGATTCGAGCTGCACGGCCGGCTAGAGGATGCAGGAACAGGCGGCTTCGTACGAGGAGGGAGGTTTGAGGCAGGCGGCACAACCCACGACCCGGTAGGTTCCGAACGATAACTGGCGAACGAACGAACGAACAAACTCGTCCGACCAGCCGTTGGAGTGAGTCGAGACGTTTCCTGCCAGCCGCCGCTCCTCATACTACTTTCTACCACTACTACTGTACCTGATCGATATAGGGCATTTTGCAGTCGCCGACGTGATCGGTTATGCGTGCGTATGTTTAGGCCTGTGTGTGTATGTTTGTACGTGCGTGTATATTTGTACGTGTGTGTGTGTGTGTGCATTCATGTGTTTGTGTGTGCATGGCAGTATGTGTATGTTTGGTTTGTATATACTTTGATAATTATATACGTGTCGAGCCCGGTGGTGGCGTGGTGGGTGCATTCGTCTGCGCAACGCGACCGGAGAAGGCACATAGCAGGTGCGCGGGTTCGAGCCCCACCGTTGCCCCACCGATTTGTATCGTTATGGAGGTAGTCCGTCTATGAAGCAATCAGGCGAAAAGCAGTCCCATGGACGTTAAATCTTGGCTGAAAGTCAGCCCAGAAAGTCTTTTTATGTACGTGTGTATGTATAGGGCTATACCCTATGTAGAGTGGTACATGTGTGCTAGCGTCGGCGTACCGTTTCGCGCGTGTTGCATGACGCCCGTACGTAAATAGTTGACCCACAAGATGTGGGTCGCGCCTTAGAGCGCCTCCTACCCGGTAAGCGTTGCGACGCTGTGCTGTGCGATCGGAAACAGTAGCTAGAATAACACGTACGCAAACACGGGACAGAATACGAAGTTAGCAGGCGGAACTCATAGACTTTGGCAGAAAACCTTTCTTCCTTGCTGTCAGGCCGATTTGCGGTCTCATGCTCGTCACCACCGTCATCATCGTGTTCATCAAAACAGTTTGCGTTGTTGTCATTTTTACTGCTTCGCAATCTGCAGCTTTATGCACGGAAACAATTGTTACATCGATGTATTTCACACGACTTTTACTCATCAACTGTTGTCAATTGGGAAGCAAGCAGTCATAGCAGTTGCAAAAACGCGTCAAAGACGCGTTTTAGAAGCCTAGCGCCATCTACGAGATTAAGCTAGGATGTGCAGTGGATGTAAGACAATTGGGCGAACTCGTGAGCTATAACTGATTAATAGAGGCGAAACCGAAATTTACACTTACCTGATGCTGTGAGTGATGGTGAAAACCTAAGAAGCAGATAGATTGATAGACGGTTAGATAGGTAGGTGGTCCGTGCATACGACCGTGAGAGAGAATGCAAACACTGCATGGCACGAACGACGTACAACGAAGAGGCAACACTTCGGCGGACATCAGTTCACTATTCTAGAGAATGTTTGCCCTAACCTTGGGCTTCCTCGGAAAACACGCCGACAGGCTCATAGCAATACACTCACATGCATTTATGCACGTGTGCACTGTCTAAGCACCTCAAAGAGCCAATTGCAATTTATATATATATATATAGAGATATATATATATATATATATATATATATATATATATATATATATCAAAAGAAAGAGAAACGCAGCTACTTAATCTTGAATTGGAATCATTGTTTAAAAAGATATAATTTGAGGAATTATACCGTTTTTGAAATGCTTTAAATTTAATCCTAAGGGGTCCGCATTTTGCTAAGTTATATATGTAAATATATATATATATATATATATATATATATATATATATATATATATATATATATATATATATATATATATATATACGATATATACTTAAAACGTCGGGTACAGTTATTGGTGTAAATTATTGGCCTCGTTGGTTTAGCCGCAGGTCACGGAGAGGCTAGCTAAACATTACCGTCAGGCGGCGCTGTGCGAGGATTCCGGAGAAGGACGGCAACAGGTTAAGGCCAGCTTTCTTACTGTCTTCCTGCGTCCTGCGTTGTTAGTCCAAATCTCGTCTTATGTCTGTTCTGTTGACGAGTCGATTCTTGATCCGTACGATAATCTGTCTTATTTCGACCTTCTCGGATGCTGCCTCATGGACGTTATTTCCGACTGCCTCTACTGTTTGGGTCGCCAGGTGGAGCCTGCCGCTTGTCCGGGAAGTTTGAGTGGCCGGCCTATTGGCGGCGGTGATGCTGCTGTGAGATGCTGTTCTTGTTCAATCTGTCGATCCGTACCAACTTATCAACCTGGTGCTCTCATTTCATTGCCCCTCTTCGGCTGTTCTTGTTGTCAGCGTGTGCCATTGCCACCACTATGGCCAGCATCACCAGCAAATCACTTGGGTCAACAGACGACACAAAATTGACCCGGCCCTGTCGTTACGCCCGCGGATTAGTAACAGTCGAGGTCAGGTCGTGGTGGAGGCGGCGGCGACAGCGGCGGCTTGACGCCAGCCTGATATAACGATTGACCATTAGACACAACTCAATGAAGAACGCCAACCTGTCAAATCATCACCTAGAAAGTAAGAGAACGCTAATATATATATATATATATATATATATAGGCTGTCTATGCAAGTTCTAGCCGCACTTAACGGTGTAGATTTAACGAGAGGATTAAGCGGGCTTGTTGAAAAAGCAATTTTCTCATTGTCTCACAAATTGTTTTATTTAGGAGTTGTGGTAAAATTACGAAACAAATAGTATATGTGGTTGACCAGAATTAGCTTTACAATATGTGGTATTGTGTAGCTCACACTATTGCGAGATATCTAGATAGACATCCCGCGCTGTTTAGCAAACGAAAAGTTGTCTTGTTAAATAAGTTTGCAAACATCGAGATTCTGTAACGCCTCATTTTCAACGTTTATATTTGATACCTCACATTCTGCTATGCTTATAAAACACATTTTCAGGCAAATGCTAAATTTATCTTATTATTATATAAATTTAGGGGATCAAAAATCGATTCTGATTCCATTTGTGATGTGTTACCATGAGACTCTTGTTTACCGTATAACTCTATAAAAATCCTACATTGTAAAAGGGAGCGGGAAAACAGCTTACAGTAATCATATCACATATTGACACTCAAATTATCACCATAAAATGTGCATATTTCTGAATTTGCGTGTTTTTTTGTACGTAATGACACATTGTTGAGGCATTGTTGAACGTAAAGAATAAGAAATAAGAATAATTTTTTGGCAAACTCATTCAACACTATTTTTCGTTCGTTATCAACGTTGGATGCTTTTTAGATAATGCATAATTTTCTTCGAAATGTATATGTTTGGTTTCTCTATGCAACAACTGGACAACTAGCACACGTAATACTAAATCAGGTCAGCCATCTTTTAATAATTTCACTGCCACGCCTATCAAACCATTTTAGCTTTTCTATTCCATTAAAAGAAATGCTTATCTTTTAACTTTAATAATAAACTTAGAGTGTGACTAACACATGTAACATCTCATTTATTTAAAATAAATTCTAAAATACTTAACAGGTTCAAGCAAGATAGTATACCATACATACTAGTTCCTAACATATAATATTTTATTATTTTAATATTTGTATATTATATATTACATAAAAAGAAATCCAATTTATAAATGAAGTGTATATATGATATACTTTATGACATAGCAACGTAACTAATAAGTTTCTAGTATATATATATATATATGTATGAAGAACAAAATTGAAAATATTAAAGCTAAACATAGTTCTGGAAAAGTGTTAACTATTATTTTTAAATTCAAGCAGCAAGTTGTCTAAGTTTGATCGATACTCGGCACTCCGCGTCAATCAGCTACACCAAAGTCGAATGCAAACAGTGGCACGACTTGAAATTACACAAATAGACAGCGAATATGCTCGTTGAACGCGGCGTGCGAATGCGAAATGTTACAGACCCCGCGCGCCAACCGTCTCTACTTTGGCTACAATTTTCCGTAAGGTTCCGTAAGGCTAATGCCCAAGTACGGTTTACTTTTTCATGTCATGGATGATTTTTAATCAATTTTGGTATTTGCCTTGTCTAAATTGGGAACCATGAAAACCAATATAAGAGGAATGACTGGTCTGGGTCTCGAACCCAGACCTCCCGAATGCAAGGCAAAGGTTTTGCCACTATACCATCTTGCTCGGCACCTATGTGTGCGTATTTACGCATGTATAACTAAATTGTCTTCTGCGAAGTTAGGCGTCGTATGTGTTGGCATGTGTGTAAGTGCATGTTGAAACTGGCCTAAGGCCAAGTTTCTCCAATCGTCTCCAGCCTCGGTCTCCGGAAATTGGACTGCATCTTGTAGATATTCCTCGACTGGTTCGATCCTATCGCTAGGTGGTTGCACTCATGTTCGATTTTATTGCAAAGCAATAAGCGAGGGGGCCAACCAACGTCTCCCATCGTCGCTGTCCTCGTCCAGTTGTAATAATTCTTTCTATCCCTCGCCCTGCTAACAGCCCAGCTATGACATTCCCACTGGGTGGAGCGCCCTTCGCACGGCCAGCATATAGGTTCAACCCGTTCCGCTTTCGGCATATCTACGTAGCTAAATCACCGTGTCGTTCTCCAACACCACCATACCGGAGAGGAAATTGCTTTTGTCCAGCAGCAGCAGCTTGTCCTGATTTGTCGTACGGAGATCGTGAACCTCGCGGTCGTCACTCATGCTTAGCCCTTATCTGGGGGTGTATGTCCAGCGGTCTGAATGCCGGCCCAACCAGACAATGGCTATAGTAGTAGTACAACAACAGCTCAGAATCGTGCACTTGTTTTAATACGCAACAGGACTCATTCGTTCATAAGGTGCCTAGGAAATAAATCCGGCCCGGAACTGAAAAAAATTAACTACATGTCAACCTTTTGAAGCTTTGTGCGTGATGTAATAACAGTGAATGTGCTTTTATAGGTATTCGTTATTGTGAGCCGAAACATATGTATATTTGCACAATAATAATAATCGCTTCGTATTAATCCATAGCAGTTAATCTACAGAGTTCCCTCCCAGAATCTACACGAGAGAAGAATTTCTTCTCTCATGGATCACCTTTGATCTCATGCCTACATGTGCAACAAAGAATCTGTCAGTAATTCCACTAATGATTTCAGTATGCTTAAGGGGAGAGGTACAAAATGGTTCTTGCAATAGCAAGGTGATATTACTTCCGATATTACTTCCGTGATATTACTTCCCCCTGTCAGCATGCTCCGCCAGCACAATGATTTGACTAAACTGTGAAACAGATATCATAACGCTGCCATACAGAAGTCTATCTTAAGTAACGCTTCTACCGTGCGACCACAACGCTCCTTGGCCTATCAAGTGGCACCCAACTTGTAGATATCGATAGCAGACAGCGGCTTAGTAAATAGGTCTTTCAACGCCTAGGCCGTTTGCGCTCACAAAAGGTGGTTTGCTTTTTCTACGAGTCGCCGTATAGTCTCATGTTTGGAATCTAACTTAAGGTTTCTTTGCTAGCTTTATGATAAGTGTTTCCATAATTGTTTGGGTCACCACTTTCAAACCACTACTATTATGACTGCACATATCGATGCTTTGAGTGATAGCCTACTATGTCGTTTAATGCGTGACGTAGGCATCCTTCGTCACTATACTATATCAGCCGAACTGCGTAGAACAGCGTCGTCTAGGCTCGAAACGTTACGGGGACGGTGTAGATGTGACACTAAACCTGCAATGCCAAGGCAGCCCTCAGAGATATCGTGAAGCACACATAAGATTCCTTGCGGAATCCTTGCAGAGGTGCGCGTATTCCACCAAACGAAAGGGTCGTAACTACTATGCTAACTCGTGTTTAACCTAATACCGAACGTCTCTGATGGCGTTAGATTTCTGACATTTGTCACACCAAACAATGAATAATGGGAGGGGCTAACTAGCCAAAAAACGATTAATTTATCCTTATTACTTAGAGCGGACGTCCGCGCCACAGAGTTACTTTTCCCTTCAAAAAAAAATCCGTCTATTGCAAAAAAAAAACACTTAAAATACCAATATCCAAGATTCACGCCAATAAATGAATGTATTGTTTAATAACCAATATTTGACTTATGCACATGTGTGCTACAGCTCTCCTACACCGCTTTCATCTGCAATATCGTTTTTGCACACTATTGGAAATGATACAGATTAAATCTTTTTCCGCCTAGCTTGCAATCGCACTCGGTCAATATTTCATGCAACCCATTCCGCATACATGCCCTCATATGAACTCTATATATTGCAAACTCGGTGACGAAGTACCTGTTTTTAAAACATAGACCCTTTCAGTATTTTGTGGTAATTACAAAGATGCTAAGTAACATCCACAAACGTACACGGTGTGTTCAATCGTTATCGCGACTTTTGAATTTTCGCGGGTTACGTATATTCGAATTTCGATTTTTTGTGGCGTTATGTTGGTACTCATGTCTCTCACGTATGCCGACAAGCTCGGCCATTTTGAATGTTCACTTAATTGTTGACAGCTGCTTTGCTTGCACGTGTTTTGGATCGTCTTCGATTTTTACCTATTCAAAAAAATGGATCAAAGAACCTGTATCAAATTTTGTGTGAAAAACGAAATTAAGTGCGCGGATGCATTCCGAATGTTGACTGTGGCATACGGAGAAGCTACCTTGGACCGAAGCAACGTTTATCGGTGGTACAAAATGTTCTCAGAAGGCCGAGAAGATGTGAACGACGAAGAGCGTGCCGGACGCCCGAGCACTTCAACAACAGACGAAAAAATTAATGAAGTGGAGAAAATGGTATTGGCCAATCGTCGAATCACCGTTAGAGAAGTTGCTGAGGACCTAAACATATCGATTGGCTTGTGCCATTCGATTTTTATCAATGATTTGAGCATGAAACGGGTCGCCGCGAAATTCGTACCAAAATTGCTCAATTGCGACCAAAAACAGCATCGCATGAACATTGCTAATGAGATGTTGGACTCTGTCCGCGACGACCCAAATTTGCTCCAGAGGGTCATAACTGGTGACGAATCGTGGGTTTATGGTTATGACGTAGAAACCAAAGCTCAATCATCTCAATGGAAGCTGCCGCACGAACCAAGACCGAAAAAAGCGCGCCAAGTTCGGTCGAATGTGAAAGTTTTGCTGACAGTTTTCTTCGATTGCAGGGGCGTGGTGCATCATGAGTTCTTGCCACAGGGTAGAACGGTCAATAAGGAATATTACCTGCAAGTTATGCGCAATTTGCGCAAAGCAATCCGCCAGAAACGCCCGGATTTGTGGAAGAACAAAAATTGGCTTTTGCACCACGATAACGCCCCTGCTCACACATCGTTGCTTGTGCGCGAGTTTTTGGCCAAAAACAACACACTAATGATGCCGCAGCCACCGTATTCCCCAGATCTGGCCCCCTGTGACTTTTTCTTGTTCCCTAAACTGAAGAGGACCATGAAAGGACGACGTTACGCTACGCTTGACGAGATAAAGACGGCATCGAAGGAGGAGCTGAACAAGAAAAAAAAAATGGTTTTTTGAAGTGCTTCGAAGATTGGAAAAACCGTTGGCACAAGTGTATAATATCTCATGGGGATTACTTTGAAGGGGACAAAATAGATATTCATGAATAAATGAATAATTTTTGAAAAAACACAAAAGTCGCGATACGTTTTGAACACCATATGTATATGCCCATTCAGCAAGATGATTCTCAAAGGCCTCCGTTCTCGTTAAAGCATAAGTTGTTCTAAGATCCTCCACAAAAAGCGGTGACGAGGCCAACAGACAGATATATATTGTGTGCCTATATATTGTTGTTGCCGGTTGCGGCTAATAGTACAGTGGACTATTAGCACTATCTTTAAAAAGCTGGCTTTGATTTTTTTAAGTACTTCGGGATTCGGTTTTTATAGATGGGGCCATATAACCTAAACAAACTTTTTCAGGCTGATTCCCAGCCAACATTTAACGTGCACAGGTTTGCTCTCGCATTGCTTCCTAAGACGGACCCCATAAATATAAATGTGCAACGGTGGGGATCGAACCCGAGCACCTATGCTCCTCCGGTCGCGAGGCGCACATGGATGCATTACGCTACCGAACTCGACGAAGGGCCATATTAAATGTATCCCGTAAGCAGCGGCCAGTGCAATCTTTAATTTAAAAAAGATTAGGAGCGACAGCCGATGAGGCTTTGAGATTCTATGAAACGATATAATCCCGTTGCGAGCTCGTCCCTTAAAATGTTTAGTAAAATGTAATCCACGCGTTAAAAAGACTACTCTAAGATATGAAAAATGCTGAGCAAAATATATTGGTGCTCAGCATAAGTGTAATTCGTTGTTTTCGGCGAGGTTACCTCCGCGGCAAAACTTCATCGCTTTAGTTTTTGATACATTTATCACTAGAGCGCGTGAAGGTCATCAAACTTTTGCAGTGATGAAAGCAATTGCTGCAGGTGAAATCGACTACGGGAGTAGAGGATAAGGCCATCAGCGTACATAAATGTACTAACTTGCGAATGTCAACGCTGGGTTCTGTCCGGTAGATCGCTTACCAATATTGATAACAATAGCGAGCTAAAATTATCGCCTTGCGCAACTTTTGTAATCTGAATAATTGGGGTGTGTTCAGTTACCCCGTCGTTGATGGTTACAGACTCCTGCAGCATAGCTTGTAATAACTTTAGTATTACTGCTGGAACACTATATAGCGGAAATTTCTCTAGGATTATTGTCTGTGACGCTGTATCGAAAGCCGCCTTTAACTCTACGAAAACAGGAAAAAGAGAGTTACGTTTAACACAGAGGGCTATTCGAATGCTATTAAAAAGATACGCGCAAGCCGCCATAGCCAACTTCCTTCGTCTAAAACCGTGCTGCTGGTGTGGCAAGCACTCGGTACTTTCTAGAAAATATTTCAGTCGACGCGCTACCAATGCAGATACTACTTTGTAAATAACCTTTTATTTGCTATGCCACGGTACGACGAAGGTGTCACGGGATCCCCTTTTGCCTTCGGTATCACACTTAGGAGGCCGACCATTTATTTTTCATGCAAGCAGAATGTCTTATGATTCAGTTGAAGAAAGCAGCGAGGCAAGAAGCCAGAACTATCGTCTGTTACAAATGTCTATTCCGAACGAGGTTTAGACTTGCAACCTTCTCTGCCGGCGCCTTTGTTATCACATCCACAACCTCCGAGATACCGATAGGGTAAACCAGCTCCTGTCGAGCTTCGGTTGTCTATTGGCCCTAAACGGAGACATATATCAGGGTGCAACTGAGAACCGTTGATGAGCTGGCAAACATCTGTCGAAAATAACTATCCAGCCTTTCAGATGATACTGGACAGGCTGTTGGGCGCGTGTCGAAGCGCAGCCATTTATGTGAATAAAGCTGGGAATCTCTGATAAGTTTGTTTCGTGCTTTTATCTTGTGCTCCAGTTTAGCTCTCTTACCGCCTTTTTATAAAGCCGACTGGCATTTGTATACAGGAGATTCATTTCGGGGCGACCTTTTGCCAGGATATACGTCTGATTACAATGTCTTAGAGATCGGCATTCTTGGGCTAACCAACTGGTTTTCAAGGTTTGCTTAGTTAAGGGCGCACGCTGTGCAGTACAACATATCGAATTTGTTTAAACATTTAAGGGGTTAGGGATGGGGAGAGCCTTTGGCGGGAGCCCCAGTAAAAGGTTGAATCAATGGTAGCATTTAACGGTTGCTGCATTTGGCCTCCTGCTTGATTATGTACGGTATGCGACATTGCAACAGAAAGGTGTTGTGCGGTACCAAAGTGTTTAACTGCAGACCATTGTATCTGATGCTATGATATCTGGCGTTTGCAATATATATATATATATATATATATATATATACAGTAGACCCTCCGTGTGGAGCTACTAGGTCGGTTCCTCGGCTGTGAAAACCACCCACATACTACGGGATGCTAACGTGCTGATAAGCGCGCCTGTTCTAACGTAATTTAGTTTGCCGAGAGGACAGTTAACGTCCCCGCAAAATACTTTTGTTTTTTAAGGTCGATTTTATCCAAGCAATACACTAGCTTTCTTAACAGGTCGGAAGTAGCTTCCGAAGGACTAGAATACATTACAATTATATTTATGGAAAAAATGTACATATGCTTGTTCCAGCAGGTGATGAAAGTTTTACGTACAGAACGAAAACCCTTTTCCTGCACGAGCTGACAGCTCAGTTAGTCTATCTGTAACTGGAGTCCTACGGGAGTTATTAGTAACTAACCTAATGACTTGCGTACTAGAGTTAGATATCAAATTTGTTGAGTTGAGATATAGCAATTAGTGGGGTATTTGTATTACACTGTAGGCGTCGAGGCTAGGTCTTGTCTACCTAAAAAAGGTGCCCAATATAATGGCCGCGTTTCAGTCGTACATTTCGGGACAGCATCTGACAAAAAAGTAAGTTAGTTCTGACAAAAAAGTAAGTTTTGTTATGTTGTATGGAGCTCTTGTTTTAAGCAAGCTTCTGCTTCTCAGTGTGTAAACCTCACCAAAAGGAACATTTTAACCAGCTTAGTGGCGTACGGAAGCATGTATTAGATATTAGGTTGGATTTGCTTAGTTTAAAACGGTGAATTACAACTGTCTTCTACGCCCTTCTGCTATTTCTTCTAGATAATGCTGTCACTGTCCGCATAATCCTTAATAAATTCGCGTGTCTCAAGAAGAATCCCAGTTTTTGTTGCCTCGACTTTAGTGTACGGTCGGTTATATATATGTAAAGAGGTAGGTAGAACGGGCAGCAGAAAAAGCAGTTAATAGTGGCAGATTATTTTGTTTAGTTTCGTGCAGCCATTGCTATACTCTCTAACTAATAAAACGTTTGTTTTACTAGACACCGGACTTGAATGTCATTATTTGAGTTTGCTAAAAAGTAATATAATTTATAATGTTATTTTTCTCAGATAAAAAAACTGAATATGCATTCAAATAAATATTGTTTATTCTTATATTGCGGTCTCGTCCCAACTGTTACCTAACCAGCTCATCATCAAATAGAATAGCGTTAAAGTTTTATAAAAAGTAGACAAAATTTATTTAGGTTCTTTAGATGCACATACAATTCTCGACGCCGACTTGGTTCGGCCACGGCAGAAAAGGGAGTCCTTTGCCCGTGGGCAATGAACCAATTATCGACGCGGCGTTTCCGCGTTGAATTTCAACTCTTATTCTTTGTAGCAAAAACTGCCATGCCCTTCAACCGCTGGTTGATGCAGCAACTCTAGATTTCAGCTCCGCCAGAAAGCTCCTTGTGATTTTTCCCATTGGGCCTAATGTCTCGAAGGCAATTGGTTGAACGATAAAGTTTTGTTCTAGTTCACGATATTTTGCCAACTTGCGATCTTCGGCAAGGTGAGCGGCTGCTCCGACCTCTCTGCTGGTATGGCGAGCATAAGAAGCGGCCAACGTGCAAGACACGGTGACGTCGTACACAAGGCAGCGACCTTCACTCCATGGAACTAGAGTCAGGCCGTCCGCACGCAGTTGGCTGTTCGCTGACAGACCGACCGGCTCTTTGACTGCCGGTATGTGGACAGAGTGCATTGCTCGGTGTATTACGTTATAGCGTTAAAGTATTAATAATGCGCATTTTAAGCTGTATCCATCAGATCAGCATTTTGTCCTATTGTGGACCGTTTAATACTCGCTACTGTGTAACACATCTTTAGATAAGACACATACAATATTTGCTGTTTCAAAATACCACATTGCTTAAAGCTACTATTTAAATTATTTGTGTACGAAGCGCTCATGATGTCAGTAATAGGGCGTCGTTGCCTCTCAGTTCAAATTGCCGGGGCCAGCGGGCTGGGACTGCGAGATCGTCTGCGTGCGCCATTAGTTCAATGCTTTACAGAAGCTCGTGCCAGGTTTCATTAAAGGGGTTCTAGCGCTTCCTGAGTAGTGTGTCTGCGGTAACCTTTCAGCGCATGCTGTTGAATGCGTTTTTAGCGTCCAGCAGTACAATTAGAAGCAAGCCCCCAGTCCGAGGCGAGGATTAGCACAGGGCCTCCATGTTGGTCCACCCGCTCTATGGGCGAATGGATTTATCGGCGCTTTCGGAACTCGTATTGTGCGGGCGTTGCTTTGCAGAGGGGGCCGTACTCATCTGCAAAGCACGGGACTCTGCTATAGACGCTATACTTTTGGCCAGTGTGCTGACTAGACAGGCTGGCCTAAAAAAATTTATTCTTTTCGGGATAAATTCTATATTGGTTTTCTTCTAAGTCAGAGGGAAACGGGCGTTGCAGAGTATTCGTGTGGCTACGTTATTTGTCAGATCCAGGAACTCCATAAAATAATTTTCGTGGCCTTTCTCTTCCGCAGAGAGGACCTCCACCGAGGTTACGCCAGGGATATAGTCCTTAGACGCTCCCACTTCATACAGTGTCTTGCCAAATAGAGGATGTTGGGGAATGAGCATGATACTTACGACGTTGATCAGGGAGAATATTTTCCTTCTCTCTGAGTGCCGGCACGCCACGTATTAGTGTACCACTACTATTACGCCTCTTGTAGGTGCGCACCCATGTGTCCCACTCTAGCTCTAATAAGAACTTTTAGCATGGTTCCTTGCTCTCAGCTATATCTCTGCGCAGGAAATTCCTGAGGCGCTTAATTTCACAGTATAGTTGTATGACATAGCTATATTACTGCACGTTGCCATGGTGGCTTCTCTCCTGATATAAATGTAGCGTCTACGGGGCAGCACAACTTCTTCATTTCACCAGTACTCGTGTGAGGCCAGTCGGTCGCGCATGAAGAGTCCATAGCTTTCGCAAGGCCCGCTACAAATCACCTGCAACATTTTGTGAAAGTCCTGGACACTCTCGGAATTCCCTCTTAAGCCCAAAAAGTTGGCCCGGAACGTTTTGCTTTCCGGTGGCTTCCACATCGGTGTCCTGTTTGAAGTTCGAGGGGGTGTTACTGTAATGGGTCTCCCGAAACCATGTTGTATGCAGTAGTCGCTAAAGCTTCCTTTGTCAAGTATTACGGTTCATATATAACTGTTAAGGCATTCCTTCGTTTACAGATTGTCACGAATTCATTTAACTGCGGCGGAGGGTAGGAGCCGTGCCTCTAACAAGGACAACCATGTCCCACGCCACTAGTCATTCTACCATCAGTGCGCCTCTTGTGTTAGTGTTGGTAAACCCCATGCAATTTTGGCAGCATTGAAATTTCCAGAGAAGACTACCTGGGGCAATAAGCAGCTCCTAGCTGACCACTCCATGTCCTGTAGCATGTCTTCAAGGTCCTTGAGAGTTCCATTGGGGCTGCTACAGTATGAGTAAAAACAAACCATCTCGTCTATTTCAATCCATGAGAAAGATGATTCCGCGCATCTACTTGTTGCTCGGTAGCAGTTTGAAGTATTTTGAACTATGCAATTTTTAATTCAGTCGTCAACCACTCATGCTGATAGGTTTCGTTCAACAAGTTTAAAGTTTCGCTCACTTGTGTTGGAGAGTCCTCTCACGGTCGTTATTTCGTCCAGCATTAAATGAGATACACGATGCTGCAGTTCATTTGAATTATTCAAAGTTGCGTCATTGGAGTTTTGAGACTTAACAGCCCGTGGGTTAGCGGTGATAACCGTTGTCCTTTTTTGCGAGGGTAGTTTAAAACACTCGTCGTCCTCAAAGGGCGTGATAACTGTGTGGTCTGGAAAGTCAAGGGCGTTATCCGTCGGAGGTTGGATCTGAGGTCGGGGCGAGGTTGGCGCCGTCGGAGGTTCGGGGCGAGGTTGGCCTGGCAAGTGGGGGCCTTGACTCTGGTATTTCGGCAGGCAGAGGAACTAGCTGAGTATCCGGCAACTCCGCAGTTGTGGTACGAGGGAACCTTACTGCATCCATTTGAGATGTGGCCCAATTCCCCGCGTTTATGGCAGCGCTTGGCTCCCACTAACTTAAATCTGCAGTTTCGTGCATACTGCCTAACTCTTTGGTATCTTTGAAATATGAGCACAATAACCCACTTGGTTGGCCAGGTCGTCCAGCCTATTGGGACTTTTCCAGTCCCCGTCAGGTTCGCTGCATTAGTGTCATTTAACCGAGCCACTGCCGTTCATCGATCACGGAAACCTTTTTAAGGCTTCTCAACCGCAAGAGGGGCAGCACTGCAACTGTCAATCACATATCGCCGCTTTTGCCGTTTATGATTTCCCCCCAACTTCTTGTTTGTAGGTTTGAACCTTTCCAGCCGAGCGCCCTACCTCATCTCCTTGCACGAACGGGTATGGCAAATAAAGACATCTCGCTAACCTGCTAGAAGCACCTTAGGTTAAAATAAAGACGAACTTAAAAGCACTCCTACGCATTAAACCCGGGAAGTTGTTTTTAGAGGCCAATATGTTAGTTGCTTAGCTGCGGCCTTGTTTATCTAAGGACGCCCCTGAAAATGCCGCCGGCACAAGACGATGGCAGTTCTTCAATTGCAATCTCTGTGCCGCATAGCAAATTTTTCGTAGCCACGAAACTCTCATAAGGAAGGTCTTGCGGTTAGATCACAGATAAAGTTCGAGCGGTAGGTGCTTGACGGTGCACTGGATCGCTGTTCGATGGACTGACAACAGAGACCGGGCTGACAGCGACTCTGTATTCTGTGTTCTACATTAATTTCTGGAAGCTCTAGCAAACCCAATCGCTGTGTTCAAAGCCAAAACAATTGCTACAACTTGTGCTGTTTTAAGCATTGTAAGCGTTGGCCTAATTCCGCTACACGGCCGGTTTCTAGAATTAATTTTATTATTTGGAGCTTGAATGATATTCAAGCGCCATTCTTCTTGTAAGAAACGCATAGCGTGGTTATTGCACGCCGATTAAAGCAAATAGCTGCAGAATATTACACAGCAGATTTTGTAGCCCAGCAAATACGGGATTCCTATTTTCTACGAACTTCTTTTTAACACGGCATCTTTTCTAGGCTACAAGATAATTTATACTATATACTAAGCTATTATGCTATTATTGTGTTGTCATTTATTTTGGCTCAGTACCAACGAGGTTTTGCCTTGCGCATCTGAGTTGAACGAAAATAAAACAATTAAATGCATTGATAATTAATGTCATGCGATATATAAGCATGCTTATTTAGGATACGACAAAGAAATACATTTCCGTACATATGCACAATCTGAGTCGTAGGCACCTACATGCATTTGCGTGTTATAAAATTACGTTTTCTAATAAACTAAGCCGCTCAAAAATCCGCCCCTAGAGATGATCTGTGGGACATAATTGACCGAAACTTGACAGTACTGTAACTGCCAGTGTCATACACATCGAAATCACACTCACAGCGAAGACAGCGTACGCGGTTGATTGGAAGGTATTTAAAAACGTATTATTATTAATATTGTTTTGTATTTGCCTGCGATTGAGAGACCTAAACGTGTACCCGCCTAGGCTCACCCCCACTCCTCATTCCATAGAGCCGATAATAGCGGCGGCGTTTCCCCTACACACTGCGAGCGAGAATTGCTGACGCAGAAACTTGCCCTCGCGCTGGTCACCCGTGTTAGCACTATTTTTGATACCTAGGTCTTTGAGGAAGATACTTGTGTTCTTGCTGATTGGGCCCATCGTTTCCATGGCGACGGGTACGAAGTTTTATCTCCTCTTCAGGTCAGAGTATTTGCGATCTCAGCATGTTTAGCAATTATTATTATTATTATTATTATTATTATTATTATTATTATTATTATTATTAGTGCACAACTAGTGTACAATTAGGTAAGCGGCTTGTAGCTAAGCTAGGAATATTTGTTTAGTAAAAAGAGGGTGCTTCAGCGGAAGCATCTTTTTCCGTCATGCATTCGATTGAAGGCAGCGAATCCAACGAGCCACGATGAGGCAGCCGTCCTCGGCGCGGCCGACTCACCTTCCTTCGCTCTAGCAGACTCGGTCGCTATAGCCGCCGTCAGAGGCGCGACGCGCACTTGAATCGCTGCCTACAATCATAGCAGACCTGCCAGTAGCGGAGCACCCTTAAGGGCCTCCCGTTGTCAACGACAATGACGCACACATCTCATATCCCGCTGTCGGTGGCGTCGGCGAAGGCGAATCGTCACGGCGGGAACTTCAAAGACAACTTTTACGTTGAGGTTGGCGTCACCGCCGCCGTGACCGCCACCAGCAATAGCGACGCGACGGCGGCCTGTTTCTCTTTCAACGTAGTCGGCGAAGTAGCGAAAAGAGATATGAATGTGTTAGCTTTGCTGTTGTTGGTGCTGCTGCTCCCGCTACTGCTGTTGTTGATGTTGTTATCGTTATCAGCAGTGGTACGCTAGTATCGAGCATGGATGTTTGGGATAGATCGGTTTGGTGAGGCGGGAACATCGGCAATGCCACTTCTCAACGCTCAACACTCCCCGCACTGACATTGTAGACGGCGCACTAGTCATAGTTCTCGTATATATATATATATATATATATTTATAATGGGGGGAGGGTTGGGTATCCAGCCACATAAGTGGCTAGGGCGGTCGGTGAAGCACGTGACGGCCGTTACTAGGACAAGCTGGGATGGCAATTTCCAGTGCCAATGCCGTGATTCTATTTGCTATTGTTGTTGTTGCTGTTGCTGTTGCTTTTGCTGCAGTTGTTGTTGTTGTTGTAGCGGTTGCAGGTATTTTTGTGGTTGCTGTAGTTTGTTGGTGTCGTTCGGTTCACATTGCTGTTCATGGGTAACTGCGCCCTTCCTACATAGGCTCTAGGTTTCGATTCCGCTCGAGTCAGCTGTATTGCGCCCGATAACAGAATTGATGTCGAATAAATGAAAGGCGACAGATGGGTGATCGAGAACGAAGAACAGGGACATCGTAATCGCAGAGATAGATTAAAAGGAACTTGGCCGAAACACCCCCGGGGAAGCCGCATATGTAAACAATCGCACACGGCGCTGTAAATGGGCGGTAATGTCATCGTATACATGCGTCGCGACAGACAGAAGGCACGTCCTAAGCACATATAAAACGACCTGTAGACGACAAAAACCTGCCTGCCTGTCTGCCTAGTGGCTGATTCCACCCGTATCTGGAGCAGCCACTAAGCACCACGGCAATAAAATAGGCATTGCATACGTTTACGTGTTTACGAGGAACAACTCTACACGTCTAGGTGGGTCTACGGTTAAGTAGTATTCAGAAAATGTGCTCGGCTTCAAACTGCAGAGCACATTTCAATGTCGATTGAGCGTTCGATGTCGTTTGACTATTTTTGACGACGGCAATTGTATAGATAGAACGGCCTATACGACAAGAATATTTCTGTGGCAGTCTAGTGTCGCTCCCTTGATGTCTCAAGTGATGACGGAACAATACACCTTTGTTGGATGAATACCAGATTGATGGAAGACGTAAAACGTCTTAGGGTGGTAGGATTTAAGGATTACCCTCAAATGCTTTACCGAAAACAATTGTCTAGTTTTAAGTTTTTTCAACATGCGTGCTCCTCCTCGTGCAGGATTGCACGTAATCGCAGCAAATTTTTCGCTCTATATTCGCAAGATGACGGCAGCCTATAACGTTAGCAAAGCGCGCTGTCCTAGGGTTCTGCATAGGTTTTCATTGAGGTGATAAACATCCACTTAACATAAATCTGGCTTCGATTTTGCTAGCTGTACTTCGAAAACTTTGAAAATACAGAGTTGTGCTGCATACTTTTTACCTTAAGTGCCGGGATGCTGGCTCAATGCGTGGCATAATAAATGTCATTTTAGATGCGCGCTGCTAGCAGCTTAACTTATTATTCAGTTACAAGAAAACACTATAACTGTGAAATACCTAGTATACTCCTGGTCCGTAACAAACCACATAGAGCCTACACAAAAGTGCAAGCCAAATGTCTATCGGCTGGCCTATTTAATATAGTGCACCTCCAACCGTATAGGCTTTCCTTCGGAAAAGGAAGAGTATATATATACATATATATATATATATATATATATATATATATATATATATATATATATATATATATATATATATATATATATATATATATATATATATATGTGTGCGCTTGAAGCCTGAAGTGAAAGCAAAAAAAGGAAAACATTTACATGGGGTCGAACATGAAATTAAGGTTGATCGACGCAAATCTGCAGAAAGTGTTGGTGGAAAAGGAAGGGCCTTTAACGGTCGGGGTCCTCTCTTAACTTGACCATTACGAGATTACGTGTTTCTCATTGTTTTCATGGAGGTTATTAGTTAAATTTCAATCACCTTATTCGTTTGGTGCATATCAGCTTTGTTGTTGAATAGACCATTTGCGCGTCGCTCCCTCTCGGGCGGTTATTGTACATAACAATGTATACTCTTAATGCCCAAGTGAAAATAGCATGGCTTCGGCTATTATGAAACCTATGAGGAGTTTAATTGTGGCATTGAGCAATCCTTCCAGTCAGCGAGCATTGTCCCCTAGTGAACGCTAGGTAGATAGTGAGGCTATCTTATCCTCTATACTTCTATCTATACTTATACTTGTGTAAAATTCTACTGCAGATATTGTATAAACCCGTGCGCTTAGTGTTCCACATAAGGAAGGAGGTCCTGCGGACAAATCAAGTGCCCATCGGCCGATACAGGACGCAGATGAAACACAAAGTCAGAGATTTTCTGGTAAAGGAGCCGAATGTTGAGAAACGACTTGGAACAACAGAGGCAGACGATTGCATCAGAACCCAGGCGGTTACAGCGGCCGGTCGGACTCTTTGCTGACGCAAAAATAATGGACGTCGGCAAGAATACCAGTTGCCTTCTGACAACGATGGCGAGAGCGCTATCCTGTTGCAATACCAGGCTTCGTAGCGACGAGTAGCCGCCAACGCAGTAAGAGACTATTCCTGGTTATGGCGTACAGAATCTTTAGGATTTATAAATCAGTGGCTATAACAATGAGCACTTTCTTAATCAGCTGGCACAAAGCCAACTAATAACGAAAATGATCCAGGCCTGGCCCAAGACTTTGATGTACGGATACAATTTACCGTGCACCTAGTTTCCCATCGGTACTTTTAAAGTTCTGTTTTTAACCTGACTATATATAGAGTTTAATTATTATGAAATATTTATGCGTGTCGCTAAAAAGTATGCTTGAAGTATTTTTGAAAAGAATGCAGTTAATGTGCTTGACAGGGAGAGTTTGAACACCAATTCTTAGCCCTCTAGTAAAGGTTTGCTCTCTGGCTTAGACAACACGTGCTCATGTAGCACGTCATTGTTTTGATATTCAAACTAATAGCAAGTCTAACCTATGCCAAACTGGAGCAACTTAAGCTGTTTTGCTTTGTACCCAAATAGTGGCTTAGTCAATTTTTATTTTACTAGTCAGCTAAACAATCCTTAGCATATATACACAAATATACTTGTAGAACACTCAATGTCCTTATCTGTTAGAAATAGGACACATGCAATTATATGATCTTACAATGCGTTGTCGTCGTACGCGTCACAGGTGTTACCAGGGTCGGTCTGTTTGTAATTCCTGCATGTACCTTGTGTGTGCCTTAGGAGCACATCGTGAGGAATAGCAGAGCCTCACACACTGTGTATGTGGTTTATAACACGAACAACATGGCTTCGGCGTGAACGATCTTTCGAGACAAGAAGCTCTCTAGAGCGCAAATTTTCGATCAAGATTACTGCCATGAGAATGAGTTCGGTAACGCTTAAGCGCAATGGGTGAAAGTGGTAACATGGACTATGTAATGCCCAAAATTCTAAAACGTGTTGCACACGATAATTTAACATGCAGTTAAGTGGTAATGCAAAATACAGCACTAACCCGTCTTCTGAACTAATGATTTTGAGTACGTCTGACTTGTCTCGGATAAGTTTTGCAATAATGTGATAAAAACGTTACAAGTTTCAACAGATTCGTGAATTTACCACACAAAAAAACGTACGCTATATCAAAGCAAAAACGCTTCTCGACGTGCTGAGTGGTGGTCGAACAAGTTACCGGTACTCCGACAAGCTGATCGTGATGGCTCAGAAACAATTAGAACCATCATACTGACCAAATAAAAGCCACTTGAACCCATGGGGGCGGAGTCAGTTATGTTTTAAGCAGAAACAACTGCCTCGGGTTGAATTTCTCTTGTATTTCATCCGCATAGAACAAAACGCAATGCCCTTCTTTACTGCCATTTAGCTCTGGAGGGCTATATAAGACGAGCCAATTTCGAAAACAGCCTATACA
Source organism: Dermanyssus gallinae (assembly GCA_003439945.1). Lineage (NCBI taxonomy): Eukaryota > Metazoa > Arthropoda > Arachnida > Mesostigmata > Dermanyssidae > Dermanyssus > Dermanyssus gallinae. Next base: position 674,775 of record QVRM01005866.1, on the reverse strand, counting down.
TGTTCCAATACGACTACGCACTTTTGCAGAAAGCAAAATAAATTTAAAAAAAAAAAAAAAAAAAACTTAACAACGGCGATAACCGGCGTTCTTCAGGACAATAGCCCCAGCTCGCCCGATCCCGTTCGACTTAACAGTCTCGACTAGCGCAGATATTGTTATCAGCGCCATATTCGAATATTATCGATTAGATTCGACATCAAAATTAACGTCGAATAGATGAGCTAGGACAGTGAATGGGTGATATAAAACAGACAAGCACATACAGTTAAAGAAACAAACTAGAAATATACGCACATGTAAATAACACAGCACAGCTATGTAAGTAGACGGCAATATTGTCGTATGCAAGGTAACAAGAGGAGCATGTAATCTAAAAACACATAGAAAGAGGCCTGAGGACGAAAAACTCACCAATCGAGTGGGTCAGTTCATTCGTATTCAAAAGCAGCCACCATGCACCGTGGCCGCTTCTGGGAATCAATTAGGTATGACATGCGTATAAGTGTTTATCAGCAATAGCTCTATACGTCTAAGTGGGTCTTCGGTCCATGTAGTGAGTAATGTCCGATGCCGAGTACTCACATGAAATGTATATATATTGTAGAGAAGTAGATGATGGCAACTTTAACTGTTAGGTAAACGATCTCAATACGGCAAAATATCTCTGTAACAGTCCGGTGTTCCTCTTTTGTCTCGAATTATGATTAAAAAAAACGTCATGACGCTATAGAAGGATAAGAGGCATTAGATATCTCAGAACAGAAAAACGGCCAGCGCGTCAACGAATGTGACTTACGGCACCTCCACGTTAGTAAGGTAGAAACTGTCAAATCTTGCTGTACATTACACGCAAACGATGCTTCGGGTCTTTTTCCAACAGCTGTTAAGTCCCAGTGCTCACGCTATTTTAAAGCGCTAAGATTTCCGATTTAAATTAGGTGATTTTCAGTCTATCGGTTGCGCATGGTGCATTCTAATTACTAGTATATCGCTTGAATTATATTTAAGACTACATAAGTTGTAACCACAATTGGGACATTACGACCGCGTTGGAAGCAAGGGCGTCACATACAACAGCAAAAAGCGTCAGACCCTGAGAGATCACTGTCAAAATGGGTAGTTTATCTGACTAGTTTTCTACAACATAAATATTTCCAATTCCTTGTATTTAATTTTATAATTCGTTTAAGGAGCAGCAATGGACACATCAAAGCGTTCGAAAACAAATGCTCGCAGAAGAAGGCCATAGAGCTGCCGTAGTTGCGGTAGAGGTCGAAGCTGGTCACGTCAGCGCCAGATGAATGACAGGAGCCGAGCTATTTGTTTTGTTCTTTTTAACAGATGGCTCTTTAATCGAAGAGTAGTTAGGGCAGCAATTGAGCTGCTAAAAAATGGCATGAACTAGAAGGAGCTGAAAGATGGCATGAACTATAAGGAGCTAAAAGATGGCATGAACTAGAAAAAGCTAGAAGATGGGACAGCCACCCTATATTCGGCGCAACGTAAGTGAATGGATGAAGATGCACCTCACTGTCTCTGTCTAACATGTTGACTCGCCCTGTCTTTGCTGGCAACTCGGAAAGAGAAGAAGCGTCCTACCGAACTGGGATTTCATCAGTAGAGCGCGTCTCACCGGGGCTAGGTGATGAGCCATTGAGCGCGATCTTTGTCTGTGTGTGTGAGTGCGGGTTCGTCGGTACACGCGCGCTTTCTGATTCAAATCTTCAAGTTCTTCGCCTTGCACGTCTGTCACCGAGAAAGAAAGAAAGAAAGAGAGAGATGCCGAAGAGGAAACAGACGCCAAAGAGAAAGAGATGAACAAAGACCCAAGGACAGTGAATGTACGCGGATGGAACGATAGAAGTCGAGAATTCGGCGCGCATCCTCGACGCCCAACGCTCAAAGATGATCTGCCAAAGTAGACAGTTGTTCTCAGCCGAACAATATAAACGCGTGGATCGTATAAATTCGCGGCAGTCGATAACTGAGACTCGTCCTGTCCCGTATTGCTAGAGACAGCCATCACAAAGATAAAAGAACTCCAACATCATGCCGTTGCTGCTTTAGGAACGCTCGCTATGATGAACTATGAATATTCGGAGTGCGTCTCTTGTTCGTTTTTTGTGCTCAAGCTTCGCTTCTTTGTTGTCGTTTGTCAGAGAAACGACGACTGTCAGCTCGATTAGGGTCGGGGGATGATGTGTGGAGGTTTGAGTCTTCCTGCCCTTTTTCTTTGCAAAACGACACAACAGCAGACATACGGTATGAAGCGGATCTGTACATATTTTGCGACTGGCTTCTTTGACAAACACGGCCCTCGAATGCAGCAAGCAGAATCATTACATTGGATTGGAGCGTAGTATTCACTCTAATTTCGCTAGCAAGGTTCGCTTTTTGCTCAAATATTCCAGCGTCGTAACCTTTATGTGTTCTCCTCGGTCTGACCAGGCTTAATGCGATTTGGAATTTCTAGCCGTCCACCATTGTTTGTTTCTTTGAGCTTTGCGTTATAAGAGTAAATATCGGGGACACGACTCTGCTAATTAACATGAAATCAGTCTAAACAGAGGCTCTGCAACATGTCATTATGTACTGGATTTTTGTTAGTCACGGCCGGTTTGAGGACAGAGCGCTTGTGGCGATAATGCAGATTGAAGGGAGCGATCAGCATTAGGTTCACTTGATTTGAAATAGACACTGAATTAGACATAAATGTCCGTTACAAAAACCGACAACATGCATATGATATCTTGCACCTGTGTTTCTTGTAATGTGCTGGCAGAGAATTCGGGGATCTGCTGTTTTTACGGATGTGGATTATACGATGACGCAGGAAGCTCTCAGGTTCCTAAATCTAATGGGCAACCGGTGTGCTTAACTAAAGGCAGACGGCACCAAGTAGCTCAGGGCACTGTACTGTATCAAACATAAGAACTCCGTTCAGTCAGCTTTGAACTAAAGAGCTGCTAGTTGGAGCCAAGAAAAGTACCTGTTACGGCTACATAAATATCATGTTTGTTATTGGAAACCTGGTTTAATTGACCAAACCGTAACGCCGAACTATCATTTAAAAACATCTATTTTTTTTAGAACGTATCACTGGTAAAATTCACAATGCAAACCAAGCGTAGTTGTTAAAGCCATGATAGTGTGGGACTCGCAAACATCCAGCCGTCCTCTTTGCCACTTGTTGAGAGTACAGGCTTTTTGAAATTTCTTCACCTGGCCATTAAGGCTTCTCAGCTTCGTGCGGTGGAAACAAATTCTACGGCGAGGGCTTGGCATGTCATGGTACTTCCCAGTCGTAGGTTCTGAGACAGTAGCTCTGAGAAAGGCACATCATTCATAGCAGTGCCTTACATCCTTACAGTCTCTTATGCGCTAAATATGCAGGCTCTTTATATAAAAATATAAAGAGCCTGCATATTTAGCGCAATATGCAGGCTCGTCGAGACGATTGCCAACACTGCATGGGTGAATATAAATTAATTAGCAGTCTCAACCAGAGTTCTGTAGACCTTATGTTGCTTTGTTTGTGTTTGGGCACGCATGTGATCGAGTTAGGCACAACTATTGTTCACAGCTTAGTGCCTAATAACTGCACCATATATATATACATGCTATTACGTCGGCTGAAACTCTATGATTGATTAATTGCAAGGTAAACACACTCAACAAATATATAGACGCTTCTTAGCCATAAGGCAGCCGTTTAGCGGTACGCTCTTATCTGCGTCGCCTTCCTAGGGTTCCGCCTTTTTTTTTGTCCACATACAGGCGAGTCTGGTGGCAGAGTCGCAGCTGCATACGAATCAAGACGAAGAGATGACGCTCTAGCTGAGTCTTCGGCCCGGCTGTGGGATGATGGCGGTGCTGGTCGCGCCTGTGGCGCACATTGGCTGGGAGAATCGGCCGATCCTTTCGTTTTCCCAATGTTTTTCTCTTTGTAGCTCGTAGCTTCTTAGCAGTCCATCGCCGCTGCGACGACTGCAGTCCAACAGCAGCCGTGGGGGGCCCACTGCGCCCCGGTCACTATCGGTAAACAGTGTGCTCGATCGGCTTCTGCGCGCGTGGACAGCCCCGGAGGAAGCAGCAATGTGTGGACAGGGTACAGGGGACAGATGAGTGTCGATGCTTCACCACTTCTGAGACGCTTGGAAATCCCCCATTGCCAATGGACGACGACGACAACAACAACAACAACAACAACAACAACAACAACAACGACGACGGACTTGTACTCGGCACTGACGATTTCACTGGCCACTTCGTTCGCTCACTTGAGGCTGTGCCAGGAACCGCTGCTGTGGTCTTGTGTTCTTTTCCGCTCTTTTCCCGATGCCGAGACTGAAGATATGCGTACGTGGGCTTGCCTGCCTGCCTGTCTGTCTGTATGTGTAGATACGTGTGTGGATTTCAGGCGCTAGGGTCGGGTAGTATATGTCGGGCTGTTTTCGATCGATTCACTCGGGGCAATATTATTATTATTATTGTTATTATTGCTATTATCGCTCTCCGTGCTGTCTTCTGCGTCTGCGTTTGTCTCATATTCTCCTTAACCCACCTCATCGGCCCCTATCAATTCCCTAATTCCCAGGCCCTGTTCTCCCTACTCGCGTGGTCTCTTTCCTTTGCCATCACGTTGGTCTGCTGCCTGCTTACCGAAGATCTTAACGATCGATCTGGCCCACGCCCGGTTTTCCGATGATTCCTGCTGGTTAGTCCATCGGCGTGAAAAGACAATATACAGGGATTCTGGGAACAGAGAGGAGAACGTCGGTGGACACGTCACCAGCTATTTGTTATCCTTAGTGAAAATATCGTAGCACCGGCCGACTGAGAAAATCGTTTCCTTAGCCCGAGAGCCCGACGACTGTCAAAAATAATGCCTACTACTTTGCTTCGGTTATCGGCAAACCTGGGTGGCAGCAAGCCTGCCAAAATGCGTATGAATTCGCCCCAGTTTTGGCCTACAAGAACTTCAAATTGCCGATTCGATTTTGGAAATAATTCAAGTAACAGGTTTAAACTATCCGACATAATTTTTACTGTAGAAATTAATCGTTTTACTGATTAGATTTTATGAGCTAATAGCCGAATGTCGGTAAACTGACACGTCAATAAAATTGTCGATTCCGCTATTCTATAAAGTTATAAGGCATTTAACGTCGTAAGCGCCTACTTTTGTTTGCTTATATGCAAAAAGCCGAACATATAATTGCCTTACTCTGCATCTGTCTAGCTGGACTACAATGAGTTTTAGTTCTATTCACAAGTACATAGCGCGTTGCTGCTAACATTTTGTCCATATAAACAACAAACTACTATACTACAAATCTATCTGATGTACATATACTATGTATGTTACACGAGACTATGCCTGATTCACAATGTATTCAAATTGTTAAGTTACTGATCTCATACCACTTACCCTATATATTATTTGTAGACCACTAGAAGTGTCCTGCTGTATTTAATGTAAGCAGGCTACAGAATAAAAAAGGCCACCTATACTTAGACGTGCATCTAATATTATGTCAACCCTAAATGTATACTAATATAATTATGTTGGCTGCAGTAGCTAGGATTATATTTAGTTACATTACAGATTATTTAGAATAACGCAGATATTACACATTTAGTTAGAATACCGCGCCGGTTTTTTTCTAGTAATTTCGTTTATTACTAGTAAATAAATACTATTGATAAAAATAGTATTCATTTACTAGTAATAAACGAAATCTAGTAATAATATAGTACCGCTATAGTTTAGCCCAACGCCTACGGGATGCAATGTAATAATAGTGCCGTGGTGTTACAACATTTATATAACCTTTATTTCATAACGTATAAGGCACAGATTGCCTTCAATTGCAGGTAATCTAAAGTTGCCTGTCATTATGTCATATAGAAGCCAGCCTTAAGCGCCGTTCACGAAGGTCAATTTATAAAGATCGGAGCGCGAATCATTGAGCACTGCATGAGTAATGCAGGCGGTCTCCTTTAGTTTCCGATCCATAGCACGCTAACTAGTCTCTCCAGGGCGGACGAACATTTTATTTTGATTCGACAGATGAAGGAAGTAGACGCTAAGAAGGCGATCCCGGATAACCAACGCAGCTTTCGCCTAGGCCACTCAATACACAACGCAATTTAAAGTACTTTAACCTAAGCCGAAACTCTGAGAGGTACTCGCTTGGAGATAAGATAGCACTGAATCAAAGGAGCTTTTAACTTTACTATATGGAATTTCACACATAACATACTAGCGCGCCTTCATTTATTGCCCTATCGTAGAACTATTTTAACTACTATGCTCTCAGGCGTGTACGAAGTTTCATGCGTCTACCTGCCTGGCCCTTGCGAAGAGATCACTGCACTGCCTCTCTCGAATAACATGCTGCGAGCAGCTGAGTGTATAATTGTATAATATTTATAATTGTTCATGTTATATGCGTACTCAATATGAGTGAAATAAATACGATGATGAAGAACTATTTTAACATCTTACCTATCGCGACGTATTATCGCCTACCTCTGCAAATACTCTGTTACGGCAGGCGTCCCCCCAGGCTTTCTTTTTGAGCCCAACTCTACGTATTATAGCATTGTGTACGACGCATTTCTGCGTTTTCTTCATCCCCGCAGTGTTAAATCTTGATCCCACGCGGATGATCGAGCTACCGTGGTTACGTCGCGTTACGCCAGTAAGCTGGACAAGGCAAAAATGAAAGGCACACTGAAAGACATCGCCGACAGCTGGCTCTCTTCGCTGAGACGCGCACTTCGTGGCGCCAGTAAGTTTTTATAGCTCTAACCTAAATCTGCTAATCTTAAGTTATATCGTCCTGAAAGAGTGTGTAGCGCATAGATCAAATCAGTTAGCATTGATCGTTATTTTCTTTAATATATATAAATATAAATATAAATATAAATATAAATATAAATATATATATATATATATATATATATATATATATATATATATATATATATATAATATATATATATATATATATATATATATATAAATATATATATATATATATTTTTTTTTTTTTTAGTCTCGTGCCCAATGTCTTATTCCTCTCGCCAGGTTTTCCGTATATAATGTGAAAACGACGTAGGCCCCCGGCCCTTTTCTGAACAACAGGTTGAGTCTTCTTGCCGATGAGTCAAGAAGTATAGCACATCAAGTTGTGGTGCGTTCATTCCTTTAGTGTATGGCAGCTGCCCTCCAAAATTTGAAGCAGCATTGCAAATCAGTTAACTCACTGATCTAGCACGTGGCCTTGCCTACTTGTATTGCCTTTTGTGCAATAAGGGCGGATTTTAGGCGTTTGGAAAGTAAACCACTTAGCACTCTAGTCTCCGCACTTCTTTTCCGCGGCCCGCGATGCCCTAACGGTTCTTCGCCACCTAAAACAGGATATCTGTTGGATGTCATTTAATGTGACACATTCATTGAGACGTTTTATTTTTTACCCACAAGCTTAGTTCGCCCGTTCTGGCAGTAGCTCAGATTTTGTCTCTTGTCTTCTTATTGTTTAATTGCCGTTTCTGCCCTGAGTAACTCGCTTAATACGCAAGTATGCCCTTAATTCCACAATATCATACTGAGCTTATACGCGCAGGAGGACCCTTGACCGTCACCTACACGGTGTAGGGTATTTTTTGAGATTTCCCTTGTTGGTTTCATCTCCCCTCACAACCATATGTCTGCCTGAAAAGCCTTGTTGCCAGGATACGTTCAACAACTTCTTCGGCGGCCCCCCTAGTTTAGCTTACTCACAAGGCAGAAGGCCTGCTTAGTGATTGGCGTTATCACTGTCCTTCATTCCACGTTATCTACACACAGAGGTAGGAAAGCCTGAAACAGACACCGACTCGATCCGTCTACTGCATAGCCGGCAGTAAGCCTCCTCTAACGGAAGGTCGGACAACTTGGGCGGATCTGCCGGTGATATGTTGTTTGTGCGAGTATTTGTTGTCAATGGAGCATCTGCTGCAATTGCGTCCGGGGCTGCTGACTAGGAAATGGGTTCAAAGCGGCTTCTTTATCGTGGGTTGCCTGCGGCCCTTGACATCCACCTCTAGGTAATCTTAAAACGATTAGAGCATCTTCTTTTTGCTCTACTGTTTAAAAATGTTCTATTCTTCGTGTTTTTTTCTCGTATTTATTTCCCTTCGACTACTGTCGATGCCTCTTACTGTTTTCGGCAGCCTATTTTTCCTTCAACTTCGTCGACCCGTCGTACCCACACCTACTACCCACACCTCCCCCAACAACTAACTCCCTCCAGCATCGTCTGCTTCGTTCGGTCGTGTCCCCTCTGCGTCTCCGCAGTATTGTCCTTGCTGCCACCCAGTCAGGCTTGCTGTCTGGCTAGCAGCGCCTGTCTATCCGTTCGTCCATCCGTGCGCGTTTTTCCGACCCGAGCTTTGCTCATCGGGCTGACGACGACGACAACGGCAATGGCGATGGCTGGCTGGCTGCCTGCCGACGCGGTTCGTGTGACCGTGGCCGCTAATCGAGTTATGACGGCGGCACAGTGTGTTCCGCTGTTATCTCTCCGCTCTTTTCCACATGGGCACCACTTAAAAAACGCCCATTTCTGTTGTGTGGCAATAGCCGAAACCGCAGTAGCAGCAGCAGAGAGGGACGACGACGACGACGATGACGACGACGACGATGACGACGACGACGTCGACAACGAGACACGACCTACATACAACATCGAGTGGTCCAGTGAGACAGACCGACAGACAGAGAGACCCAAGAATGGGAACAGAGGAAACGGACACAAAGGAAGGCAAGCAATAGTAACGTAGAAACACATGCACGGAGGAACAAGGAACAAGATAAACTTGGAATAAAGAAAAAGGTTGTGACATGAATATATATGTCTATATTCATGCCACAACATTTTTCTGCACATGTTTTATATATATATATATATATATATATATATATATATAACCTTTTTCTGTATATGGTATATATATAAATTTTTTTTTTTTTTTTAAATCTTTTTCCGTAAGGCAATTGCCCGTGTACGGTTTATTCATGTCATGGCTAATTTTAATCCACTCCGGCATTTACCTTGTCTAAATTGGAAACCATGCAAACCAATTTAAGAGTGGCCGGTCTGGGTCTCGAACCCAGTCCTCCCGAATGCAAGGCAAAGGCTTTGCCACTGAGCCATCTTGCTCGGAATATATATAACCTTTTTCTGTAAATGTTATATATATATATATATATATATATATATTAAGAGAGAGTATAGCCACAGATTGAGTAAGAGCAGCTATTATTAAACGGCGCAGCGTTTGCTGGGTGAGCTGCGTGTCTCCACGCGACCAGCGACCGACACGAACTGGCCGGGTGGTCGATCGGAGTCTGCGCTCCTACCTGCTGTCCCCATGGTCGTTGTGGTTTTTGGTTGTCGTCAACGTCATGATTGTCGGCGCCGTGGAGAACGAACAAAAAATCAAGAGAGAGGGAGAGAGAGTGTGTTCCGCCGATATGAACGTTCGCTAAGTAGCCGATTTGAGCATCCGGCGGCTAGGCAGCTGAGATCACACAATTGCGTTGCTTGTTGCAGAAGCTCACATTTGATACAACAACTACTACGAAGCTCCATTAACTTCATCGCATTAGTTCCGCGTGAGTCGGCAGCTTCGCGGCGATGTAAACTCTCCGACTGCCACGCGGCTGTACGTAATACGTGTCCGTCTGCAATTGCTAGACCTTAAATCGAAACTACTCGTATAACTGTTTTACTTTGTACTCGTCAGAAGCCTGAATATGTGTACATACGCATAAAACGTGTAAGGTGAAATGTACCTAAGTATGTACATATGGAGAGAGGAAGAGGGAAACATAACGGTTAAGGAGGTAGTTGCTGTTGCTTGCGTTTCAACTTATCTCGACCTGCCTCGTTACTTTTTGTCTGTACGCTTGTAGTTCATCATGTTTTGCTTTACTTTGCTTTCTTTCGCTCTGTCATCTGCGCTTGGCCTCTTCGCGTTCTCCTCTTTCGTCCTTCGGCTTTTTTTTGCTAAGTTATTCCGCCTCCCAGGTCGCTTTGCTTAGATATCCTTCCGCCGCAGCTGTGTCATGCAATTTGGCTCAGCTGATCCGCTCGACCGCATACATACGCACATACACACAAACACGCTGTCGTCTCTACTACCTATGCCCCCACCCACAATTATACAGCACACACATATATATATATATATATACATAGACGGATGTCCTTATCCTCTGGGGTATTGTCTCTCTGTACTAATAATCCCTTTATGAGGCTCTACAGCGGAGCTACGTGTGTTTTTTCTTATCCACCTTCGTACGGTTTAACTTCGCCGCTTCTTTGCTTAGACTAGGAATTGCGAGAGTAGACCCTTTTATCAGAGAAGTGGGTAAGTAGCCCAAACGCGGGTCAATGAACGCTACAGCAGACTAAGACGCGAAGGGAGTTGCTTTAAGCTGACAACGCGCCGCCTGCTCCATAGCTAATCAATGGGTTCAGTTAAGCGTCTTACGTCACAATCATCGTTCTAACTTCAGTTTTCCCGTTTGTCCTAGTTGTGTATTCTCAACTGTCGGTCAAAATTTGTTTTTAGCGTAATTCTGTACGGTAAAATGGTGCTCGCAATTTCCGCTAGTACTCTCGTTATGAGCTGTCCGATATAGCTGAGCATAAAATGCTCGTCTATCCTAAACAACCTGAGAAGAACAGAGTGCATGTACTCATAATGTCAAAACGAGGCATGACTTGAAATTGACGCGCTAGCTTTTAGTACAAGTACTAAAAGTAGTTGTACATGTAAACTCATGTGGCGGCGTGGCCTAAGTAGCCAGTGCGCAATCATTATTTGGCTTCTGTGTGCGCTTCGTTGAAGGTTCGACCCCGGGTATAGAAGTTTGTTACTTGTGTTCAAACATGTCAGGAGCATACATGCAGCGCTTTATGAAAAAGATAACATATTTCGGTGGCACGGTTTTTTAATGCTCCATTGCTCCAAATGTAATTCCGGATATGGGGAGATGTCTCTTGTGCTCAAACATGCCAGGATGTAGCGCTTTAGAAAAAAAATGACATACCTTCTTGGCTCACTTGGGTTTTGTGCTTGGTCATTTCATGCTGATATTTGTTGTTAGGGATGTAGTAGCTCCAGAAAACTTCTTCGTGAGCTCTTCTGGATTTCGAAAATACACCATATATATATATATATATATATATATATATATATATATATATATATATATATATATATATATATTTACTTCCTATCATTTAAAGTGCGTTTTATTCAAAACTTCTTTTATGTATTACACCATTATAGTCGCATGCCTTGTAAGGGTCAAAATGCCGTGTACGCAAAATATATCCGTATATACGCTATATATATATATGCAGGGTGTTGCAGACATTTTTCATAATAGATATAGGGAATTGTAGAGCTCGTTAAAGCAAATGTTTTTTTTTCCAATGGAACATGATGTCTGAGAAGTCTTGTTTTGGAGTGAGAGTGAAATTACTACAATTTGTAACACTTGTGTTTTTGTCCAAAATAGGAGCACAAAATGTGCTGTTCCGAGACAACCAGTCCTTTTATACAGAAACTAAGCACACCATCGTGTCCGTGATAAAATGCCGCTTCTTCCGAAGAATTTACAAGGTCAGTCAGAAGACGCGACATGGTCGCTTAGAAGAGAATTCGCCAAAAATAAAGTTTTTTTATTAGCGTTCACGCCAAATATTTCAAATTCATAACCCTGAAACCACTTACAGCGCTCAAAACGGACATATTCAGCAAATGCGCATTTCATGACGTTTTGAGCGCTGTGAGTGGTTGTAGGATTACGATTTTGAAGTATTTGGCGTGAACGCTAATAAAGAATTTCATTTTTGGCGAATTCTCTTCTAAGCGACCATCTCGCGTATTCTGACCGGCCTTGTATATTCTTCAGATGGAGCAGAATTCTCTCAGGAACACGAAGGAGGACTGGTTGTCTCGCAACAGCACATTTTATGCTCCTATGTCGGGCAAAAACACTAGTGTGACAAATTGTCGTAATTTCACTCTCACTCAGAAACAAGACTTCTCAGAGACCATGTTCCATTGGAAAAACTATTTGCTTTAACGAGCTTTACAATTCCCTATATCTATTATGAAAATGTTCTGCAACACCCTGTATATATACGTACGGTTTATATAACAATTTATTTGTTTGCTGTTTGTTATGAAAAATGTTTGCTATTGACCATATAGCCGCATCTAATTATGCACTTCTTTCAAAAATAGGACTTCTCTCCAGCAAAAATTATTTTAAGCGGCAATGACTTTTATTACATTTTGGACCTTAACCGCAATTTTTTAGAAGCTTCAAAGAAAGTAGTGAAAACCATGTGCGCAAGCGTTTCGATCTGTTAGATTCACGCAGTGTGCGAGAGGCAGAGACTTCAACGCTGCCTTGATTTGCGTTCAAAGGCGTCTTGGCAATGGTTGTTTAATTAACTGTGAGTGTAAAATGCTAACCGTTGGTATTTGCTGTATATCCAAATGTGGCACGTGCCTGCGCCAAACATTTTATAGAAATTAGTTTTTCGTTCAAGATAAAGTCTTCACCACGAACATTATTTAACCATCTTTGGCTGGTACGCCTAGTCACTAAAGCCTCTCCGGATGTGACGGCTATATTTCAAGAAACCAGCTTTCCATATTTCCCTGAACTTGCACAATGTACGTAGGCGTCGGCCGTTTGCAGGTTGCTTTAGGTCCTAGTGTTGTTGGGGCACAGAAACAAAAGAGGCATGCAAATAATGGGACTCGGGGAATGAACAAGCAAATAACGGTAAGAAGTTTCTATCAACTTTACCGTTACGGTTACTCGTCCATAGCTGTGTTCGTAACATAACGTGCCTTCACATTGCTAACGACTTCGCTCACTAAGTCCCGACGAAAACCGAAGTAGCGGAATCAGCGTCGTTTCCACAGCATCCCCGTTTTGACCGCGCTCGCTTGCTAGAAGCATCACGGGCTGAATAAGAGCAACCTCAAGCATTAGCACTACAGAATGCATACTAGGCTTCGGAGCGTCTCACGTCGGGAAAGGCGCCGGGGCCGTACGGCATCTCCGTATCTGTAGCCAGGTTACTGATAAAGGAATATCCGGAAGCGACAACTACCGCAGCGACGGCCGTGTTCTGTCTGGGTTCGTTCCCTACCGAACAGAAGCAAATCTCGTTCTGATTCCAAAGGGCTCCACCAACTGCCCACTCGTTTGGATTCCAGGTCAGAGGTTTCGAGTCCAGCCGTAAAAGCACGCCAGACTTGGCGGAGAAAAAGGGCCTCTTATCCGACCCCACTGAAGGTTTTGCAAAAGGCGCTCGACAATTAGCGCCACTCAACACGTCCATTCAAAGGCCGAACTTCTGCGCAGGCCTCTGCCTAGAAAACGCGATATCTTTCTAGCCGTTTTACTCGACGCCAAAAACTCTTTTACCAGCCTCCCGGAGAGTCTTACTCGAGGCTCTCCACAGGAAAAAAACCTGCTTTAGCTTATTCTTAGAGTCACACCCGCTTTTTTTACATAACGGGTCGATCTAGTATCGAGAAATGACCTTTTATGTGACTGCAGAGGTGCCACAATGCTCTTCTCTACGTCCCATGCTATTAAACTTAGCTTAAGACAACCGGTGACCTTCCCCCGGAACCGACCTTCTTGCCTGCCTGACCCGAACACCGGAACTGCAGTAGGGGCGCGCGAACGGGGCACTCACCAAAGTTGGCATCTTCCGTTTGTTTGAAATATTTGCATAGGTAGTTCCAAGTCGTTGGCGGATGGAAAGGCGTCTAGTTTCTAGTGGCTTAGAACCCTACACTACCAATCCACAGTTTCAGAAGGGTTTCCAGTTAAAATAAATAACTACATATAAATGTTTAATGGACTAACCATATTCCATGATGGACGGCAAATGTATTATTTGCATATACCTCTCCATATATATGTATATATATATATATATATATACATAATGCTATACATCGTCACTCACAGAAAGGCAGATATAGGAACGATGCCTGCTATATATATATATATATATATATATATATATTCGCGTTTTTCTGTATGTTGTCCTCTCTACCATACGGTATATTATTATCGAATCTATTTTTCAGCTCATTGTGTAATAATTTTCAATTACGTTTTATCTGCCTCTCGCCATGCTCTCCCTCTCTTTCTCTCTCTCTCTCGACCGCTTGATGTTACTGTCTTCATTGTTACTGTTGTTGTAGTCGATGTATGCGCGTTGACTTTCGCCTCCGCTCGTGTGGTCTGTGTGTGTTGGTGTGGGTGAGTGTGAAGACCGCCCTTTAGTGCTGGGATTTTTCGCTCGTTGTTTACGTTGCTGGAGCGATGAACAGGTAGGCAGATACTCTTAGACGTACACTTGTAGATTCATATAAATCCAGTAACCCCGAGAACGCGATGCCGATGGGTGCATTTAGACGCTATCGTGCCACAGGCATTAGCCGTTTACAAGCGTCTATTATGTGGTTGTCGAAGAAGCGCTAAAGAGAGATCGATATGTAGCGTTGTCGAGGACCAGACTGCTTGCGTCTGCTCGCGGCGACCGCCGCTGAATTCAGACGTCGATTGTTGATTCGTTGTTTAGCTTGTCCGTGATCGGTGAAATGAAATTGACGGGAAGTGGCAGCCGCTCGTCCAACCGAACCGGTGCTGACGCCATAGCTGCTACCATCACAGCTGCTCCCCTCCGTAGAAGCTATAGAAACATTAGCTAGACGACAAAGGCGTGAGGGTGATAGGCTATGTAGTTACGTATGTGGCCATAGTTCACCCCACAGAAACATCCACTAGCTTTGTCCGCCGCCTTCGCCGCTGCTGCTGCTGCTGCCAACAACAGCTACTAATGCTGCAGTGTTTACGCGGATTCCATCTCTTTCATAAATGTCTACAAAAAGACAGACAAAGAAGAGAGAGATATACAGACAACACTTGTACTCATCATCTCTCGCGTCGTATACAGTGCAGCATTACATACACGCACAAACACACAATGCACACGTTCACATATGCATATCGTACATAGCCATATGCACACATATATGGACGCATGCGTATGTGTCGTGACACAGACGAATTAGGATATACACATATAAATAAGGAACGGGTTAAGATAGTGTAGAGGACACTATCTTAACCCGTTCATCTAACTAGTCGCTCATCTTGTCCTCTCTGGCGCTCATGTGTGGCATGTTTCGACGTCAAAGACCAGTACACACATACGCAGGCAGGCAAGACTACAAACATCGCCATATAGATGTACAGTCCCAAAGATCACTTGTTCGTTTCGCAAACACACAACGTACCTACATGCATTTCGTCGTGAGTACGAGCACGTTCATACTCAGAGCCATACACTCATAAATTCAGACACACACACGGACACTCTCAGCACACAGACTTGGGTGTCAAAGTATTGATCAAATCGACATAAATATAGCCAGCATGTCCCCCTCCATCTTCGACACTCAGCCAGTTAGTGGGTGAGTTCAATCATATTTGCATCAAGCCAATAATCCGAAGAAGAACAATACGAAGAATACATGGAATTATATATATATATATATATATATATTTATATATATATATAAAGAGAGAAAATGACAGCAATAAAAACGAACGACGGGGTACAACTGAGCAAACGGATAAATGAAAGAGTGACGTATGAATCCAGATCTACAGGTAAGACTGTTTGATCTAGACTTGTTCGCACGTTAGGTCAGCATCAGAATCAAATATTTTCATTGCTGCTTTTATTGTTGGTGCCATTCTTGTCTTAGCTGATGTTGGCACTTTAGCAATTACGTCAATGATGGATGTATCACTATTACTTAGATTTAGAGACAGAAGACTAGCAGACAAAAGCAACGATATCGCCAACAACAACAACAACAACCACAACAGTAACAACGTTTAAACCTAGTGATAGCAATAGCAACAACAACAGCGACGACATTCAAAAACAACAACAACGACAGCAGCAGCAATAGCCAACAACATAATCGAAGCGATTCTGCGACTGTCAAAAAGGCGACGAAGCAAACTGCTCGAGATGCTAGCAAAACGCCCAGAGCCAGCAGACACGATGACGAATGAGCTGCGACCGAACGTTGTTGTTGTTGCTGTTCTTGTTGTCGCTGCTGCTGTTGTTGTCGCTGTTGCTGTTGTTGTCGTTGCTGTTCGACATCGCCATGGCCTTCAAATCAAAGTCTCATTTAAACAGAACAACAACTCAAGTCTCAACGGCTATAGAGGCAGGGGAAAGCCCCGAGGTGGGCTTCCATAATTCCCCTTCCCCACGCGCCCCTTCCATCATCTCTCTCGCGGGGGCTATTTTATATCGGCTGTGTCCTCTCTTGCCTTTATTTGTTCGCACTTTCACAATATTAGACTTCCTTTTCTTCTTCTTCTTCTTCTTGTTTAGTTTTTCTCCGTCTATCATCTCCTGTTCCCTAGCTTCCTTTCTGTTACTTTATTTCTCTCGCGGGCTTCAGCTAGCTCTTTTCCATTGGCCAGTCTACAGCCCCTCCGCTGTCCCTTCCCCACCACTGTTCGATTTGAATCCGAAAAACGACGCGCCGCGATATGTATGCCCATCTGTATGTCTGTCTATTTGTTTGCTTGTTTGTTTGTGTTGTCTGCGCCGTCATCATAATGATGATGATGATCAGAGGTGTTAGACGGGGGTAGGGGGGGGAGGGGTCGTAGTCGCAGAGGTGGATGGCGATCGAATCAACTCTCTACCAGCGGCGAAAGTCCGTCACACTCTTGGAGTTAGTTAGCCACTCAGTCAATCCATCTATCAGACGGCCCCTGCACCACGTAAGGCCGTTGCTTTTGTTGTTGCTGTTATTGTTGTTGTTGCTGCTGCTGCGGCTGTTATTGTTGCTGCTGTTATTGTTGTTGCTGCTGCTGCCGCAAATGCAGTGTCATTGTGGGTCGACGGCACAGCGAGGTTTAGGCGGACGGAAGACGCGCCTAGACGCGTGCCTCACTCAATGGGTGATTGAAGTAAGTGAAGAGAGTGAGCGGGTGGGTCGCTGACGCTGACACCGGCGTCGGCCAGCGTAGAGAGAACGCCAGCGAGACGAAGAAGGAGAACGACGCCAACGATGCTAGGTAGCTGGCTGCCTACCTGACTGACTGAGGGGCCAACGGACGGATGAAGGGATGCGGATACGACGACTCACTGCTACAGAAGCGCCACCGAAGGCCCAAGACGACGCTGAAGTCGACGTCAACGTACATAGAGACCAGAAGCCTTGGTGGCTGCAAATGCCGCAGCTGCGTCATAGCTGAGCATGCGATGTTGTCCCCGTCATAGCTGGCTGTCCGGTCGGTCGTTGTAGCCTGCAGGCCAGACCGGTAACGAACAGAACGCTCATCATCATCATCATCGTCGTCGTCATCATCATCAACATCACCATGATTTGAATACAACTATAACATGATGGCCAGAGGTTTTGTTGTTTCTGGGTGGGTGGCCTAGCCTAGTTGATGAATTAGCATACCCTAACATGCAGTCCTAAGTAGAACGAGGCGGTGATCGTGTTACTAACGAATTATGCGCCGCCATGCATCGTTGTTACTTCGCGCACTGTATTCTTGGTGTTGCCTTGTTTTGTGTTTTTTTTTGGCGTTCTCCTGCTCTTGTGTCATTGTTGTTTATTGCTTTTTTTTTCGGTCGCTGTTTCTACTGCTTTGTTCTTGTCTTTTTCCTCAATGTTGGTGTGGTGTTTATGCTTATTTGAGTACTGCTGTTCTTATCAATGCTATTTGATGATGTTTTCACAATAAACGTTGGAGGTTTGCTTTGCTTGTGTTGTTTTTGCTAAACGATTGCTTTGTCGCTTATGTGGTCATTCGTGACGAATTAATTGTGCCGTTATTATCGTCATCTTCTAATTTATTCTATACGTATTTTGTCAACCAGCTATTTTATGACCGTGTCAAGCCCCGTGGGCTGGTGCCTGCGTCTCGTGACCACAAGCGGCACATAGGTTCGAGCCCCATCGTTGCACATTTGTATTTATGGGGGTCGAAATGCGAAAGGCAGTCTCGTGAACGTTAAATATTGGCTCAAGATCAGCCCGAAAATTGAATTTTTTTTTTGACCGTATTCATATATTGACAGCAACTTATTGAAAGTCTGCTTATGAAAAGTTCTGCTTATTAGGTTAGTGCTACTTTAAAAAAAATTAAAAAAAAAAAATGACCTTGATTTGCAGGCGGGTACTCATTATCTGATCCTTAATCGTTCGCCTTAATAGCATTAAGACTACTAGTAGTAGTGACGGTAGTAATGTTCCCAGTGATGTTGTCCCAAATGATCCGATAGTCATTAATGTCAATATTCCTTGCGAGCCTATCATGGCTCCATCGATGGCACTCCAAAGGCTCGTAAAACCCGTTCATTACATGAAACGAATTTTCAGCGGATAACTATTAACGCTGATGAGTATGAGAAACCTCACGTGAAAAATGGGAGGCTCAAAAGATTCCTTAGACTGGAACAGCTTTGCTCACCCGGATATGAAGAGCCGAGGGGGCAGGGCAGCGAACGTGCCATAAAACGGATCTTACACATGGCTAAAGCGGGAAATCTTGCGTCTTGTTGTGACGTGGCCCCTGGAAATATCACAAACATGATCTTGACGTATTCATAGAAATGGTTTTGCCGTAAATTTGCACCGGATCTACGAAAGTTCATTTTATAATGCGAGAAATTTTAACGTTATTGTGATATATATATATATATATACTACGTAGCAAGGCAATCTACGCTACTAAGTCCTAAAAACTCACTCTAATTCTGTATATATTCGTACATCGGCTGTGTCATGCCGAGGCGACTCAGTAGAATTAACAATTGATTGTGACTACGTTACTTATCTGTATAGAGGGAAATTCATTTAGAGCGGTCCGGTTGTTGCAATAGAAATCTGGCATGTGGTATAAGTGCTAAATATAAATGTGCTTGAAGGCTGGCATTGGCTTGTATTAGTTATGCTTAATAATTTGTGCTTCTTGGTTTATTCGAGTTCACATATTTTATTGATTCATTTAATAAACGTCCTCCTGTATCAGTAATAAATCGGAATTCGTTTAAAAGCTTCCACGCCGGTAGGGTCGAGTAATGCGTCTTTTCAAAGTTAGACCACTAAGTAAGAAACTGTGACATACTGACACAGCGCCACATAGTTATCATCATTATTGTTTCATTGACACTGTCATCATTGTTGTTAATATAGTAAACAGTACTACAGTTTACTATTGCCGTTGCTGTACAGAAATTAATAGCCACTGGTATATGTAGATTGTTTGGTTGTTGATCCTTGCATCGAATATTATTATTATAATTATTATTATAATTATTATTATTATTATTATTATTATTATTATTATTATTATTATTATTATTATTATTATTATTATTAAATACCATTTTGTTTACATGCGCTAGCACACTTCCTTTGACCACTTATCGTCCTGTTTGGATGGCCCATGCCAATTCAGTTAGTTAGAGTTCGTTGTTATTTCTAACCCTAGTTGCCCCGTGTCTTTATCACGTGTTCCGCTGGAACCTCTCCGACCTGTTTCCTTGTCACCCCTCACTCGCTCGCCTGCTCACCTCTCACGGCTACATGTGTCGTGGCCGTTTTTATCCTGTTTGTTCCGCTGCTTAATCAGTGTTTGTTGCAGTGGGGGGCCGAACACCCAGCGGAGATCACCGGCTTCTCTCGACAAGTAATTCGGCATTCGACGACGACGTGTGTGTGCCCCCCACCAAATACCGGATGGCCGCGAACAAGAGAGCCCTTTCGATTACCCTTTCTGTCTGCCTGCCTGGACATGTCTGCCCATTTGGCTTTGCTGCATTCGTTCCTGCTGCTTACGGCTGTCTCAATGTTTGTTTGCCCAAAAACGCCAACGACAATTTTTCGCACTTCGGCGGAGTTGACGGGAGCAGCCGTCGGCCCTACGGAACGACGATTATAACAATAATAGCAGAAACAATAATAAAAACAACAAACGCGACAAGGACAAAGACGACGACGACGACCCGGACGAAGGCGGTGACGAAGACAGTTACAGTGGTTCGCATAGGCTTGACCTTCTTCTGTACGAAAATCATTAATATTCTTCACTTTCGCAGAATGACGTGAGTGGCTCCGATCGATTAGCCGAGAGCTGGTGAGAATGGCGAGGATGCCGCTGTTATTGATGACGTTATGATGACTGGCTGAAGACCCGATCACATCGGGCCGGCAGCCGTCTATCGTCGTTGTCGTCGTCGTCCGACGAGGGCCGACTCTACGAGAACAAACGAAGCAGCAAACGCAAAAATCTCTAAAAACCCAAAGTACGTTTAGTGTTTTCGTTCAATTAGCCTCAACTAGCCAAAAAAAAAGATCACCACGAAGAAACGATGTTGACGACATAAGCCCAATTCAAAACCAGCATGTGTAAGACTGACTAGCGCTGGTAGGCTGAGTGGAAAAAAGAGATAGCCATGCAGGCTGCCTAATGGCGGCGGTACTTTAATTACGTATAACGTGGTCTGTGCCTAAACAAGCTAGAACACAAGTTGCCACTTGTTTTTTTTATGGGTTAGTTTCATATGCTATATATATATATATATATATATATATATATATATTAGTATATTTATTTAGCATACTGGCCAACGACGGTTACACTTAATAGTAACTCGACGGAGCGTCGACCGTATTTTGCTCACGTGAAATTAATAGGCTTACATTCTGTGCGATTGAGTAGGACTATGTCGAAAATCCCCATCGTTTATGTAAGTGAGGAGCAACAAATGGTAATATGTTATACTGAAAAAAAGTAACAATTGTTAAGAACCGCATTATTTGCTCGACGTAACGTTTGCAGACTATTTTAATTATCTAAAAGAATGTTCAAATTAAAAGATTGTATTTGCGGATTAGTTCCAGAAATGCAATAGGAATGCATCTTACGCCTACTAAAAGCTTCTTGCGAGGTTTTTTACCGAGCTATTCAGAGATTAAGTGATCAGGTTTTAACTCGCAATCACTTAGTCTCTGAATAGCTCGGAAAAAATACCTTGCGAGAAGCTTCTAGTAGGCGTGATATGCGACTCGCTCTATATATATATATATATATATAAATATATATATATTTAGTCCTCTGAAGAGGCAACATTTTGTTTTAAATATATATATATATATATATATATATATATATATATATATATTTATTTATTTATTAATATACATTTAGTCGAAAAGTAAGGCAAATTATAATGCAGTACTTAGATATTCCAGTGTATATCCTAAAAACGATTTTGGTGTGTGATACATGTCATGTTGTAAAAATGTTGCAATTTGACTGATGTTAAATCCGGCCAGAACTGGGGATGTGTCGAGCCCGGTGGCGTGATGCATTCGCGAGCGCCTAGCGAAAGGAGAACATACACATTTGCACGGGTTCAAACCCCGTCGATGCACATTCGTATTTATAAAGTTTGTCTTATAAAGCAATGCGAAAGCGATTTCGTAGACGTTAAACATTGGATAAGAATCAGCCCCAAAAAGTTTACGGTTAGTTGCGCGGTACGTATTAATTCATAATATTGACTATTACGCTTTTTCTAGCCATTTTATTGGGGTTTACCACCCTCTAAAATGAGTGGCGCACCCTGTATACTCGCATGTTAAAGTTTATCGCATACTGGCATTTTTGCCTATAAAAGCATACCGCCATGACCAGCATATACAGAGGATTTCACTTTTGCACCACTTGCGCGGCAAAATGTTTGACAGTTAAAAGCACGAAATCGTTCAAGCGCTAAGCAAAACTTAGCCGAACGTTTCAATACTAAATAGCAACGTAAGCAACAGCTATGAGAATAAAATCTGGAGCTATTACAGTCTTCGTTCGACCAAGCTATACTATGTTGAATGCTACCTCTAACGTAGAACAGGTACGAACACAACTTGTTTTAGTACCAAGTCGCGCACTCAACGACAACTCGGGCACACTTCTAGACTTAGACAGCTTGCGCTGTGGTACAAATAGGATAGAGTGCCCTCGAAGCCCCATTTGTGGCACCCACACTCCCTACCCTGCTCGGTGAGTCGGCCGTAGCTTATCTCTAAGAGGAAGGAGCACTCTATGCAGATGTTACGACACTTACGCGGTGTGCCCAACCGCTCAGATACGCACACATACACATATGTATAGACGTTCGTATACACAAGCTACACCCGGGATGTGGTGGTTCCTGGCGAAGATTTCCTTAGCACCGGCCGGGTCGGCCAGCCAAAGAAAGGGGACCATCCACTGGATCATAAGCCCACACCATGGCTTTGGGGCTTAAGAACATATGTGCTCAACATGGGCCAGTAGAGGAGATCACCGCCAGCTCGTGCTTGCTTGGTTGGCTGGTTGGCTGGCTTCTCGGTAGGAAATTAGAAGCTTCGAAGCAGCAGCAGCAGCAGCAGCAGCAGAGTTGTTCGAAGTTTATCCGCGTGCGCGCGATCGTTTCGGCGGTCAGCATCTTCAGCCCGCTCGTCGCATTTGTTCCTTGCTGGGCTTGGCTATCTCTCTGGGGACTTAGCCGCAAACGAGCTGCACGAGATCGAGTACCTTCCTTCCTACCCACCCACCTATCTACCGAAGTATTGGGAAGCCTTTCCACCGAAAGCCTTGCGGTGGCCGCTCTTGCAAGCAGGTCAAGCAAACGCAAGAGGTTTAAGTCGGTGTCCCACTTTCCCCCCATCGTCCTCTCTCTCTATGTGGTCTTTATCATCTCCCCCGCTCTCCCCCTCTCTCTCTATGGGTTTCCTCTCCGTTTCCTGACAACGTGCTATCTCCCAATATATATATATATATATATATATATATTTAGAGAGAGAGGGAGATTTCTTGCCTCATTTACCCCTTTCGTTGATTCTGTGTGCCTTTTCTCACCACACGCTGACAAACACGCCCGCTACAGACGCTAGCTGCACCTCGTCGCCTCGACAGACAGCTCGAGTTTCCACACGTTGCGGCTGTACCGACTTCCGCTTTAATGATTAATGGTGTGTTTTGAAGTAATGTGTGAGCGTAATCAGATGATCGGCAACCCTTCTGAGTGGTTAGGCGGGGGCGCGCGCGTCGTCCAAGCAGGGAACGAGCTTATAGCGTAGGTGGTTGATATGGCCGCGTATGGATGCTAGGTTCGATCCGATTTATAAGCAAGCACATAACCCTTTGGCATTATCCATAGGTGTGCGTGTGTGTGTAATAAGATATACACTTCGCCTGCTGTAAGAGGTCGTATCGTGTGTCATGTGTGCAAGATTCGGGTGGCCAGAAGCAACGCTGTATATATATATATATATAGCTTGCCACGTTCTTCTAATGCAAAACCTTGTTGAGGAAAGATATTTGTATTTCACCCTATTCGCATAGCATAATTTCTGCGTGCAAGTGATCAAATGACACTTACACGAGCTCTATTAAACAATAGGAATAACTATCTATATAGTTGTGCAACCGTTACTGATACATTGGCCCCCTCAATGGTCAGTGCGGGAGCGGAACATGGTGGTCACGCCTCAAGGTTGGCGGAGGCGAATAAGTGCAGAAAGTATGGCCGGAAGACGCACAAACTTATTCAACGTGTCGGCAAGGCGCTCAATCGTTCGACAGGGGACACTAGAGTTGTCGAGTACCTGCACCAGAGACTATCGCTGGACATTCAGGGGGGTAACGCCGCCTCTGTGAGTGGAACTCTGCTAGACTAGACACGCCCGAACCTGGAGGTTATGTGACGTGTTTATTTGTTTCATTCGGTGTACACGTTCATAAGAAAACAACTGTTGGCTCTTACATATAAGCAAATGAAGCAGTCAAGTATATAGTTGGCGCTTGTTACGTGATGCCATTTATTTTTATAACTTCGCTACGTTAGCACATGCTTTTCACGTTGTTCTAATGCCAAATTTTGTTGAGGATAGGTATTTGTATTTCACTTTAGTTTGCATGGCATAAGTAGAACTTAATTCAGAGACAATACAATTTACCCAGAACGAAAGGATGCAACCGTTCATAATAAAGGGGTTTTCCGAATTTGAGTGTAATTTGCTAGGTGCTAAAGCTTGGACTTGCTCGTGTACTCGAGAAGCACAGCAGTAAGAAAAAACTATGTCAATGGCTAGACTTAAGGTGGCTGATTATGACAAATCACTATTATTTACATTTTGCAAAATAAGTCTTTTTTTATTTACGGCTGTTTGCTTTTAGCAAAACTGTTTAATAATCTATTTATCCTATCGGGTTAATTAACAAGGCACTCGTGTAAAAATACTTCAGAAACTTTAAAATGAAAAAAAAACGTGTGTGCTGCAATATTTTAAGTTAAAATATGTCAAAACAGCCAGTCTGTTCAAATTTACATACGAGTATATACCTGAACAGAACAGCCTTCGTAACATAGGGTATCTGTGTATTGAAACTGCAGATAGCAGATACAATTTATTATCTATTTTATAATATAATATAAAACTCGTTCCTTCTTTCTCTCTCTTCTATATAGTGAAATATATAAATATATATATATATATATATATATATATATATATATATATATATAACTTAAAATTGTTGTCTTAATGATACATCCATAGTCAGTCAGTTATAATCGAACAACGTGCGCCAGGAGAGAGTGTGACTAGCATCTGACGGCCTACCATCTTTGGTTATTACCTGCACAAATTGAGATATTTAAATTTGCTGAAAAGTTAGTCTTACTTGTTTAATTACCTGTCGTATGCTACGTTCAATACTAGCAGAAATTTAGAAAAAATCTCTGCTGTTCACCCCTTTGAGCCAGGGCTTAGCGTGTGATTTCTTGCATATGCTGCTTTACCAAACCCGTGCACGTACCCTATTAAATAGCTCTTAAATAACATTTATGTTGCGTATAATACATTGAGTATATGTTACACATATCCTAAGCCAGTGTGCCTAATAGGCGCGTATTGTGACTGCTAGCTCTTAAATAAGCTATATCAAAAATGTACGGCATTGTGTCGACGAACAATGACAAAATGTCTCCACTTTACATATGGGTGTGGTAATTGTGCGAGATTGCCATCCGTGTAAATGGACTGTATCCTATACAAACACCGTAGCATTCGGGAGCATACATGCGCCAGCTCGAACACACCAGCTGCACAAACGGCATCTCTACGCGTAGTTCTTTCTGGGGTACAGTAAATAAGTATTTCGATTCCCGCTTCCGAGGTAAGAAGGCCAATACAGTTGCTACGTGCCGTTTCGCGCTTATTCCACGTAGAAGAATGCGAACGAAAACAAGAAAGACGTCCCTACCCTTTCTTTAGGTTCTTCGACTTTGTTCTCTTCCTTGAATAGCTATATCGAAGCCAGAAGCCGAGCACCGTCTGCCGTAGATAGAGGTAGATGGCGGAACCTCGTTCGACGTGTGCGCGGTAGCTGTGTGGTGTAACCGACCCCAGCAGGGGGTGTCGTCGCGAGCCAGGGGGCACGTGATATTTTTGTGAGCGTCACTTGAGCCGTTAGATCGGCAGCTCGATGATGGTGCTGGCGCCGTATTGCTGGTGCCGATGGAGGTGATGGTGGTGATAGTGGTGGTGGTGATGATGATGGTGGTGATGATGGTGGTGGTGATGATGCTGGTGGTCTACAGCAAGCAGAGTTTATGGAGGCGGGCGTCGTCAACCGCCACCCGACCGCTGGCTGAGTTCGATGAAATATCTCGAGGCGTAAGCGTCTCTTGCTCTTCGTCAGCCGAGATGCCCCTTGGGCCGGCTCCCTCCAGATCACCCGTTTGTCCTTCGCGCGCCTATTTCATTCCCTCTATCCGAGAAACATCTTTATCGCCATCGCTCCTGACACAATGGACAGTCCCTGTTCCCTTCCATTTCGTGGGGCAGCCGCGGTGGCGCTAGAGTGGACGCTTATGCGTCGAGTAAATTCAGCGTGCAGTGCTTAACGTTACGACGCAGACTTGTCGGTATGACGCGCATCGGAGGCAACGCCGGCCACGACAAATGCCCACTGTGACACGAGACTCTATTCGCATCGTTCGGGTTTCATC
Organism: Dermanyssus gallinae; assembly: GCA_003439945.1. Classification (NCBI taxonomy): domain Eukaryota; kingdom Metazoa; phylum Arthropoda; class Arachnida; order Mesostigmata; family Dermanyssidae; genus Dermanyssus; species Dermanyssus gallinae. The sequence continues at coordinate 648,553 of QVRM01005866.1, read as the reverse complement.
AACGGCGCTTGCTGCGGTCGCTACCACTGTTGGCACGGTCTGACGTCGACCTCCATCCAACGTTGGGTAACCTATCGTTCATGGTGCCGAAAAGTCTCCATAGAGGCGTCGTAATGTCGGGTCATGCTGAAACGTGTAAACGGTGGGAAAAGGTGACGACGGATGCCGACGAGGAATAGAGGGGAAAATCTCCTACTGGAGGGAAGAAATTTGGACGAAACGCCCAACGCGCCCGAGTGAAACGAAACGAATTACCGCGCGTGATCATCGAAAGCCGCCGAAGGCAAAGCCGGCGCTCAAGTTGTAAACATGTCGTGTCGTCTCCGAAACAGAAGCTGGTGCCATCTCTTGCTGATGAAGCTAAAGAAATAAAAAAAAAACAAAGAGAGAGTGTCAGGGGGAAGAACGCTACGAGCAAGGCATCAACACGAAATATGCTGGTTGACGTCCCGCGGGACGAAAACAGAGTGCCGTCTCACGAATGTAACTACTGGCTGCTCGCGTTCAAGTAGGCCTTCTTCGTGTCAGTGGAAAAGTGCACAGTACGATTTGCGAATGCTTTCATCGAATTAAACACTTGTTAGAAGACTATACTAAAAAGCACAAAACGCAATAATAATCAACAGCAGCAATGACGGGCTTGATGTGTGCTATCAGTAGTGACAACATGACGCATTTTACCAGTTACCTTTATAAAAAAAAAGTAGTGACAACATGGAGATCGGAAACAATGTGAACAATTTAGAATATATGTATACATTTATTGTTGTATGTATACATATTATTATAAATTGACGACAAATGATAATCTTAAATGGTTTCGTGGCCGATAACCTCGTCAAGTCGAAGTTGTCAGTTGATGTGCGCTATTCGAGCGTTATCACTGACATTAACATTACGAATGCTTGCTGTGACGACAACGACAAGCCCGACAACAACGCTATTATGGCTACAATAAACATCCTCGCAATAGCTTGTGTCATTAACATCATTGCGGAAATTGTAGACGCAAAAGTGGCAAAACTTAAGTTCTAGTTCTGGAGACTTTGACACAAAGTGATATAGGGATTGATACATCGTGTACAATAGCACTTGCCGTTCTGTGATCCTACTGATGCAAGGTTTACGCGGCCAAGTGATATGTAAACAAATGTCTTTATAGACTACCAGTGTCATTAAGGGTCACTGCCATAGAGATCCGCCATTGCCCTGTTGAGTCGTACAGATATTTGTATCAAAACATTATATATATATATATATATATACTATATTTACTACCAACAACTATGGTGAATAAATATGATATATATATATATATATATATATATATATATATATATATATATGAGCTTAGGAAAGCCAGCCATGCCAGGCTTGCCCTGCTATTTAAGGGCGAGCATGGCGACGACAGACGAGAGCCAAACTAATACCGCGGTATAGCGTTTAAAAAAACGCTGAAAAATATATTTTGCAAGTTGGCTATAAAACGGATCGAGTACTTGGCCCGACCAAACCCTTCCACCGGAGTAATTCGGCTCCCGGAGACGTCGAAAACGCGTGATGTAATCTATGTGCTTCAATCAGAGATAGAACGAGTTGTGGCATAACTCGGAGACAATTTGTACTCCGTTTTATATAGGTCGTCTAAGGGCCTTCGACAAAGAACCTACTGCTGAAGTTAGTCCGACACGTAATTTCGGCTTCTTTGATGAGAACACCTTACTGGTTCAGGGTGAGCGATGCGATTTTGGTATCTGGGGCTTCGGCTTCATTATATCAGAACGACCTTCACTGCGCACATTATCAATGCAGTGCTCACAGCGCACGACTCTTTTGGTATGGAGAGGTAGAAGACGTCCGGTGACTGTCTATCCCGGCAGCGGTAGCACTTTTCCGCCCCAAGATTGCTTTAACGCTGGTGTCTAGACTTGACAATCTATGGAGACACCACATTTGGGCAATTTCTGCTTTGCGTGAAAGGTGTTTCACAATGTGCATGAGGCGAGCACTTTGCTTGTTAATGCGAGTAACTCGATTTAGGTAGAAGACGCCGCGCACAGTATTTTTCAAAAGCGTTGTCTCGAACTGAGAAAACAAAGTTGAACAAGTCCGCCGGGAAGTTAGAGTTTTGGATATTTTCAGTGCCTCCTACACCTAGTCTGGTCTTGCATGTGACAATCGCCATGTCTATCTCAGATACGTAGTTAGTGGCTATCATCACTTGATTTGTTTGAGAACAAACTTCCACGAGGAGTACACAGAGTGCATCTGTTGACTATGTTCTCATGCGTGTACGAAGTATCATGCGTCTGCCTTTGAGCATTAACTACAACACAATGCAAAGTCGTCTTTATTCCTGGAATATACAACGTACATGTACACATCTATATAGGCCAGTACACACAACTTCTCAAATACCTCAGAGTCAAAACAATTACAGTAGGAACAATAAAACAAAATATCAAATAGCAATAAAATCAGTTAGGTCAGCTGGCCTAACTGTAATTGGCTGTCATGCATTTCTTCAAGAGATGAATCACCTATATGGTTCTTTGGTCTCTCAAACTTCTTTAGAGCTTTGTTAAGTCCACTGCACCGAAAATTAAATAAAAAGCAAATTACATATTTGGTGATATAGGCCAACTGGTCATAAAGTTCCTTAATGACGGGGGGGGGGGAGAGTCTGACAAAAAACGAATCGTTTTTCTTCACTCCGATGGGGATGTCCTACTTGCTGTTTATTCTGATCTCCGTATACTAGAATGTGCACCAGCCGGATACGGTACCAAGGCAAACATTTGATGCTGTCATCCGAAAAACGGAAAGAGTGCATACTTGTGCGTGTATATGGAATATCTGGTCATTTCTGCATCAACTGATAGAAGAAGACGCGTTATCTGAGTTACCGGAATTAATTACCATATACAGATAAGCAGCGAGCTACAGGCAGCTTTGTACTTAGCTCGTGTGTCTACACAGCACCAGTAAGTAAGCTATTGATTCACAAAAGCAAGCACGACAGGCGTAAGATCTAAAGTGTGTTTACGTCATGCGAACGGCAAACGTTTCCGTTTCGAAGACAGCAATCGAATGCTGTCTCCGAACATTCTGTTTGATTGTTCTGTCTGCAGCGACAGAACACGCGACGAATTAGACAAGAAAATGTGGCCAAGTGCATTTGTCCTCCCACTCTCGCTAGCTGCTTGCTCGAAAGCCTCGTTACCTCATCCAGGTACCTCGTCACCTCATCCAGGTACCTCGTCACCTGCAAATGAAAAAATGCACCATCATAACAACGGTGACCCGGCGATCTGCATGCAGCACATCATCATCGTCGTCGTCGTCGTCAGGTCGTTGTCTTAACGGCGTGGTTTGTTGTGCCCTGTCAGCAAAAACAACGCCGTGTTACGTGTCTGTCTGTCTGTCTGTCTTTCTGTCTATCTGTTCGTGAATTATCCAGAACTTCAATCTTGTCAGTGTCAATCACGCGTCAAAATGCCTCTCCTTCTCGAGTTGGCCTTCTTCGGCTCGACGCCGGCGGATGCTAAGAGGAGCGGGGGTTGCCGAGGGGGTGGGAACGGGGGGATAGAGGGAGATAAGGGCGGCAAAGGCGGACGGGTACCCTCTGAGTGAATTGGCGCGCGATTTAAATGCGCGCTGGCTGACCGCAACACAGATCGTTGCTAGTACGTTGCTTGACGCAGTTGCGGGTGATGGAACCGAAGCATCACCGGTTGAGTGTCTGTCTGCACTGCATGGGTGCGCAGGACGGCCGACGTTTTGCAGCTAGCAGGACAGTTTTCCTGTTGTGATTGTGCTTATTGCTGCTAATATTATTACTTGCTGTTTGCCGTTATTGTTGTTGCTATGGTTTTGTTGTTGTTGCGATTGTTGTTGTTGTTGTTGTTGCTGTTGTGATTGTTGGTACTGCAACGTGAGCAATTGCCACTAATGCTAGTGTTGTCATTGATGTTGCCGTTGCCTAGTATTTTAATTGACAGTGTTGTGCCTATTGTCGTTGTTGTTGTTGTCGTCATTGTCGTTGTTTTCGTATCAAGCGGATTGGAGGTCACAGTCATAGGTGCCTAGGCGCCGGTTTCTTTCAGAGCCCCAGGTCACTGCTAGATACACACTTGCCTAACTGCTAGATACACATTGGTACTATTACGATTTGTAGTGCTTTCGTGTGTGTATACATTGCTACTATGTGAGTAAACGCGCGGCCGGCTTCTTTTGACACTATATTTTTCGAATTAGGTTGGAGAATTGGACCTCGGGTAGCGAACAACAGCCGCTTCAGTAACAACAACTGTAAGCGTAACGAGAACAGCAGCAACAACAACAACAATCACAACAGCAGCAACAACAACAACCACAACGGCAACAACAACAGCAACAACAACAATACGAGCTGTTTTAAAGCCGTGTAGGCTCCCGGTCCGGTCGTCATCAGAGATCCAATCTCCTTTTTACCTCAGTCAGTGAGTAGCAGCCATTGGTCATTGTTGCGCTCGAAGTACAATGTACCGTCACCGCCGTCCAGAGCTGTTCAGCTGATCACGGAGTGGAACAACGTCTTCTCGCCGCGTCGCCGATGAGTTCAGCGCTCCCCTCCAGCTCGAGTCTTCGCCGACTGCCGCCATCACCACTATCATCATCCTCATCATCAGCAGCAGCAGCCGCCGTATCGGCATTAAAATCAGCATTATCACTTCTCATTGCCGTCACCCTATTACTGTTCGATGGCGAATGTACAACATGACGTCCTCTTGGTGCGCCGCAAATAGACTAACAACAACTAGCTCTCTTTCTCACTCTCTAAGTGTACATATATATATATATATATATATATTATATATAGTTTCAGAATGCATCTGTCGGAACCAATGTATTCGTGTTTGTTTGTTGGCCGGTGTCCCTCGTTTTCAGCTGTCATCTTCACTTTCCGCCGCACGGTAGTATACAGCAGCAACAGCGTCGGTCAGCTCCGAGAGCGAAAGAAAGCGAGAGGGGGAGAGAGAAGAAAGAGAGAAAGAATGAGATAGAGAGAGAGCGCAGAGAGCAAAGGGGAAGAAAAGGCAACAGGAGAATAGGCATGGTATTATATCGCAAGAGGCGGCAGTCCAGCCGGTCCATCGGCCGTCCAGCCGGCACAAGTGGCAGGAGAAACGAACTTCTTCCCTGCGTTCTCCTCCCCCTCCCCCTGCGTTCTCCTCCCCCTCCCCCTGCGTTCTCCTTCGCCTCCCCTCACCCCCACCCCCCACCCCTTCCGCCCCCCAATCGATCGTATGTCGGTCCGTCTGTATGACCGTTTGCCGCCTGAGCTTCCTCCTCCCGGGCGTTCGTCGTTGTCGTTGTTATTTCGATTTTTCCTTTAAACAAATCTTGACTGCGAGTTGTTGCTGGCCGTGAGTGTGAGCGCACGCGCCTCTGTGCGGGGCTCTGTGCAGGGCTCTGTGTGGGCATTGCTGCTCGATCGCTATGTGTCTTCTTTGCGTCTTCAACAAGTTTAAACAAGCCAGCCAGCCAGCGCAGTGAGCGAGTGGTCGTCAGTCGTGTTCATCCACGCCCCCATCTCTCCTCTGCGCTTCGTGTTCATGCTGCCTTTCATTGTCATCGTCGTCGTCGTTGTCGTCGTCGTCATACTGCATTTGCTTGTTTGTTTGTCTTGTTCGAGTAGCAAACGAGAAGAAAATGACGCCAATAACAACAACAACGAAACTGAAATAAAGGGTGCTTGTGGCGGTCAATATGTAGTCGCGGTCTTCGTTGTTGTAGTCGGTCGTAACACATATTCAACAGCAGTCGAACTGACCGGAGATCGTCGTCTACCACTGCTGCTGTGGTTCAAGTCGTTGTCGTGCTGTTGTTGTTGTTTTTGCTATTGTTGTTGTTGCTGTTGTTGTTGCTTTTGCTGTTGTTGTTGTTGTTGTTGTTGTTTTTGCTGTTGTTGTTGGTGGTGGTGCCAAGAAAATCGGAAGGAAGAGGGGAGATCGGTCCAAACGTACGAAAAGACTGACATGCAGACAGACAGACAGACAAACATGCTTCGTGCGTTGATTGTTGCGACGCTGCTGTGGCGGCAGCCACCGATCACAAGTTGGCTCTGTGTGTGTGTACATACAGCGAAGAGATATTGTTTTCGTTGGTTGTTTTTTCGTCGACGTTCAAATCAACTCGCATCTTTGTCTAATCGCTCAGTTTAGCGCCCGCCTCGCGCACGTTGTTCGTGCACGTATACATATGCTCGTCTCGTTGTGTCGGCTATTGTTACTGCGACAGACACTGGGAGCTGCTGGAGAGGCTGGACGTTGAACATTGTCGACGACAACGACGATAACAACAACAGCAACAACATCAACAATCAACAACAGCAACAACATCAACAATAACATCAATATCAACAACAACAACAGAATGACACCGAATGTGGCAGAAACAACCAAAAGCAAACAGGGGCACAATTTAAACAAGATCGAGAATGAGAAAACAAGCACAAGAGCCATAATGCAGAACTGCAGAAACTAAGTCTTATAATTATTGTAAATTAGTATTTATACATTTATTATAACTCTGCCTTTTTTTCTGCCTTTTTTTCCTACATAGTTGTGCGAAATCTCTGTTTGCGGGAGAACCAGTCAACGCATGAAGGAACCGATTACACCGGCGTGTTCGGAGGAAAATTGCACAACGGAAGACACTTCACTAGCTTGCGTAGCAAAAAGTTAATACCCAGATTAAGGAAAGTCATGAAAAGTCGATATATTACGTTAACGCCTTTTCATAAAAAATCGTAAAATTTTTCCATTGCGACCAAAAATGTACGTCCGAAAGACCACTCTCACGCAATAGCAAATTTAATGCTCATCATTTTCATATCAAGATGATGGTGCTGCGTTACGTAGTTGTCAAGTCACTAAGCTTTTTCGATAGCCATATCGAAAGCAAAGGCATGCATATTTCCATAGGGCGTATGAGAAAGTTAGGTACATATTTTGAGGTTTGGTAGAACTCAACACTAGAATAAATTTTCCTAGTGGAAGGAGGGGGCGGAAACGTCTTGGCAATTTTTTACGGTTCTGAACGTGAAAACTTGCAGTGGTCTTTCGGGCGTACATTTTTGGTCGCAATGGAAAAATTTTACGATTTTTCATGAAAAGGCGTTAACGTAAAATGTCGACTTTTCATCACTTTCCTTAATCTGGGTATTAGCTTTTTGCTACGCAAGCTAGTGAAGTGTCTTCCGTTCTGCAGAATTTTCCTCCGAACACGCCGGTGTAATCGGTTCCTTCATGCGTTGACTGGTTCTCCCGCAAACAGAGATTTCGCACTATGTAGGAAAAAAAGCAGAAAAACTACTTTTATAAACTTCACTCTCTCTCCTAAACAAGACGTTTCCACGTCTTCCCTTCATAGGGAAAACTTATTTTCTTGCCGAGTTCTATCAAACCTCGAAATGCGTGCACAATAATATGAATGACCCTGTATATATATATATATATATATATATATATATATATATATATATATAAACCTTAAAAACCAATCTGCTCACGCAATCGCTGTTTCTACTACTGTGCCTACCTATTGGACGCTACCTACGTTACCTATCTTTGCTAAGTTTTAGAAAATCTAAACTTTGTATATATATATATATATATATATATATTGTTTTTCGAATTTATACTTATTTACGTATACAGCTCTTTACTGGTGGCGGTCTTTGACGGCCTTGTTTTGCAATGCTCCTGGAAAAGCGCAATAGTTCTTTAAAGCACACCTTACAACTACGTGAGGCGTAGTCGGTTGGTGTCACCATAGTGGATTGAGTGAGCAAAGCAGTGAGAATGACTAATTTGTGAACGTTGGAGTTGCTACGGCCGTTGAAATCCGAAGGGTTGTACGAATGAGTGGTTCTAATAGACTAGGTTCCATTTCGGTTTCTGCTAGTTCACTGTGTAAACAAACGCTTGTGACAGGCCTTCGATCAGTGATCGTGACCAGTGTCGCTATGATCATTAATCTACGATGCACATGTAGAGTTATCGCTGGAACGCGACTCCGACCAAACGTTTGTTGACAAAAACCTATTAGACGCAGAGTCAACTCAATATCGGGTCAAGAGTAATTATACTCACCGTAACAGTGTCCTTCCTTCCTTCTAAATAAGCCTCTGAATCACAAGGTATTGTAGACCGTTTGGGCCAAAAGCGGGCAGAACTGGAAGATAACGAAAACAAGGCATAAGGACCGCCGAGTTTTGCCGTCCGAAATGTTCATACTGCGAAATGCAAATACTAAGCCAGACGTTATCAAATGTACCCAATACACCTCACTCGCTGATCGATAATGATATGGACAACGAGGCTGAGATGGCACCAGAACGCAAATAACCGTGCTGACAGAAACAGCATTACAATTAGTCTTATGGTAATGGCGATGTCAAGACGAATGAAACCCCCACAGACGACACTTGGAGCTACTAGTGAAAAAACGACGAATTGCGAGAAAAATAACGCTTCTCTGAAAAAAATGGTTTCACGAAGGCTCACGAATTCGGTAGGAATTCCCCCGCAACGCGCAAATCCAGAAAATTGTACCCTAAACACAGAATTTGTAGTACCGCGTAGCATTAGTACGTCCCGTAGGGTAGCACCACATTGTATATCGTGTTTATAAAATCAATCGTTACGGCTAAACGTACGTCTGTAGCCAATGAACCATATTACAAGCCTGGCAACGGTGCCGAAAAAGGCATACCACGAATTTGCAACAGAACTGACAATTGTAACAGCTTGTATGTAAACAAAGTGAGTTGATCATAATAACATTAATATATAATTGCGTACCTTTTAATAAATGGAAGCACTGCTTTCTATGTTTGGGATATGTAATCAAATAATAAACGTCTATATATATATATATATATATATATATATATATATATATATACATAGCATACTCTAGCAGAATTGACGCAGTTGTGCTACTACGGATTAAGTTTCTGCGACGAAACATTATTTAGTTTTCGGCTTAGCAGAGCCCAGCTCAAGAACTTCTTTTCGTTCCGTCCTTGCTGCCCGCTTACTGTGCAGCCTTTTTGCCTCGCCGCGTTACGACACCGGAAGCTTCATGCGACTGCGATTCAAATCAAAGTTTAGTTTTGTATTTGGTTGCTGCGTGATGGGTGACGCCGCCAGATGCGCTGGCTACTTACTTGGGCAACTGTTGCGGTTTCAGCTTTGCGGTGAACCGGCGGTAAACCGGCAGCGGCGGCGCCCGCTTCGATTCATCGATTCACACAACTAGAAAATCCGCTTGCCTGAACGACAGACGGTAACGAAGCAAGACGAGTGGGTCGGCCGTTGGATCGGTGGGTCGCTCGGGGGTTGGTGGGTGGGGGTGCGCGCAACCCCTGAGGGTAGCCGAGTAAATATTTGTTCCTCCTTCTCGCTCCATCTCTCGAATAGTCACGCACGCGTACTCGCGCCCGCATTGTCGTATTGCGGTCTGTCTGCACGACTGCTGCTGCATTTGCCCGTTGCCGTTTTTTTTCCCTCGAGTGGCGGATTAAGAGTAACTTTTGTAATAAATGCAACTGCTCTCTGCAAGACTTGTTCGCCTTCGTTCTATGTCAGTGCCTCTCTTTCGAGCGTGGGCACTTTTCTCCCTCTCTGCCTCTCGTGATCCCTTCCTCACTTGATTCTCGAAAATCAAGCGAAATTAAAAATGTATTACAAGATGTTTTGCACTTCGTAGGTCATGCGTTTATGGTTGGATGGATGAACAAAGCTGGCTGCGTCGAGTGCTTGAAGCTGCAAACAGTGCAGTACAAGCCTCTCCCGAACCCGCGTAGTGTGTTCAGCTACGAGCAGGGCAACATTCTAAGACTTTTGAAATCGCGCTCGCCTAGCGGCCTTGTGAGTCAGGCGGAAGCACAGTGGGAAATAGTGCGCTTGTTTTGTAACAGAAGGCAGGCACTGCGGAATCAGGTTATGGCCAACGTTCTGGTTCCCAAAGGCTTTTTTTCGTGAAATTGATTTTTAAAAATCCTTCGAAAAGAACACATTTGAAGGGCTTTGATGTGCACAAATTCTCAAAGAGTACGCAGCCACTAAGCTTCCTTGAGAAGATCAGACGGGCAATGTTGCCACTTACAACGAAAACGAGGTCAAAATTTGGCTCTAATGCGATAACAACTCATTAACAGAAACAGATTTGTCTTTCACAAAGATAATGCATGCCCTTGTATCAGCTACTCTTGTATTCGGACTGTACTCATTTAGACTAGAATTAATTTCAGTCGCTTGCAAATTTGTCTATATTTAACTGAGGGAAATATTCGTTCCTGGAAAATGCATATTTAAGGCCAACAGTTTTTCTTTACCGTAGAAAAGTTTGCTTCAGCAGAGTAGATATTAAAGCCCTAGTCGGTTCTTAACAAAAAGTCATGATCCCTGCGGACGGTATTAAATGTAGCCGCATGTTCAAACAAATGAATATAACTGCTGTGGTAAAACCGGCAGAAACTCTTGTATGCGATATACAAGTATTTTTAACGTACAATCACAAAGGCCCCAAAACAATGCAATACTCAACATATGTATGTGTTAGACTGTTGCGATAGCACTCGATCATTATGCTACTATATATATAGCCTAGGAAATCAAACTATATCATGGCAAGAGCAGTAAGTATTGTAATTATTATTAGCCGGCCAAACTTTGCTGCTTTGTTTCAAACGACACAACGGTCTCTAGTATAACATAGCTCCGAATTTATGACAACTGTCACTTGAGATGTCATTGAGCTTTAGGACGCTTCACTTTTTCACAGGAGCTGCCCTTAACCCTTCACCTGGCAGGTTAACGTGTTTTTGTTGCCACATCGTCAAGCTGTTTGCTTTTTTTTTGCTGCCCGCTGGTTTCGACCTTCGCCTCTCGCCTCCTCCGCCTCCGCCGAGTACTGTAGCGTGCTGTAACCTGCCGAACCTGCCGAAATAACTAAATCTTGGAAAAGTTCGCGACACCGTTTTTCATCGGATCTCGGTGCAGGTGCGATTGTCAGGCCTCGATGTCGTCGTCGGCGGCGGTTTGACAACCGCTGTCGCTGCTTCCAGCGTCGTTAATCACGTGGGACGGCGGCGTCCGTCGAGTTGGAGCTGGAGCAGCGGCAGCAGACAGTGGACGACGGAAACGAGACACGTGTAGACTTGAAGCGCCGAGTCACGTACGCCGATTTCTCAATCTGTCTGCTGCCGCAGCTACCGCATGAACAAGGCTGTCTAGCTTCGCGCTGGATGTTGGCACTTCTCATCGAGGCGAGAGGCCTTTAAAAAACCTCAATTGTGAACATAGCCGGACAAAAGCTAGGCGCGCGCAAACAAGCGACGACCGATCAAGGACGGCTGATATAGAGAAAAAAAAACGCCGTGTCCAACACACAGCATTTATTTATGGGTTGTGCGCAAATTGTTCTCCAAGACCACAACATCTTGGATGGTGATTAGGCGTTCAACGTCATATACGTGTACATTTTAAAGTAATAGCAGTTGTATCAACATTAACTACAGCATTAACTACAACATTGGCTGCTAGTAATTCAAGTAGAAGAAATGGAAAAAAACAACAACAGTAACAATGCAACGAAAGCAACAAACACAACGGCAAATTATGAGTCATAAAAACAGCTATAAATAATAGAACCGCATGGCATATCGTTTGAGCAGACGAGTGTAAAAAACATTGTGTAAGTGTAAAACTTGATGTTATTATGTTAGTACGTTTAAATAATAATAATAATAATAATTATTATTATTATTATTATTATTATTATTATTATTATTATTATTATTATTATTATTATTATTATTATTATTATTATTATTATTATTATTAATATTATTAATGTATGAGGCGCTTGCCAGGTGCAACACCGAGCCAACGCGAAAACTCGCGCGTTCGGCAATTCGGAGCCGGCGTTTTTGCACGTCGTTTCATCCTTCTTTAGTTGGTCGTCCGAAGACGGCGAAGCCCTCTGTCTACGAGCCGGGCTGATGCGATGACATTTCTTATAAGAAGCGTAGCCAGGCCTAGGCTAGCGTCTTTGCGCAAACGAAGTAATGAAGACAAATCGACGCATCATTCCTACGAGAGTAAACAGACGGTCGTCTATCCGTTATCGCTATGAGAGAGAGAGAAGAGAGGCATTTTCTCTTCTCGGAGTGCGGGTGCTGCTCGAGGCATCAGACACAGATAGCATGCATTGTGTTGTACCCGTCCTCCTAGCTAGAGGTTGTAAACGCCATTTTACGAATGTGGACCTCAGATGCCTCGTTCGGCGCAGGCTCGATGTTCGCCCGGACGATCCACTAAGTCGAGCTGCGTATTCTTCCGTACGAGCGATGGTCAGTCATGTGGCGAACGTTCCACTGTGCTTCTGAAGTGACCTAATCGTGGTGTTTATAGTAACCAACTCTAAGCTCCGCTAAAGTCAAACCAACTGAACTAACTTGTATCTATAAAAAGGAAAACGGACACATATAACTAACCCTTCGCTTTATATTAGCCGTAGCGGTTGGGATCGTCGGACATTAGGAGACTAAGGGAATTCAAGAGGTGCAGATATATTTGCCCATATAGGTTTATAGAGAGAGATAAATATAAACTAGATTTAGAAACTGTAGAAGATGAGAATGCGGCAAATCACTGAATATTGATAGTAAGGGTCGAAGATCGCAAAGGCTAGACTCTTTCGTAACAAGTATCTATAGAATGATACTTCTGGAGTCTCTGGACCGGCCTTCCTGCAACAGTAAGGGATATCTAAGAACTAGAACAAGATGCTTTATATATACACCAACCGAAAGATGCCCCAAGCTACCGTAAAAATATAAAGCTTTCGCACTTTAGCGAATACCATGTGCCCGATCGAGGGTTTAAATTCATAACGGCTTTCCCCTAATACAAATTTTAAACTATATTTACAACTGAAATTATATTTTTTTTATCGACGTCTACACTATTATCTGTAAATTATACTTTATATATATACATTTGTTATAAAGTCATCAACAGCGTGGCAAATTTATTTTTGTATAATGCAATAAAGTAAGCTTGCCTAAATTTAAACGAAAAAGGGACAGTGAAGGAAAGATAGTCGTCACAAAAACAGAATTAAAACCTTCACAGAAAACCCGTCGATCGGGGCATCCTTTAACAACGAATTTTTGACCCTTCCGAACACTCAATCGCACTAGCATATTGCTACACTTTCAATATATATATATATATATATATATATATCTACACTTGAAGCGAGAGGTTTAGGGTCCGCTGGTAAAGAAAGACCTGATGGGGTGACCATTGCATTATGGTCACATGGGAAGTCCCTTGCTTGGGATGCAACGGTTTCGTGCACCACCGCGGCTTCCTATTTACACCACAGCTCAGTTGAGCCGGGTGGGTGGCAAAGCACGCGGACGCCAGAAAACGCGTTAAATACGCTGGACTGGAAACAAGATATACTTTTGTGCCTATTGCCATGGAGACGCTAGGGCCAATCAGCAAGGGAACTGAAGCATTTCTTAAAGATTTGAGTAAGCGAATTCAGGATGTCACAAGCGACCGAAGAGAGGGTCAATTCTTAAGGCAAGCGTTGTCTTTGGCCGTTTGCAGAGGGAACGCGGCATCTATTTTGGACGCCATGGAATTAAATAATTATTTAAATAATTTGCAATACGTTCAGACCTTACAACTGTAACATTGTTTAACATATAACTAAAAAAAACAATATATATATATATATATATATAGACGCTTAAAGGTTTCATCAATAACAAGAGCCACAAAAAGTATGCGTCTCTACAAATCATATTCAATATTACCTCCAAACTTGATCTAACCTAGTTATAAATAACTCATGTAGGTGTCAAAGAACAGCTGTAGTTAAACTAACCTAATTGCGCTTCTCAATTTTAACACGCCGAGCTTCCCAAAGTTTTGGACGTTAGGTAACAACCTTGCAACAGCCACATGTCTAACTACTTCCATGTTCCTTATCATCAATATAAAAAATAAATGTTTGAAATGTGAGGGCCTGCCGAGCTTCTTAAACGGCAATAAAACCAACAAGCACTCGCAGCAGACATACGCACGCAGAGCATAACTTAAGACCCCTAAGACAACCGCTTTCTATAGAGGTTAACTTATCTGTAGAAGATTCACCAGCACATACGTGGACAACAGTAACGTTACTCCGTGTTCCGTGAAATTCCGATTTTGAGTCACCTAAAATCTTAAACTTACGTTATATTGGTGGAGGAGGAGCTGTTTCACTGTTTGTCTGCATCTACGTGAAATTGCCGAACCTAATACGATCAAAAGAGTTAACGCAAGAATTATTACAATTTAGGGACGATGATGATGCCAAGTCGTATTAAGCTTGCACATTCTCCTTCTAATTGAGTGGTGCTTAATTGCGCTTAGCAGAGGGACGGCTTATTGACTAAGCTTACACAAGATCACTCAGCGGTGATGTGCGGTTAACGCTGTTGTCGAAGTAGCCATGGCACGTGGCGAGTGTCAAACGACACTCTCTTAAAATGTCATTTATCCGGCGGCACACCTGAGGGCTGAAACGAGAGCCCACGTGGATGGCGTCCAATGACTGCAAACACGACACATAGCACAGCACGTTGAGGATGCTATCCTATCGCCGCCGAAGTTGACAGCGTAAGGGGGTCAGAGCCTTGCGTGTGGGCGCGTTCGTGTGCTCGAGATATTCAAGCATCATATTTGTTCTGTATTCGATTCACATACACCTGCAGGCCACGCGCAAAGTACGTTGAGAGCCAATAGGGGTGGATATAGTGTCTGTGTGTCTGTGTGTGAGTACATTTGTGTAGATGTGCTAGGGAACGGGACAGCAAAGAGAGAGAGAAGGAGAGAGATGAGAAATGGATAGGAGAAAGAGAAATGGTAGAAATGGTTGTAGAACGCGTGCCACAAACGAGAAGGCAGGACAGAGACATTGCCATGAGAGATGTCGGCCGTCGTATTGCGGCTCGGGCTGCATGCGGCAAGCGCCATCGCCGCCGAGGGGTCTAGTTCCTTCCTCTATTCGGCGGGAACGTTCGAAAATCGTTGTCACACGATCCGAATACGAAGTGCCGCTGGTGGAGAAGCCCCCTCGAGGTTGGGGACCCACATCAAACATGCGCTCCACGACGGCGACCATCCGGCCACATAACTGACTGCTATCAGCGGTTTTTATTCCTAAGTGCTCCCAGCCCAGCCCAGCTCAGCTTGATGGTTGGTGGTGACTACATCGTAATGGCCGTGATCGTGATTGGGGCACCGAGGCCCCATTTCAACCTTTGGAGCGGCCATGTCGGCTCATAGTCGGCTTGAAATTATCGATGCAGGTCGTCATCGTAGTCGACGCTCTGCTTTTCTGCGTCTATCTCTCGCGCCTTCTCTTACACATATGTATCCTCTGCGACAGTTCGGCGTTGTGGTTTGACATTGTCATTTGTCTCGTCTGTGCAGAGCATACCCATTGATACTGCAACCCCAGAGCAACGGGGTTGCAGTATCAATGGGTATGCTCTGCACCCCATTGTTGTTGTTGTTGTTACACACAAACGTCACTCTCCGCCGTACTTGAGCACTGACCCTGCTGGAACCTTTTGCGGGAGTGCGCCACATTGCATTGCCAAGCGGCGAAAACACTACGAACTTGAACTGTCAAATCAAATGCTATTAACATTTAGTGTGAGGTCATGTTTTTTATGACGTGCCCAGGTTTCTTTAACAGTCCCTGTGGCAGTATAGTCGCTTCTTTGCATTGTATTTAAAAATATATAATATATGAGGGACAATTGCAGAATAGTATTGAAAGTCTACTGGAGAATTCTAGAACGACACTAAATAAACTATCATATTATGTTAAACGAAACGAAATTACCCTTTACAAAATACACTTTGGCCAACATAGTAACACAAGGGTTGCTCATGTAGAAGGTGAACAAGGTTAAAAAAAACTCTTTATTATAAACTTAACAGAAATTGCTTCTAGTGTCCAAACATTGATCCCATCGATTCAGCGGGTTCATGCTCACGGTGTAGATTTAGTGGGTTGTGGCTTAACGAAGTTCTGCGCTACTTCTTTTACTTATTGCACAAATAAAAACGTTTTCTTTACAAATTTTGCTCAAGTAGTCCAAAAATATGATAATCACATGGCGACAAATCCGGGCTATATGCTGGGTGTCCAAACCATTCTTTTGGCCGTCTGGGTTTCATAAGAGTACTGCAGTGCTGTGCAGACTTGATAGTGCAGTTGTATGGCAGGTAATAAACCAAAAGTGGCCCACGTTCATCAAAGAAATATATTAACATCACATTCCTTGCAGCCGTTGATTTCTTCGGTGGCAGCAATGATGCATACTCGTTCTCTTTTATTCTGGTGTGCAGTGCTGACACTACAACCCTTCGACCGCAATAATGCGGTATAGAAATGCCAACCAATAATAATGATCTTCGTTATAGCAGGCCAAAATTTTGCAGACTGCGACTCATTGGTTCTGTTTTGTGAGCAGGGTTGAGGTGTTTTGGTACCGACGCCGCGCACATTACTGTAATGCAGGTGTTGGTAAATGATTGATAGTACCGTCCCTTCATCCTGACAAACTGTTGTACATATTTTACCAGCCGTACTATTTTATCGATTATCTCTACTCATTTTATCGACAACGGTAATAGATTCAGTGTCCGTCAAAGTGTTTGTTTGACCTAGTCTAGACAAATCCGATATTGATTTCCGCCCTTCACGCCTACGTGCATTTGTTCATAAGAGTCACAAACACAAAGCAAATTTGTCCATAGAAATTTTCACCGACGGCGTGCTATTCTGATGGCTTTTGGATTTAATTATATAACAGCTAGGCTAAACGTCAATCCCGAACTGGCTATGCTGTCTAGAAGAGTTACTCATCCGCCATAGTTACGGAGTAAAAGGCGTTCGTTGGTATTGTTTCAAGGTGCTCTAGCGATGATTGGTAGAGCCGCAGTTTAACGTTTGGTGTGTTCCTAGTAACAATATATATATATATATATATATATATATATATATATATATATATATATATATATATATATATATATATTTAATGAGGTCTCATCATTTAATAAACTGCGTAACTTTTGTGGTGGCAGGAACGACCGAGAAGGCTGCGGCCTGACAACAACGCTTCGAGGCCGTCCCGTCGGTCTCTCTTCGCGCCACACAGGACAAGAACAAAAGTATCCCATTGTTTGACAAAGCTTGATTAATGAAACGCTTCGTACCACCGTCAGTGGCGTCGGAGTAAGGGCAGCGGCAAATGGGGCATGTGGGTTGCTTGAAAGGTGGATGATAGGTTTTGACCGGTACTACTACTACTACTACTACTACTGCAGCCGTACGACTGACCGAGATGGGGCGCGAGAGCCCCCAGCGAGCGAGAGGGGGTGAGGTCTCGATCTGGCGCCCGCCACGCTCTAGACCGCCGAGACCGGGACAGGTTACCAACAGGCCCGAGTTGTCGGAGTCCGACTAAAGCGTCGGGACAGCTTTGAACTGAACGTGCCCCTGAGTGATCACCGTCGGCCATGCTGTCTAGAGCGAGGCCAGTTGCTTGCTGCATGTCCTGCATGCGACTACGGCCCCACACACCACTGTGGCCGACTCGGGGGCCGTCGGTGCCGGCCACGTAAATTGCAATGCGTAGCTCTCGCCTTAGTTCGCGATGAGACTCGTAGTCGAAGAGATAGAGAGAAATACCCCACTACTATCACGACCGCAGCAGCAGCAGGGATAGTCCCGGGGGTAGCCAAGCGTGGCCGTCTGGGGACACTTCACATTTCGATCCTTCATCTCTCCCGCTTACTGGAGGATACATATGTGTACATGACTAAGTGAACGCTAAATTAAATGCTTTTACACAAAATGCTCTGCATATATAAATATCTATATATATATATATATATATATATATATATATATATATATATATATATAAATATATATATATCGCGTGAAAATACATGACAAGTTGGCTAAAGTAGTGAAATAGTTGCTTTCTGTAACTTTGATAGGACCATCGCAAAATCCTATCATTCCAAACCGATACTAGCGGTTTATTTTGGAGTGCTACTACAGCTACTAGTAAACAGAAAATGTGTCTGAATTTAGTGATGTTGAAATTAGACGGCTAATTTGTAATTCTAGTAAACAGCGATGTTTTTCAAATATAAAATTATATTTTTCTGTTAGAAACACCGTACTAGGGAATGCCCCTGGGGAGGCTGGTCAAGTTTCTCAAGAGCGCTGGCGATGAGATTAATAGTCTAGGACACTTGGAAATGCCAGCAGCTTTCAGTACAGGTGAAGCTCTGAATTGTGTCGAGTGCAATTTGCGACGAACCCAGCACAGCATGGGCGTCGAGCAACAAGGGCGGTCGCTGAGTCCGCCGCCTTCCGCCGCCCGACCTACTAGACTTGCGGCGTGAACCGTAGACAGCTTTAGTGTCGTCCCATAGTAGCCGTGGCAGTCCATGCCATTGGTTGTAGCCAAACGTGTCATCGTCGCACGTTCTCGTCTTTTTACCGCTGTCATTGCCATTGGTGCTGTCCGGCCCAATTTAATTCAGAGCTAAAGTCAGTCACGTTGCGTTACGTGTTAGCCGGTGTCATGCATTACTGGTCCCTTGGTCTGTTTTCGCTTCTCTCTTTTCTTCTTCTGCTCCATCTTTCTCTACCTTGTCCGAATTTTTGCGAATATTTTTTCGGCTATCTTCTTCTAGTTTTTTCGCTTTCGGCACTGATTAGCTGAACGGTTCCACGCTAAAGTACATTGTGTCGATGGACTCGTTCTTCAAGCCTCCCCAACAATGCCGCCTTCTGCTCCACTACATATAGCGACCACTACGACCAGATCGATTTCTGTATGTAAAACTTTCTAGTTGCTACTTCGTTTTTTCGCGCTCGTTTTCCTTCACTATTTTGGCAACTGCATGACAAACGAGGGTGTTTTGCGGCAGACAAAACACCAACGGGAAGATCAAAGCCTACATCAATGCATCCATCCAGGCGGACAGGTGGGTGTGAGACCTGTTGAACCTGTCTGTAAGCGGCGGCTGCTGGTCGGAGAGCCCTTCGTCCTTTTGATCTCCTCTTAATTCATTTTAGTTGTCAAACTCTCTGTCTTCACTTGCTTGGCTTGTCTGTTGGCCGTGCATACCGTCCGGGGCGGTCAGCCTTAGAACTTTAAGCGCTGTATAGTCTCGTTCGTCAATTAGGCTCTTTCTCTTTTTTTCTCCATATATATATATATATATATATATATATATATATATATATATATATATATACACATATATGTAAGCGTATATAAACATGCGTATCGTCGTGTGTATATATATTAGGAGAGAGGCCGCACACAACTATGACTAGAGTAGAACTGTATCAGCTGTAACAGTTGCTCAGTAGTGCATTTATGACGAGAAGAGGGGTAAACGCTTCTGCGATTTGTCAACATAGATCGGCGCATTATCAGCTCGCGGAGCAGCAGTAGCTGCGGCAAGCCGCGGAGAACGGCGTTCTATTTATACTAAGCATCAAGCCAGAATACTCTTTCTTGCCTCCACATTCAGCGATACTCAAAACGGATATATGAGGTCGATTATGTCAGCACGAGATATACACATATATATATATATATATATAGAGAGAGAGAGAGAGAGAGAAAGGTAGAGAGATATCGATAGAGAGAGAGAAAGAGATGGAAAACAAACCGTCACATGACTAGGAATCGAGGGGGATTGAGCAAAAAACCACGGCCACAGTGAGACCGCGGCCGGAGGAGGGAAGCTTGTGGAGAAGGCCGCTCGACGTGCAGAACAGCTGCGGCTGCCTGTTACCCTGCGCCTGCCCGGATCACAGTATCGGAGCAGTTCTCGAAGAGTGGAGCCGTCTTAGCTCTGGATATGGAAGAGATTGGCCTAGCTATAGATATAGGATAGACAACTAGTGAAAAGACCGGACAGAAAAAAATAGGGTTGGTGGCGGGTTGGGGACGAGGGGGGGAAGAATTCAGTAAAGAATAGAGTTTGGTGCTCAACACTTGGATACGGTCGTTCGTCAGTGGCACCGCTGCTTCTGCGGTTCCTGTAACTAACAGTGTGATGGCGTGACCAGATCAAACAAATAGATAGATAGATCCATAGATGCATAGATAGCCGGCCGCCAACAAGCCTGTCTTCGTGCAGGGCCGGGAGTAGCTCTCTTTCCTACGTCGCCTATGATATGTTGTTGCTGGTGTTGTTGTTATTGTTGTTGTTGTCGTCGTCGTCAACATCGTCTGCTACTGCTGCTACCACTGCTAGCAATAGACGACATGCCAAATCGGTTCGCCAGCCTGTCTTAACGGAGGACTTAATATTGAGCTGCTAAGGGTCGTCTCTGACGGAGAGAGAGAGAGAGAGAGCTTACCGTAAGAGACATGCACGAACCTATTGGGAAGCGGCTCTAATACTTCGACTGAGTGGTGCCAGTAGTGGTAGTGTAGTAATGGTAGTAGTAGTAGTAATGGTAGTAGCATTTGTCGCTGTCTACCCAGGGAGGCGGAGAAAGAGAGAGAGACGACTAAAGAGTGGCATGGAAAAAGATGAAAGCAAGAGAGAGAGAGAGCGGGCTTAAGGGGCACAGCTCTAATAACGACTGACGCGATATGGAGAAGGTCTAGGGAAATGAAACGCGCATTACTGCGATACCCGTTTGTATAACGACAACATGTGTCAGTTATGTCAACGGCTGTCGTCAACAACAGCAACAGCAGCATGAGTTAAAGTGCACATGCGCACCCCGAGTAAACACGTTTTGCTCTTCGACCCGTTCACGTTAACGGTGGTATTTCTCATTAACCAACCAACCAACCGGTCCACTGCAGAACGCTGCGCCAGCACATGTCATCAAAGACACATTGTAACTCGTTGAGGCCTAAGATCGCCAGCGAAAAAAGCAACGTTAAGAAAATCGATTCTGTACATTGTGAACGTGCAACCAAGATTTTACCAGTACATGGCCGCTGCTAATCCCTGTACACGCGGCAGTGATTTGCAATGTCCACGAAAAGCAGCTTAATAACAAAAGTAAAACAAACTCGTAATACGTTCAAAGATTGTTTATGAGGCAAAGCAGTGACCTTACAGTTCCGCCCATTCCGCTTCATTGTGGACTGACACGACATCTATAGTAGGTTCAGTTACTTCGTGTAGTTTTTTGTACTTAATCTACTGCTGCGATTCTTTTTACAATGATATAACATACGTTAACCTAACACGAGGGTGTTCCAATAACATTCTATACAAAAATACAAATTGAGAACCAGACGTAAAGTATTTGAATGTGGTTTTTCCATTTGACCGACAAAGAATGCCAAAAATCCATCACTTTTCCAACACAAACATTCTCGAGGTAGTATGAGATGACCATTTATTGGACTATCGCTTTCTGTCTACATTGAAAAAGCGCGTGGATTTAGACGCCTGGCGGCTTAGCCACATTTGGCGATCTTCTGAGTAATATACTTTCGATTAGAATCTAGTGCATGTAAGCAAACAGCATAGTGGCCTGTAGGGTTGTAGACAATGGAATGCAATTGTCGGTTTCCAACCGTGCTTATCGTACAATAGATCGCACCGATTTTAATTATATCCTTGACAAGCGAGTGATCTCCGTTTCGCACGATTCGTGACCAAGTTGTAATTAAGTTCCATTATATAAAGTTTCGAGAACATGTTGTTGAAGTAGAACGAGCATTGTCTGTGGGATGTAACTTGGCATTTAGGTCTCTCATTGTTAGAGACATTACTAACTTTTGTTTCAAGCCATATAACGCGTTTATAGACCCAAAGATATTTTATTGTTCAGCGATAAGGTTGCCCAGCCTATTCGATGGTAATGCGCTACCGGAGAAGGTTTGCAGTTGGTTTAGTAATCTTGTGTGTCAGCGCTGTAAAATTACATGTAATAATATTGTAATAATCATCAGTCACCAGCATGGCGGCGCCTGTGCAGACGCCTTTTGTGTGTGCTTTATTAGTAAGCCACATTTTAATTCAAAATACAACTGTTAGCAAAGAGTGCGTGACAGTGTTTTACGGCCACAGACTTTACGGCCTACCAAGACACTCACGGCAGACCCACAACTCTAAGATAACCTCACCAGCGGGGTGAGTTTGTCTATGCGGCCATACCGGCGGTGCTTTACGAAACGCCAATCGTTAAGCACATATATGCACTAGTGTTTGCACATTTGCTCCTGTGCGGAGATGTCGTGGTTAATTCAGGGCCACCATGCGTAACTTGTGCGGGACAAATGCTTTACGCAAAAGAGCGCACAGTTTGCGAAACAACTGGCACACAGGCACTGTACTTTCTAATTAACAGATATAAATAATTTGTACTGTAAGTCGTGCTTTTTGAGAGAGGTGTCAATAGATGTCACAAGATATTCAGTCCTGGTCAACCTGGCACCCTGTGATTGCACCACAAACTGTGAAACCCGCAAAAAAACAAATTGAAAATCTTACAAAGAAGATAGTTGGCAAGAATGGCCCAACTTCAAAAACAGCTGATCACCGAATCATCCAACGGTCCACTAGCAAACAACAACAGCATACAAAATGCCAGCACATAAACCTGCCCTCAGGTCGCAACGTCCCTATTCCACGTCGCCTCCACTTCAACATTAGCCAACAATGCAACGTCGCAAACGCACCCGGTAGGAAAACACGGAACGTGACAATTCTTGGCGCACAGTTGGAAAAGAAGGACGTGTCATGTACGTAGCTACAGAAACAAATAAAATGTTTCAGCTGAAAGCTGTAAAGGCACGCAATATACCTGAACGTTCAAGAGTCAGAGTGCCTTTTTTGTTAGCAGATTGGAGTTCTCGTACTCTGCAGACGCCCTCATGAAGTACGTCAGGGGAATTGTTGGGTCCGACACAGGCGTGAAAAGGCCGTAGCTCGTTGGTATGAATCAAACATACTGTACCAGCTACTACGTTCGGGTAGGCGCTGATAAGTTTATTGCCCTACTGAACCCGTAAATATGGCCAGAGGGTATATATTACAGCTAAAGCCTTATAGAGCTTATTATTTAATTTTATGATTACAGGGTCTGATAGAGTATATAATGCAGCAAACGTGGTAGGAGTTAACATTGACGCCAAGCGTTGCGAATATTACATAACATTTTTAGTCGAAACATTTGAAACAGATTTCACAGTTGCCCCTGATGTTCTGAGTCACAAAATATTTTAAGGGCTAGCGGCTAAATCAGAGGACTGGAGACGATCAAAATGAGACGTGTGCATAGGCGTGCGAAAGGAGGAGTATGCAGATCTCCTTTGTAGCACTGCCAGACAGATAATACTAGAACTGTTCGATTACTATCATATAGCCCATTAGAACAAACCGTCCATCAAATAGTGCAGGACATCTACACAAATGTAAACAATCATGTAACAGATAGTGATGTTAACTGTGATCTGACAAAATAAGATGCTAGGAAAGAGATTTTTAAAACTGGTCAACGAACTTTTTTAACGCTCTGACAACCACATTTTAGACGCTCGTAATGGACTAAGTTGCCTGTGGCACGATATCGCCTAAATGCATCTATCGTCATCGCGTTCTCGTACTGGAATTATATGGGCTTTCTCCAGCAGAGGTATATAGAAGCAGGGCAATGACAACCACGTCCAACAAATTCAACCAGCACGGCCGGGGCTCGAACTAGCGATGTTTTGCTAACCGTGGTTGCCATGGCAACGCCCCGTTTCGAACGGTGCGTTAACCGCCTAGGCCACCGCCACTACAACTTGAATTAAGCATTTCACAATAAATCTAATGACCCAACATATCTTTGTTGGAACGAATGCGGTGCAGTTGACATTGTTTCATCATCGATACCACAGGCAGCCAAGGCCATCTTTGATCTTTCCGTCATATCGTCGGCTTACGGTCGACCGTAAGCACTGTCAAGTGAAGATGAAGTTAGACCGAAACCAAGAAATGGGTACATCTTTATTAAATCGACCCTCTCGCTCATTGGAAGCAAGCATTATAGGGGCATATCACTTACAAACGTCCTGTACAAAATATTAAAGTCGCTGGTCATTGGTCGATTGTTATTACGCGCAAAAGGCAAAATATCGGCAGAACAATGCGATGTTTTATAGAGGCGATCGACATCAGATGCAGTTGCATTTGTTTTAAACTATGTATCACGCTGCTTCTCTAACAAACAAAAATACATATTGTAAAGGACGTTTGTAAATGCTATGCCCTTATAATTCTTTAGGTCCTGCTAATTTCCCGTTTTGCTTCGATATAAATGCGGCTTTGATTTCGTTCTCAGTAAAATCAACAGCTTCTTCTAAAGGGCCCACTCTTCATCATTTAACAGCGGGTTTGAAGGTACTGGTTCTCTCAGAAGAAGGCACGTTTGCCGTGCTTGCGGCACGTTTGCCGAGATTAGCCTAATGCGTTGTTGTTCCTCGTAGTACCGTCTCTTCTCTTTTTCACACTTCTAACTATTCGTTTTTATTCGGATTTGTTTAGTTTATTAATTTTTTTTAACTGCCTTTGATTGCCTCTTAAGAGACCGTTTACTAGACGCACTTTGCACAAGGTTCAACACAGCCTTTTAATTTCGTTCATAATATATTAGCGCAATATAATTTGGATAAAAAATGGCAACCACTACGCCTGTAACGCAAACTATCGGGGTAGACCAAGGATACTCAGCAAGTCCATTTCTTTTTAATTGTGTATGTGACTGGATTCAAAGATTTACTGCGTAACCTTAAAGCCCATTTTGCATTCTATACCGACAATCTAGTAATTTTAGTGTAATCTCGTACACATTTACAGTTTTATTTCAACGAAACTGCAAAATGGCGTTAAGAAAACAAGCTCAAAATTAACGCAGAAAAGCCAAAGGTCTTACGCTTTAGCAGAAGACGGTAATATGCAGCCAAGGATCATCGTCTATGAGTACATGAAGAACTACAAAAAGTAGCTAGCTCATTTGAGTTAGCTACTTATTTGAGTTAGATGTCTAGGCGTGACACTAACCCCCAGGCGCTCTCCTAGCAGACATGTCGAGAAAATACAAGCAAAAACTACGTCTGTATTATTTCTATTAGATAATACGCATGATGCAGACGTTAAAACAGGTATAAATTGCTTTGGATTAAAATACTCTCTGTATAAGCATACGTGCGTGTAAAAGGACTCTTAAAGTACGCGTCGGCAACACTTGCCTTAGCGGATTTACAGCGAATATTTTGGATCTATATCGAGCCTTTAGAGAGAACAGAAATTTGAAATTTGTAGCTGAAAACTATACCGGTCTAGACTTTTGTTCACATAGATGGAAAAGGTCCATGCAAAGGAACCGCTCGCTAATCTGCCCAATAACTTGGCACGGGTATCACTATCGCATATGCATGAAGCCTAGCTGTTTTACTACTGAGGATGTATTTGTAGCTTTTGTGAAAAATGTGATATTGGACGCTACCATATATTTCTGTGTGCTGAATTGCGGAACTTCCCTATCATTCAAAGTTAAATACACATTGTAGGACCGTGCTGTCACATTGTAACGCATTATGAAACATGCTTCAGCTATCTACCAATTTCATCGTGAAATAAATACTAAACTAAATACTATGTTTCAATTTATTCATTGAATACATTGAAATTATATTCTTAATATTTTTCGATATGCAAATTTTGAATGCTTCATTACATGCATTGACGCATGTAATGAAAAATGTTCAATTTAAAACTCCTTTATAATTTCTGCTAAAATAATTAGTGCTCGGGTTCCATGCCTATGCATCCGGTAATATTTCACAAGTTCTTGATAAAGCCATACATACCTTACAAGCATATAAATGTATGCCTGACCAACGCTTAGAAACCGTGCATTGATCTTTTTTCTATATATGCTCTAGTAAATCATTGCAAAATGCGTGGGAACTTAAGTCTAAAAACTCTTACGTTGATTATTACGTATGCACAATTACCTAATTTTTGCTAATGCGTTTCTCAAAGGTAGCAGTCGTCTTTCGCGTATTTCGATCAGAGTTACGCATGGGGTGTCTAGTTCAGAGCACAATGAGACCCGGTTGCAAAGGAACTTAATGGTTATTTTCGATATGAACCCAGCAAGTACGCTGAACGTGCTGACGCACTATAGATGTTCATCAAGACAGCCGAAAGACAGCCACGATTTGATGATGACTGTAGCAAATTGGAGAATCGTTTTTGTGACTTTGTGTGAAGAAACTGGACAGCCTCAAACCCGGCAAATCTAGTAACACTAAACGAATAAAAAATACAGCCGTGGGAGGACGTCTGGACCGTCTCTCATAATTTACGAACACCTCGAAAACGCGGCCTTGAATGACTTCAATATTAACAACACTATTTATGGCGTGTCACAAACAAGGCCGCATATCGCAAAAGAAGTAAAAAGAAAGTTTTTGCAACCGATCTAAAGTGCAGCCGGAAAGGCGACCCCACACTCTCTAAAAGCTAACAGGTATCGCCTAATAAACGTCATTTACAAACTTCTGCCTCTCTGCATTGTGTTTCGTTCTACAACGAATACCATACTATCATGCCTCCTGATTTTTATACCCTAGTCGATCAACAGATATCATCCAACATAAGTCTGACTGCGCCGCAACCAGATGCCCTAGGCGGCCCCAAATTAGATTTTATACAGGGATAAATGCTTCCCATGTTATCTACGCGTATGACCTAATTATCATGGCCACAAACAGGCTGCAGCTGCAGTTCTATGCAGAGTGAGAGATAGTGCAACAAAAACTCTCCTTATAAACACAAATAAAACCAAGGATATTTTATTCAGCCAAAGAGGAAGATAAGCAGTCCTTGGGTCACAGCGTTAACATTGAATAACAACCTCTCCATTTTGTGAAAGCTGAAATTAAAACAACATAACTTGTAGATTTGTAAAATTAAACATAAAAGATCAATCCAAGTTGCCGAGAAGATGATAATGAGATTCTAGTAACACGGGAGTGTTACTATAATCTGAAAAAAATCAGAATAGGAGCAAACTGCCATAAACAGTTACACGACGTTATAACACAAACATGCGTGTAATAGGCTATTACTACTACTAAGCTTGGAGCATAGATAGGTAGCTCAGAATTTGGTTTGAGTGTCCGGCTTCCTAAAAGTAAACAAAGGTTTACTGACCCATCTGGTTCACAGAACCATCTTAGATATACCAAAGTTTACAACGTAATCTAGATGCATCCAGAAAATTGTCTTATAAATGCGATAATTTTAGTGAGTGACAAAAGTCATTAGTCTTCTCGATTAGACAACTCAGACCACACTTAATGCATGAATAGAGTTAATTTATACGTTTCAGTAAAGTGTTAAACAGACTTAGTGAATATGTTCTATTATGCGCATTTGATTGCCTAGTAAGTTATACTGTACAGCACAGGGTGGACGCTTAGCTGTGAAATTTCTATTAGGTTGATTTACGCGATTGAAGCTTATGTCGTACATTGAGTGTCATTGACCAGAACGATCACTGAAAGGGATGAGTGTAGTGTAATCCCGTTGGCCCAAATCACAGTTGGTTTATTGGCTGAAGAGTCAAAGATTTTCGGCAGGAGCGGTCAGCGTATAGCTTAACGCAGACGCCCCCAGAAAGCCTGCTTTTCTATTTGTCTAGCTGTCGATCGATTGGGTCCATGCGTAGCTTTACGCGGCTGGCGACTAATACCAGAGCCGTCGAATCGACGCCGACTATGTCAAAAATGCAGCTAAAATTAGTTCATCTTCTGTCTATTGTGGCATTTTCTTTTTATCTTCGGTTTTAACCTGCGCTTGCCGTGATCGTATTTTCGATGTTGATGCCACGGCAGAGCCATTTAATTATATTGTTGTTGTATATTGTCTAGTGATTTAAACGATTGCGCAGGCCTGATAGTGACGAGATTGTCTCGACAAATTTCCTGGGTGTGGTTCGAAGTATACTTTATATGAATGGCGTTCTAACCCCTTTCTGTATATATATATATATATATATATAATAAAGGGGGTAACTCGTCAATATCAGATATTGAAAGGAATCACTAGAATAAAAGGCATATATCGGTCCTAAGCGTGATATCTGAACAGTTTCTCGTACAATCCGTGCGCGTTTCGTCGTGCTTCGGATAGTTAATTTAGGCGGGTCTATCTTGGTGTATTTACAGCAAGTGTCTTTTTCGATGACACTCGGTAAATAAATTAGCTTTCTTTAGGCTAATCGTAGACATTGTGTTAGTTTGAAGACGACAAATTAACAAAGCAATCAAAGCACACATTAAGTGTTTCGCAGGATGTACAGCATAAATTGGCGCCATACAATATAGAAGGGTATCGAGGAGAGCTATTAAACATTGAATACACCCAAGTTTTTAGATATATATATATATATATATATATATATATATAGATATATTATACAGGATATCAGGAAGCGCACTGTACGCAATAGGAAGCCTAAAACTCGTTAAAATAGACACTACTTTTAAATAGATAGAGGAGGGGCACAAATGTCTTGTTTATCGAGTCACAAAGAGTTTACGAATTGGTGTTATACTAACATAATTGGCCAGGTATCGTTTTCCCAAATGTGCCATTGCGACTTGCGACACTAGACGTTATTCGGTAGCAAAGCTGAACACACAGTATGTTCGGTGGAAAATTTTGCTTTGATCTGACGTCTTTCAACGTTGGCAAGTTAGACAATCAAGCAAAAGCATTAAAAGAGCCACATTTTATCTTAGTTATTTTAGTAGCACTTTGATGGTAGTTCAATCTGTGCTGGGAAGGTAATGTCGGGACTTAGTCCATACATGCACTAGGTGTACTAGAATGTGTGAATTGGGGTGCGTTTGTGTGTCGTGGTTACTACTCTATCATGTATGCATACCGTAGACGACTTTTGTGTTGTGCATGTGAACTTTTCTTCATTAGACACTCTGTATTGATGCAGTTCAGTATTCCTGTTACAGCTAACGAACAAAAGATATTCCGCCTTTTTACATATATATATATTTATATATAAGGCTGTATTTTATGCATTCTTATGCCTACGAATATTCTTCTATTTTGCAATCTACTAATACATCGAATAAAATATAATAAAAATATTTACTATTATTGTAAGCTTCGATTATATGACCTATCCTAAAGCAAACGGGTGAACTTGAAACCGAACCGTGCACGCTACGTGATACTGTGCCGCTAACACGCTTTACATGCATGGCTACTGCCAATGGCGCGTTTGGAGTGCCGTTTAGGTAACAAAACGTATGCGTCATAAGCAAATATTTACAGATATGAACCTTATTAGAATAAGAATTGTAACCTTAAGAACAACAAGAAACTTTAACAAGCCACGTTGAAGTCTTATTACCTGAAAGAAGTGAAATGAATTCTCTTAAAAATCTAGTTTATAAAGATAATGGGGGAGACTTTTCTCCAAGTGAACGTTAAAAATTGAATGCTAACACTAGACAATTCTAATAACAGGTTTAAATGCAAGATGTAACGTATTTTTAAGACTATAGCTCACGCATCGTCTGGACGTTTCACATCTAGACATTTTTTCTAGATCAACTTACAATGTCATAGAATGCCAAAAAATATGACAGTCTGACCGAAAGGGAGAAAATTCTGTACCTGTGCTATACTTTAGAAGCAGTCAGAATGATCTTTTAAACTCACAAAAAAAAAATTCAGAACGTGATTTTATGTGTACAGTATTATTTATAATTATATTTTATAAAAATAGTCGAAAATCCAGCTCCTTCGAAGCGTCGGGTCATCAACATTGACCCGATGCAATTTTAATAAAGAGATTTCATCCTTTTAGAAGTTTGTGTTTTCAGTACAAAATGCTTGCTTCAAGCTATCCTGCTGCTAGCCGCCCTCTTTACTGTTAATATATTTTGACCTGAAAAGCTCATATTGCACCACAGCTTTCCAATACCACCAGACACCATGGTCTTTCAGCCTGTTTTCGCAGTTGAAATGGGCCGGTGCTTCGTTCGTATAAGGACGCTGTGCAAGTAGCATGATTATAGACGATGATACATTTCGCATCACCCCCAATCAAATTTATCAGAAAAGTAAATTTTAGGAAAATTGGCACATCTATTCAGGCGAGCTATCACCACTGAGTTATCGGTGAGCTAGTGCAGTGTTTTTGATCATTTACAGAGCAAGGTGGCTCATTGGCAAAGCCATTGGCTTGCGAAATAGAGTCGTGAGTTCAGGACCGGCCATTACTAGATTGTTTTTTATGGTTCCTAATTTAGATAATGTAAAAGCCGAGGTAGACTTTAGTTGGCAACAAACGCGGAGAACCGGTGTCTCAATAAAGGATATGTGTATTAGCATCCCCTATGATTATAAATTTAAAATATCACATGCTTGTGTTAACAGGTATATATATATATATATAAACATTTTCTATTTAGAACTTTATGATACAGGTGCACCCATAGTAATATATATATATATATATATATATATATATATATATATTTCGTAAGATACATGTCCCCTTATTTTTTTTACACAGAGCCGAATTAAAAGAGCAAGGCTCTTCAATCTATGCCAAGAACTTAAGTTGTCTAGAGTCATCCAAAGATGTTTACTATAAGTAATGGGAAATGTTAGCTTAGGTAGTGGTGACTGCAACCGCTCAACGTCAGATCAAAAAACAAACTCGTGAGTGACTCGTAGCTGTCTTCAGGCCACAAACCAGGTTGAGTAGACCTTGCACAAACTCGCCTTGCTTCAGCAAGTGCAATAAGAGTCTACGCCTTTTTACACAAATCAGCCATTATCAATGCTGAATGGCTCGATCTAAAGTAGAAAGGTTACAAAACCGACATCGAATTTACGGCATCTGTGTATAATATAAGTTATAAACTTAAATTATTTTATTAAGGAAATTATTGGAGCAAAATTTGTCTCCTGGAAATATTACTTTTTCTAGAATAGAGCGGGTTAGAACCACTTTAGCAGCGCACCAAACACAGACGCTACAATCCCACACTGGACGTCAACACCAAGGTGCTACCTCAAAAACGCCGCAGATCTCTAATCTCCGGTTGCGAGATTTAGCTGCTCATTGACCCTGTGGGGGAGTTTGTCTGAGCCTCTCAGAGTATCGAACGCGCCGCCTGAGCCGCTCATAGTATTGATCGCTAGCGGCAGGAACTCGTGTGGGTAACCTATTGATGCGTATTTAGCAAGCTTCCTCGTCTTGGTTAGAGTACACCCGCGACCTGTCGAGGCTGCCCCATCGCCGGCTCTAGGAGGTGCTAATGAGTCGGTGAGCGTCCGAGACAAATATCCTGCCCCGACTAAAGGGACTATGGGCGTCTGCCATCTTCAGGTGAGAGATCATTGGGTTCTAGAATGCAGGGGAATCCGTAAGACCGGAGCCCTCGGTCGACGGTGTAGTTAACAGCGGCGTGCCTGGCACGATGTCCAACACTGACGATTCACGATAGCATACATCCTGCAGCGGGGCTCTGGATAATTCTTTGAGCCAACACCCTATTTAGGCATTCGTCTCGGCTGTAACCCTGTCTTCTCCCCATCAATGCAAATGTGGCCAAGCCGTTGATAAGTTAGGTCATTATGGCTCTTTTTCCCGATGTCGGATTCCCATAGAGTGCTATGTTGAGGGACGTTATTGGCCGCCAGATACAAATCGTCCACTAGCCGAGCACGCTGTGGTGTTCGGTTTCTTCTGCAATCGCACAGTTTGTAAGGTTCTGTCCGGCCAGCGATTTTGATATAACAAATCGTAGATTTTTTTCACCGTCACTTTTAAACAAGATATTTCTGTTATTCAATTTATTGAGGAGAATGCATATTTTAACAAGTACCATCCCCCTCAAGTGTGGCCAGAGCTTTCACAAGCACCCTGTACATGCGCCACGGATACATACCAAAGGACATGTCCGGAACACTATAGTAGTATATACTCCAGCTTGACTAAAGCAAAAGGGTGGCCTGACAGTCCTCTAGAAGGGCATCGTGCCGACGCGTGCCGACTTTAGGTGGAGTCGACTATAAACGCCACCTCAATTTGTCCACTTTATCCTCTCCTTGAATCGCGGGTTATCTCATACGAAGCCATCCTGTGACTCAAGGACAGATAGGTAACTGGTACAGCAGAACAAGAAAACGCCTGTACTTTAAGAAAAAGTGGGAGGAGATTTCGCCAAAGCAAGCACCTATTCCGAGTAAGATGTATCAAGACGCGAGAGACAAAGCTTCGTCATGTAAGAGCTACAAGATGACTCAACTTCGTAAGTAAGGAACGCCTCCTGCGAAAAAAAGATTGGTTTTGGGAAAAGGCAAGAAGCCCGCGGTGTGACACCACCAGGGTCCTTAGTTAAATTGTCTCCACCCTGAAAGCTATCTAATAAGCCCTTAAATCCGACCAAAATCACAAAGGCAGTAAACACACATGCCACAAGTATGAGCCCATATGGATTCGCCATTGATATGCAGAACGCGCTTAAGTTGCTTATTATTAACTTAGCGGTATACTGAAATGATAGACGTTATAGACTAGATTATGGCCATTGCGAGACAGGGCAGTAACCTGCATATCACCGGAGATATTTTTAAGGGAAATCGACTTGGCCATACGTGTACGATACGACACATGCTCAATGGTGTCTAACGCTTTTTGTACACCTAAATATACAGGTGTTTACTGGTCGTTAGTATCTTGCTTGTGCATATATTCTATTAACTGTGTTGCATTATGCGGATGCGCATGTTAAGTCTGTTCGATCTGAAAAGAGTTAATGACGACATAAGAAGCGCTGCAGCATACCGTTAAAAAGACAAATGTACTGCAGCTTAAAAACACATCTAAATTAATAGACTGATTAATATTACACTTAGGTATCACCGCTAATTACCATAGGCAAATATTTGTTCCTATAATTGTACGTTTTCGATCATACAAACGTATACAAATTATGAAACCAACAATGCACTCAACATTTATCGCTGTTTGGCACTGCAAATATGTCGAGCTAGCTCACAGGGGAAAGCAAAACGGGACGACTTAATAATGTATCTAGAAATATCTACAAAAAAATAGTTTTCATGCCCTGTTGGTGCGCCCCATTCAATAGATGCATGAACAATAGCAAACTCTGAATGGGCACGGAGACCAACTTTGGTACTAGTCTCGAAGGGAAATGGGTAAACCATGGAGCCGGAGGCGTGGCGGAAAATAATAGTGAAACATTGTGTGTACAAACTCTTTTTGAGTATATTAGCAAGACGATTGTGTCACTTCTAGAAGCCAGAAGGAATATCATGTTGTTAAGATTTTTTTCGACACTTCTTTCGAGCTGATGGCGGACGGCTGTCCAAGAGACTGGACGAAGATGTATGGGCTTCATGAATGAGTTACAAAAGCGAGTAAATTGGAGCAATTATAGTTAGTAGTAGGGGCAATAGTTATTCTGTAATTTTTGCAGATTTATTTTCAGAAGGAACCGATCATACCGGCGTGTTCGGCGGAAAATTCTGCATAATAGCAGATAGTTTGCTAGCTTGCGTAACAAAGGGCGACTGGCCAGATTAAGAAAAGTCATACAAAATCGAGATGCTGTAATGTTTTACGTTAACGCTTTTACGTGCGAAATCGTAAACTTTCGCCATTACGACCAAAAATGTACGTTTAAAAGACTACCCTCAGACATTAGCAAATTTAATGCCCACCATTTTCGTGCCAAAGTGATGGTGCCGTTTTTGACAGCCATATCGAAAGCGAAGGCATGCATACTTGCATAGGGTGTAGGAGACATTTAGGTACATATTTTGAGGTTTGGTAGAACTCGGCAAGAAATTAATTTTTCCCAATTAAAGGAGGAGGCGAAAACGTCTTGGCAAAATGTTACGGTTTTGAAAGTGAAAGCTGCAACGTATAACATAACAACTATGGCAGTCAAAAATGCTTAGTTATTCGGCAATTACGTCGCGCACCACCATCACTTTCGTACGAAAATTGTGGACATTAAATTTGCTATTGTCTATGAGTAGTCTCTTGGGCATACATTTTTGGTCGTAATGACGCGTAATTTTACGATTTTGCATATAATAGCGTTAGCGTAAAACATAACAACATACTCGTATCTTTTTATGACTTTCCTTAATCTGGCTATTCGCCTTTCGCTACGCAAGCTAGCAAAGTGACTTTTATAATGCCGAATTTTTCTGCGAACATCCGCCGTACGATCGGTTCCTTCATGCGTTGACTGGTTCTCCCGCAAACGAAAATTTTGCACAAATATGTAGGAGAAAAGAAGCAGAATAACTACTTTTATAAATTTCATCCTCATTTCTACACAAGACGTTCCCGCCCTCTCTTTCTATTGGGAAAAAATGGTATGAAGATTTTAGATTGATCCTTCTAAATGATGAGCGCCTTAGCACTACCATGGTCCTGTATTAATAGAAAGGATATTTTTATACACAGAGAAAGGCAGAGACAAAAATACTGCTACTGACAGCGCAGATTTGGGCTAAACGAGGCGTAGTAGTAGCCAGGGATTTGACGGAGTATATTAAAAAATATATAGGGTATATTTAACGGTATCAGGCGGCCAGCTGTCTAGCAGTCAAGTCTTTAAGCTGCTACTCACTGCTATAGAGACGTCGTATGTATAGGAGGTCTAAGTAGTGTATCAAGCTTCGGAACATCGATGGCTGTAGCAGGCTTTTGTTTATATCTTAACAGCGAGTTCGTTTTTAGTTTCTAGCCTCTAATAATCACAAAGCGGTTCTTCCTGTAAACGTGCAACACAATTCCAGAGGATTAAAAGCTCACTAGTTGTATTTTATTGATTTTGTATTTACTATCTAGTACGAACGTTGTTGCTATCAATAGGCGTAGGCTAACGATTTGCCGCGACTAATTGATGTCTAGTCCGCTCTTTGAGTTAGCACAAACTTTCAACCGATTTTTCTGGTACTGTAATCTGTATAGCTGGCGGCTGATATCTAAACGTTATCGCAATGCTACGCTTTTAAATCTAAGGGCGCTCTCTTCTTCGTCTCTCCCTCTCCCTCTCTCGTTGTGTTTCCTTCTTCTCAGCAAGGTTAACAAATGAACTCGCTCATTCATCGATCAATGGCCAACTTTCAAGTCATTTACTCGACTTCACTGCCGGAATACAAATGAGGTGCGCCTTCTGCGGCTAGTAGGGTCCGCCACCGTGAGCGGCTTCACCGTGGTGCCCATGGCCGTATCCGTGATGTCCGTGAGCCCCATAGTGAGCGCCATGGTGGTTTGCGGCGTGTCCCGCGTGGTGTCCGTGTGATCCGTGATGGCTTCCGTCGTAGTGGGCGCCATGGTGGCTGCCGTGATGGCCCTCATTGCTGTGACGCGAGTGTTGGCCGTGATGTTCATGGTGCGCCCCTTTGTCGCCGTGCTCCTTGCTCTCGCGGTCCCAGCCCCACTTGCGTTCGTAGCCGTAGCCGCGATCTCGATGGTACCGGCCGTGCCGATCCCAGTGGCCGTGACGCGATCCGTGCGCCCTCTGCTCGCCATGTTGTCTGTGCCCGCCGTAATGGCCTTCGTGATGACCGCCATGCTGCGATCCGCCATGATGGCCGTGCGAGCCGTGATGCGCATGATGCTCTCCGCCGTGATGACCGCCATGATGACCATACTCGCCGTGCCTAGAACATCAGAGCATTCAGACATTGAGAGCTGCTGCTGCTGCTGTTGCTGCTTCCACTACTACTATGACTTCTTCCTGATATCATCGTGAGCAGGTCGCTCAATTGGTCGTGTTCGTCCGCCAATTGAGAGCACAATAACAAAAGCACCTCACGTACGTACCTTTGATGCGTTCGAGTTCGGCAAAATCAACACCCTCATTGGCGTACTCTCCAAGCAAGATCTAATTACTGTCGGGTAATATGGGTTCTGCTGCAAATTGTACAGGTATATATTCATGTATATGAACGTGGCGACATGAAGAAAGGACCCAGCTACTTTAGCACAAGAAGCAGCGGGTTTTCTCGGCGCTCTGCATTCGCGCCCCGTTTTCTAAACGAATATCTTCACGATTTGACCATAATGACTAAACTAGCACAGTTGCGGTTTATGTGGGCGTACTTGCCATTACTCTTCTAAAATACAAAAGTAGAAATTTTCACGGGCTTATGTCTGCCCATGGCTATTGTAAGAGGGATCTCAGGAGAGATCGATGAAGTGGCCTTAGCATGCATACCCATGCCCATAGCCACCATGGCCATGGTAATGTTCGTGAAGTCCTGTAGACGCTGCGACGAGGTCGTCTTTGTCGGCAGCCAGTTCCGTAGCGGAAGCCGTCCAATCTGCAATTTTAGAGGAATTGACACTCTCTGGACTCGTATCGGCCGTCCTCTCAATCGATGCCGCGCCAGCAACTCCGACGAGTACGGCCCCGCCTAGAAGCACCGCCAGCCGGATAGGGTGCTGCATTCTGGGTAATCGTGTGTCGAGTATCCGAGTCACAACAAAGACACTTCTGGTACCAAACTGACCCGCCGCTTGCATATATATAGCTGACAGAGCCCAAGTAGATGCTAGCGTTGCAGCGTTTCCGCCAGCAATATAGCGGCTGAGTAACGTCTCGTCCACTTCTTATGTCGGCCTCTTCTGGGGTTACCCACGTTTACCGCCCTCCCCCCAATCCCCCGGCACACCTTTACCCTCTTCCGGAGCCTCTGCGTAAACCACAAGGTAATTTGTGTCGCTAATGCTCATTAGACAGTTCAGAAAACCACTCGCACGTGACAAAGCCGAAGCGAATGTTGAATACGTATGATCACTTGCCAGTGTCAAAGTTAACCGTATCAGTGCGGTCAAACAAAAAATGGTGGACGTGTTAAATCACTCATGTGTTTGTGGACTACTCACATCGTGCAGGTGGTATGACAGCACAAACGAAACGCTCATTTGACTGAGAGAAAGACTAATCTATAGTGAAGGAAGTATTTTACTGCAGAGGTTTAAGTAACGGTAAAAATCGTTTTAAACATGGTGGCAAACGGTTGACAGGACGTAAGCACGAACATTACAGTGCTCTAATTTTATTTCCCCACTATTTATCTTATGTAAGGCAATGGTTTTCTACACTTTTTATTCTTTTTGGCATATTCGTAAAAGCCACTCCTTGTTCTATTATTATCTATAATGGTGTCGTTATTTTACGTCGGATTGTATCTTTCTCGCACATTGCAACAGACTAAGTCTAGGAACTACGAAAATACGTTGTAATACGGCGGGGCACAGGGATTGCTATCCTGTCTGGGCCGACAAGGAGCATCGAGAAACAATCAGAAGAGTTAGAGCCAGCGCAAAAGTGCGCCTTCCGAAAAGCACTTGGCTATTGGCGAGAAGAGCAGAGCTCCACAACGAAATACGGCTCATGTAAAAAGTAACGAACGCCGTCGAGCAAGCGTATTGAAGCAGCGAAACAAGCTCACTTCTGTATAAACCGTCGGGGATTTGGAGACAGTGACGACACGCAGATCCAAAGCGGCTGTCAATGCGATTCGGCGGGTCGCATTGACGCCTGTCGCTTAGAGCCAAGCAATGTAGTCGTACCATTGTCTCGGCGACACGTTGCATTACATGACATTGTTGACAGGAAAACTCAAGCTTTGGTTGGACCATAAACGGTACCGGTTTCGGTACAGTTTTGGTTTTAATACTACTTTGACGCCTAGCTAGTGCATTGAATCACACCTAAATTAGCGCATGTTTAGACACACTAAGAGACTACTGTCTGTCGATTGGAAAAGCAAACAAAAAGGGGGATAATCGTGATATATATATATATATATATATATATATATATATGTGCAGGGCGTCCAGACAATTTCAAAAGCGATATAGGGAATTGTAGAGCTCGTTAAAACAAATATCTTTTCCAGTGGAACATGCTCTCTGAAAAGCCTTATTTCGGAGTGCAAGTGAGATTACAGAAATCTGTGACACTGACTGGTGTTGTTGCTCGACATAGAAGCACAAAGTGTGCGATTGCAAGGCCAACAGTTCTCCTATACAAAAGAATTCGCAAAAATAGATGTTTTACTATTAGCTTTCACGCCGAATACCACAAAATCATTACCTTATAATCTTTGATAGCGCTCAAACTAGCATATTAAAAACGCGTATTTCATTGGGGATCATTTATCGCACCTATGGTGATTCGATCTGTGATTGCAAAGTAATTTAGGTTTTTCCGGACAACATGTCGAGATTAAGTGCATGCATGAATGACCTACCCCCTCAGACAAATCACTCTAGATTCTATTTATGCATGCATCTAATCTCTGCATGTCCTCTAGTAAACCTTAATTTCTCCGTAACCACGAATTGGATCCCCATAGATTTAGTACTAAAATGGTCATCCTGGAATGATTATGGGTTGTGCTTGTAAGGCATTGAAGATGAAAGAAAATAATACAACTTCAGTTTTTGCAAATTCTCTTCTAGACGGCCGTGTCGCATCTTCAAGCTGGCGTCGTATGTCCTTCAGAAAAAGCAGAAATGTCTCACAAACACGCGGCTAGTTTCTGCATAGGAGGATTGATTGTTTCGTAATCGCACGTTTTGTGCTGTTATGTGGAACAACAAAGCCAGTGTCACAGATTTTAATAATTTCACTCTTACTCCGAAACAACACTCCTCAGAGACCATGCTCCATTGGAAAAAAGCTTTGCTGAAACGAGCTCTACAATTCCCTATATCACTTTTGGAAAAAAATCCGGACTTCCTGTATATATATATATATATATATATATATATATATATATATATATATATATGTCGTAATCATATTTATTTCACTCAGATTGACTATATATATCTAGTGGGTA
This sequence comes from Dermanyssus gallinae, assembly GCA_003439945.1. NCBI lineage: Eukaryota > Metazoa > Arthropoda > Arachnida > Mesostigmata > Dermanyssidae > Dermanyssus > Dermanyssus gallinae. Next base: position 609,470 of record QVRM01005866.1, on the reverse strand, counting down.
ACTCTATTGATTGTGGCAGCGTGGTCTGGAGGACAGTTCACTACTCATGTTTGTCAGAGTGTGACCGGTGTGATCCCTGTTGATATATATATATATATATATATATATATTTGTTTTATTACATTTGATTTACAATTTCAGATGTGTATTACATCATTATGGTCGTATAGTTCGTAAGACTAAAAGCCCATAGATATAATAAGTATTCTTTAGTGATTCTGTCGTCACATCGGAAAATTGAACATTTGAAATAAAACAAGCGATATGGGATGCCGTCAATCGTATTGAAACGCAAGGCACGGGATCTCGATATGTCACCCCTTAAGCTTGATATTTTGTCGATCGCTTGCAGATTCGATGGTACCGGAGATTTTTTTGACGACGATTGTTAGCCCAATACGCAAGCAGGGAAACAAGTCAGTCCCCAAGGGGTGAGCGACCGATTTCGCTTACCGTTATAGTTTATAAACTCTTAAAAAGTGAAAGTTCCATGGCTATATATCAAAACGCTGCTACGCAAAGGTTGGTCACCAAAGAATAATTTGCTTATAGTCCTAGTAGAAGCTGCACACTTCAACTTCAGATCTTGGAAATGCAGTTTAGCTGGGCGGAACGTGTTCACGCATCAGGTGTTTTGACGCAATATATTTTAATTTTTAGTTCGATTTTGAAACTGTAAGACATAGTAGACTACTCTAGGTGCTTCCTAAATTCGGGCTACGCACCAAAATAGTTGCATGCATAAATTACTTCCTACGTGAGCTGATCTTCCATGTACATGTTTATGACGCTCTGCCTTTTTTTTTTTTTTATTATATGCTGAAACCTCTCAGCATTAATATGGGGGATTACGGGAATCGTGATGTACATGCGCCACCACAGCCAGTGACTAGTGTGGGACTCACAAACCCACTAACACCCGCCTCCCCCCCACCCCCAGGGAACGGTAACTGCTAGGCATCGCTTCGTATCCATGGGAGTGGCCAGTTTGCCTCTCCTCCCTACTCCAGCCTTCCTACAGTCGCGCTAGCCCGCTTTGGTGCGGGGCGGCGACTTCAAGAAGGCCGTTGATACCTTCCGCAGCCCGCCCGCCTGTGGGTGCGTCGAGAGTCATCATCTGGGGAATCCTTTGCTGTATTTGCCTAGCCTGGTCCGCCTGCCTATCACCCACCCGCCTCCCGTCTACAGATTCCCCCTCTCGACCGGAGCCTGAGTGGACGTTAAGACGAGCTCTCCTGGCAGTCTCTTTGACCACCTTTGTGGACATGATCGCATCAAAGTGGGCAATACCTTCTTTCCAGGCCGCCGCTGAAGTCATCATATGGGTGACGACCTCGTTGACTGGTCGGCCTCGCACAGCGGCCGCCCCCGCGTCCCGCGCTTCCCGGAGGGCCCCACAATGCAGAACAGTGTGCTCTACATCGTCCGGTTCCCCCGAGTCGCATAGTACGCAGGAGTCGACTTGAACTTTGTTAATCTTAACCATATACGTCTGGAACTGACCGTGGCCGGTCAGCACCTGGGACGCATAATAAGATAGCTCGCCGTGTCTGCAGTCGTACCATTGCCGTAGGTCCGGGATCAGACTTTTGGTCCAGCCCCCCTTGGTGACCCCCCCAGGAGCTGCTGCCCTCACCCATTCTTTCTGCCAAGAGTCCAAAGTAGCTAATCTAGCCCGTGTGGGGTCTAGATCACCGTCCAGCGCTCGTTCTGCTTGCTCCCCGGCCAGCAAATCCCATGGCAGCATCTTGGACACGACAAGTAGTGCCTCAGTCGACACGGTACGGAATGCGCGGCAGACCCTTATGGCCACCGGCCGTTGCGCCGACCTCAGCTTTCTCCTGTTGCATGCCGTTCTAAGTGCCCTGTCTGCCCATGCCGGTGCTCCGTAAAGGGCGACGGATTCTGCAGCAGTTGCTAAAAGGCGGCGCTTTTCTTCTCCAACTCCTCCGACTCTTGGCATCAGGCGCGCCAGATTGCTGGCCACCTTTCGGGCCTTTGCTGACACGTGCTGTATGTGCGCTGCGCCAGTCAGTCCCTTGTCGAGTATCACCCCGAGGTACTTTGCCTTTTTTCCCAAAACAATTGGGTGACCTGCTACTTCGACCTGTATGTTTTTGGTCATTTTTCTGCCTGTTAGGTACAGCGCCTCAGTCTTGTGCGGTGCCAGTTTTAATGAATGGTCTTCCATCCAGTCTGTCACCATCAGCAAGGCCTCATTGGCGGCTGACTCTAGTGCTCCCGTACTACGGGCCGTGACCAGAAGGGCCAAGTCGTCGGCATAACCGACCATCTCGACACCCCTAGGCAGACCCTGCAGCTCGAGAACCCCGTCATAGGCGAGGTTCCACAGGACCGGTCCCAGAACCGATCCTTGCGGGACCCCTGCAGTAACTGCGTAGCTCTGATCGCCGGCCAGCAGGCCTCTCTCCGACAGGTACGATGCTATGATTCGACGAAGGTAGGGCGAGATGCCCTTGCGCTCCATCGCTTGCATTGCCACTTTCCAGCTCATTGAGTTAAAGGCGTTCTTGACGTCTAGGAGAATGAGCAGCACAAAGTCCCGTGTTTTGGGGGTCTTCGTTAGCTGCTCACCTGCCCGTCTCAGTACTCTTGCCAGGGCGTCGAACGTGGACCGTCCCTTCCGAAAGCCATACTGTGCTTCTGATAGAGCCCCTTTGGCTTCGATCTCGGCGTTGAGCCGGTCAACCAGTACGTTCTCCAAGATCTTACCCATAGTGTCGAGAAGACATATGGGACGGTAGGCAGGCTCTCCTGCAGGGGCATTCCCTCCCCCTTTCGGGATCAGGACCAGGTTAGCCTTCTTCCACAGCCTCGGAAAACGCCCCTCTCTTAGAAGTCTGTTGGCCAGGGTCTGAAAGACTTTTGGCCAGCGCTTCACTAGCAGCCTCGCCGCTCCAGGGGGAACTCCGTCCGGGCCGGGTGCCTTTCCGGGTGTCAACCTTTTCCTTGCTCGCTCGACCTCATCTAACGTTACCTCCGGAATGTCTTCCGGGGCAACCAGAAACTCCTCCTCTCCTCTCCACGGATGGTCCGGAAAGAGATGGCGAACCGTCTTCTCCAGCACATCCGGTGGTAGTCTAGGAGGTGGTTTCCGGAGCTTGGCCGAGACGATCCGGTAGGGCCGACCCCAAACGTCCCTTGCCACCTCTTCTATCAAAAGCTTATAAGATTTCGCCTTACTCTTTATGACGCTCTGCCTGGGAAGGTTAAACCCACCTCCGGTTGTTCTCAAGGAACCATTATCTGAACCCTAGGTTCATCCTATAATCAATTCTCTAAAGTATATTAATTCCGAAGCTGTGCAATACGAGCTCTTTGTAGATTATGCGATACTTTACGGAAACGCGGACTCATCCGAAGACTGCAGAAAACTGCAGGATACGGTAAATTAGTTTATAAGTAGCATGTCTTGCTTGATATAAAAACTGTCGGTGGCAAAGTGCGTTGTACTTCACTTCAGTCATGAAAATGCGCAATTCAGTAACTTCATCGATGCTCATCTTCTTGCTTCGGAAAAATTATCAGAGACCATGATGTAGTGACGTTTATTAATCTGAAATACACAGAACACGTAAAAAACATCGTTTTGAATGCAACACTAAAGAAAAACCAGCGATTCCTAGACAAGATATGCAGAAAGTACGGGCGTAAAATTGCATACAAGTGTGGAATCTCAAGTGATGACGTTTCCAACATATTTGATAGATTGAGGAAATTTGATCATGTCAGTCTTGAAAAAAGTCGTAATGAACTAATGTTAAGGATGTTCAACATCATCTATACGACTACACGTTGTGAGAAGAATATTCCTCCAAAGTTTGTAGCGACAAAACAAATTCTGAAATGGAAGAAGGTTAAGCAAGCGCATTGCCGCAGTAGGGAACTACAATAAAAGAAATAAATAAATATTCCTTTTTAATATAAATGTCAGAAATTGCCGATCCGCCTTATATATATATATATATATATATATATATACAAACGTGATGTTGCTGCCCCTTTGCAGCCAACAGCAGGTCTAGTACGTCCCGTAATGTGTATTTCCGGAGGACGCCAGGTGGTTGCTACATCGCAAGACGTCAGGTCCCCTCACCTCAAATTGCAGCTTTCCTCTAAACTTAAGTTAATTTGCAAGCGAAATGAAAGTAGGGAAATTCCCCAATTATGCACTAGTTATCTTATTGCATGTAGACCGTTTCCAAAAATAAGGGTTGCGGCGTAGAGCTTATCGACAAAGAGTACCGTTTCTACAATCAGATCGATAACAACGTGATGATTTGCATGAATGGTCCAATAGCATATTTAACACGCATGGTAAAGAAAATGGCTCTGTTAGGTGTACATACACACATAGGGCGTGCGTCGTACAACATAGATCATTTGCATCTTATCTAGCAGCCGATACGACGGCGCATGTGTGCGAATTTGTCCATGACACACCCTACCCTAAACTGCGCTTGCCTTCAAACAGCGCAATTCATTCTAACTTGTATGCTGCTCGTCTGGGAAGTCACCACTACCAACGTGTTCAAAGGCCAACAGAGTTCGCTACACTCTGACTAAAACATTGATGGCCTATCCCTGTTGTGGCCAGCTGTAGTACTCAGCCAAAGACAGGTTGAGCAAAGCCTTGCTTGCCGGCGTGCCGTAGTGAGAACGAGGCGCTTGTGTATATTTGCGTACGTATGTATGGATGTTTGTATTTAAGTGTGTGTATATATATATATATATATATATATATATATATATATATATATATACATATATATCACCTTGTGTTCCTAGCGTTTTTTGGGAAAGTGTTACGTTGATGGCACAGACAACTGCGGACCGGGAGATCAGGGATGTTTGAGGGCTTCCAGTGGCAAAGACACATACCGCAACCCTGATGAGTTTTCTTTCTACTCAGCAGCCCCGCTCGACACGTTCCCATTATCAGAGAGTTCCGTCAGCGTCTCTACCATTGGTGGCCTCTATCTTTCTCTCTATCTCTCACTCACTCACTCTGCGGCCCATCCTCCTTTGAGCGAATGAGGTATCGCAGTTACCCCGACCTATACCTTCGCTCGCACGGATTGCCGTCAACCACCTGTTGCTAATGTTGTCCTTGATGCTGTTGCTACTGCTGCCGCTGCTACACGTTCCTTCTCTCTGGCTTCGATTAATCTTCATGCCTCTTTTTTTATGTGAACCCGTCTCTCTAGTCCCATTGCTTCTTTCGCCCTGCTGCTGTAATTCATGCTCGGATGTACGTGTCTTCGTAAAGCAACGACAGCTGTGTTTAGCAGAGTACCGCGTGTCACCGCCGGTATGCATGTTGAGGCAGATCGCAACATTATCTCGTAAAACCACTTATTCCTCATATTGAACTGCTGATTGGATAGTGCCCGATCTAAGATTCACATGGGTTTAAACGGCTATATATATATATATATATATATATATATATATGAAGGTTGCATCAGCTATGTAGTAGAATCATATGTTTACATTTTTTGTTTTTCTAAGAAATAATTTCTTTCTACGTTTGCATTTTTAATGCCAATATAATTTGGTTATTAGATAAGAATTTAAATTAACTACATTCATTGTTAAAATGAAAATGCAGATTGCGGCCACAACGTGGATATGTTAACTACCTGTAATTTTATATATATATATATACGAGGTGTGTTCAAAAAGTATCGCGACTTATGAATTTTCGCGGGTTACGTATATTCGAATTTCGATTTTTTGTGGCGTTATGTTGGTACTCATGTCTCTCACTTATGCCGACAAGCTCGGCCATTTTGAATGTTCACTTAATTGTTGACAGCTGCTTTGCTTGCACGTGTTTTGGATCGTCTTCGATTTTTACCTATTCAAAAAAATGGATCAAAGAACCTGTATCAAATTTTGTGTGAAAAACGAAATTAAGTGCGCGGATGCATTCCGAATGTTGACTGTGGCATACGGAGAAGCTACCTTGGACCGAAGCAACGTTTATCGGTGGTACAAAATGTTCTCAGAAGGCCGAGAAGATGTGAACGACGAAGAGCGTGCCGGACGCCCGAGCACTTCAACAACAGACGAAAAAATTAATGAAGTGGAGAAAATGGTATTGGCCAATCGTCGAATCACCGTTAGAGAAGTTGCTGAGGACCTAAACATATCGATTGGCTCGTGCCATTCGATTTTTATCAATGATTTGGGCATGAGACGGGTCGCCGCGAAATTCGTACCAAAATTGCTCAATTGCGACCAAAAACAGCATCGCATGAACATTGCTAATGAGATGTTGGACTCTGTCCGCGACGACCCAAATTTGCTCCAGAGGGTCATAACTGGTGACGAATCGTGGGTTTATGGTTACGACGTGGAAACCAAAGCTCAATCATCTCAATGGAAGCTGCCGCACGAACCAAGACCGAAAAAAGCGCGCCAAGTTCGGTCGAATGTGAAAGTTTTGCTGACAGTTTTCTTCGATTGCAGGGGCGTGGTGCATCATGAGTTCTTGCCACAGGGTAGAACGGTCAATAAGGAATATTACCTGCAAGTTATGCGCAATTTGCGCGAAGCAATCCGCCAGAAACGCCCGGATTTGTGGAAGAACAAAAATTGGCTTTTGCACCACGATAACGCCCCTGCTCACACATCGTTGCTTGTGCGCGAGTTTTTGGCCAAAAACAACACACTAATGATGCCGCAGCCACCGTATTCCCCAGATCTGGCCCCCTGTGACTTTTTCTTGTTCCCTTAACTGAAGAGGCCCATGAAAGGACGACGTTACGCTACGCTTGACGAGATAAAGACGGCATCGAAGGAGGAGCTAAACAAGATAAAAAAAAATGGTTTTTTGAAGTGCTTCGAAGATTGGAAAAACCGTTGGCACAAGTGTATAATATCTCATGGGGATTACTTTGAAGGGGACAAAATAGATATTCATGAATAAATGAATAATTTTTGAAAAAACACAAAAGTCGCGATACTTTTTGAAGACACCTCGTATATGTATAAAAAGTCATTTACATTTTCAAGTCATGTCAATTACAGATAGTTAACATACCCATGTTGTGGCCACAGTTTGCAATTTCATTCTAACAATGAATGTAGTTAATATAAATGATTATTTAATAATAAAATTATATTGCCATTGAAAATGCAAACGTAGAAAGAAATTATTTCTGAGAAAAAAATGTGAATATAGGATTCCACTACATAACTGATGCAACCTGCATATAAACGTGATACATTTTTATTAAACAGTATTATTTAGAAAAAAAGTGGCCACAGAGCGAAACAAACAACGGAATAAGGAAAGTTATAAAAGTTCTAGATATATAATAAAATTGCGTGATTTTTGTGACTCTTTAAGCAAATTAGTTAATTAAACATTCAACGCATGTACAACGCACAGATATAATAAGAACATTGATCACGCGTATATCTACGTACTACTCGTTCAGCAAAATACAGAAACATTACTGCTCAGAGATCTCAAAGATCTAAAGTACCAAAGAACTGCCCAATGATAAATAAATACTCCAGCGGAAAAGCAGATTGGATATCTTTAACTATAGAATCTTTAAAATTTCATTTAATTGACGCTGTTTGGTGGCTGAGCTTTTTTCCCGCGCATTCCAGTTATATGTCAGAAGTATGTACGCAAAGAGTCTTAAAAATAATCACATAGAAATTGTAACTCTCTTGAGCAAATTTGCACTTTGCAATGCTAAGGCACAAACGCCCTGTTAGGCTGCCATAAGTTAACGATGTCGTGCAACAGTTTGCGGGCAGCCCCGCAAAGTCATTTAGCCCTAATGAGTACAGACTAATTAACTGCCGAGGGCGTCTTCAGGGCATGGAGTAGTTTTGGCAATTATTGACAGATTTGCACTAGGCTAACCAAGGTTCGAGCTGAGCACCAAAGTGCGATAGTTGGCCTTTAGGCATCTGCGAATGCCTTGAAGAGACAGAGTAGGTCCCCTTGCCGTGCTCTGTGGTGTGTGTTGCGCCCCACATTTTTTCCCCTTCATTGAAATGCTCTATTCGTAAACTAGCTGTCATTTTGGATAAAATTCAAAGATAAAAAATAAACGATTAGTTAGTACTTTATTTATCTATATATATATATATATATATATATATATATATATATATTGTGAGCATAATCAATTTCGTAGATTTGTATTTTCTATTTAGTTTTTTATATGACTGAAAAAGGCGTTAAGGCGTTACTATCAGTATTTTTGTTTATTTTTTTTTCCGCAACATGGCCATGTGTTACAACTGTTCTAGCTCAACGTGTCTACCCATTTGTGTTACAATGTCAGGCTGTAAATGCCAGTTCATGTTGTGTTACTGGATGGCGTTGTCGTCATGTGACCCATGCCGTGATTGAATCGTACTTTGTTGAAACTCTCAGAACCGAACAACATTGAAGCTAGCCCTGCAAAACTGTCAAAGCCCGAGAAATATCGACGCCGGAAGTGAATTACAAATATGATGGCCTGTGACAAAGCAGAAATGTTTGTGAAGATCGGCAAACACGTAGAGACGTAGTTTCTCGTCTCTTGGGGGTAACTGAACGACTATAGGTGCGTAATTTGTACGCCTTCGTATTTTTCCTCGCGTGTTTTGGAGACGCAATTACATGTTTACTCTTAATTTTATACGCATCTATCTAGACGCGATCTATAATCCTTCTGTCCCTTAAATAGTGATTCAACCGATCAATGACCCTGCTGGTGCTGTTCTTAAAAATATTGCACCCTTAATTATGTGGCTATAGATCTAATTAGTCTATTTAAGTTGGGTTTGAATTTACCCGTGTGAACATAATCAGATGCAGCATTTCCCCTTTGTGTTGTTTCATCTATAGTAGATGCACCGTCGCGGTAGAAACAAATGGGTCAAAATCTCAGTGTTTTAGTTAAATACGTGACAAACCGTTTGCATCGCAATGTGAAAAGTTGAATATTCAATGGCCCATGCTTCGTTAACACGAGAGCCGTCGTTTGTTGCTATTGTGAGCTTGCTTGCCATGCTGAATATATTCCGCTTTTGGACACTGGTTGGTAATCGCTGGTTGTTGGTCCCACCAGGTCACTATCGGCCATATGTGTTTGCGTGTGTTTGTCTTGTAGTGTTGTTCGAGTGGCGAGCAAGCGGCGGTTAAATCATGCAAAAGCGGCAATATGCCCGCGGCCTGCGGCAAAGTTTTTTTTCGACGCACCCGGGCAGAATTGTTCCCGCTACCTATCGACGGCCAAACGACACGCCATCTTCATCACCTCAACCTCACCTGTCTCTCGGCCTTCCACACGCGCGCACACACACACACTGGCTCCCTCTCTTTTTCCCGAAGTGCCTTTACCCATCGGCAGCCGAACGCAACGCTTGTCTGTGGCGCATCGTTGTTTCCGGCGCCCAAAATAACCTTTGCCATCTTGTATCGGCGGCCCGGGGAAACAAAAACCGACCACCCCCCCCACGACCACAACCACCATCTCTGCACCACCGCGCTGGCGGCCACTGCCAACACCCCACGGGGGTCGTCGCGGAACACCGAACACGACCGACCGACCCGCTGCTGACAGAATCAGAATATCCTGCCCCAAAAAACGCCCTCGACAACCACAAGCGACCGCTGCCCGCACCGGCGCCCGCTGACGCCTACGCGGCCACCCTCACCTCTACCTCATACAGGCGGCTGACGGCCAGCGACGTGTTTGTCCAGCAACGCAGCAGCAGCAAGTACACCTCGTCTGTTGACACTAGTGACCACGGCGTGCGTCGTTCAGCGGTGACGACAGACGGGACAAGGTTTGGGGCGGCATCGTCCGTCCCAGATGCGAACGCAGAAGGAGGGAGGACGCGAAGGAAGGCAGAGGTCCTCGCTGTCGGCCTTGCTGAATCCTATCGACCAGTCTGCCGATCTGTTTGGCGCGGTACAACACGAAATACCCGCTTCTGCCGACACCTTCGGCTCAGACGGCGACGACGGTGGCAGCCTGGTAGCCGCCTACGCAGCCGCTCTTCCATTGGTAGTAGCTGTAGTAGTAGTAGTAATAGTAGTAGCAGTGGCTAACACGCTACCTTGGTCTTACGCTGGCCCGCTCTATATATATATATATATATATGTATATAAGTTGCCCGAACCGTGAACCTGTGTGACACAGTGGACAGAAAAATGCGGCAGTGTGCGAGGACGCTTACGCCCCCCGCCCCCCCCCCCCTTCGACAGCAAACATGGCCCCGTTAGAGAGTGTCCGGTCGCCGCAGTGATAGCGTTTCTTGGTATTGTCCCTCTTGAACAGGTTGGTGCGCTCAAAGGTGCTAGGTATTGCGTGCGAGCTTTACAGTGGGAGTTTGCCAGTGCTGGTGGCCCACGCTAGGATATGTATATATATATATATATATATATATACAAACCCGAGGCGCAATTTTTCCAAATGTTATGTTCCATACATACTTTCCGCATGTGCACCTTTATGAATAAATCAAAGTTTCGAAATTCTTTAAAAAACGATACTTTCATTGAAATGTAAATGTTTCTATTTTGTTATGACATGCTGTATAAATAAGCCCATATTTTATTATATCAATAATGCAATGTATATACATATATTTATATATATATATATATATATATATATATATATATATATATATATATATATATACGTATTGTGTGTCCTACTTGTGTGCCGTTTCATCTGTTAAGTAAACACAGAGCAAAACCTAGAAACTATGCTGCCAGATGTACTGATAATGTCGCGTCTCGCTGTACAATAAATTAGACGGCTTTGGAATGTTCTACACAGTACGGTATTGAGTACGCACGGCCTAACTATGGTTTTGCCAGTTATGGTATTATGGACGCCTAAAGCGCCAGAAAGTAGAAGTAACAGACTAGCTGTTTTAATATGTATCGCAACTGGCTAAGACTAAAGAACACTAAACATTATTGATATGACACGTGCCATAGATATCGTGCGAATTGCCGCAATTTGTGTAGCAGAATTTTCGAACAACTTGTATTGCTGCAAAAGTAGCAAATGTATTTTCAGCTTAAGTTTAACACAATGTTGTTATTTACATAGATGTAGGTATATAATATATATATATATATATATATATATATATATATATATATACATATGCATATAAATAAGATGTTTGCGGTGTGCGGGCGCACATTTCTGTTTGCCAGGGCGACCGATAGGGGTGAGCAGTGAAATGGATGTATTGGGATGCGGTCTTATCCGAGCTGGGTAAACATTCTTTGATCTGCTCATCAGAGGGTCAAGACGATGATGATGATGATGCCACCGAAGCGAGGAGTATCGAGAGGTCCGTCTGTTCGATCCTGCAGAGCCCCCCCCCCCCCCCCTGTATGATCTTTGCCTGTATAAACGTTGCGCCTCGGATTCTCTTGCGCTCTGCTTTGCACCATGACTCCTTTCTTCTTCTTCATTACCTTCTCACATTCCTTTCGATCATCCTCTCTCATTTGTTTGGTATCTGCTTGTCTCCTGTTACTTACTGTAGGTACATACAATGCTTTGTGTGGCCATCCTTCTGCAATTCGCTCGTCGTCGTAGTAGTAGTAGTAGTAGTAGTAGTAGTTAGTAGCAGTAAAAATCGTAGTAACGTTCCGGTGGACCCTTCACGCAGGCACCAGGCCCTTTGTTGGGGCCGTTCTCGGATCCGCCATAACATTGCTGATATGAGTATTTACTTGGTCTATTTGTGCGGCGGCGGCGGCGGTGGTGGTAAGAGGGCTTTTCCCGACAACAGTAACAAATGACGACGACAATAAGAAACATCAACAACATGAACGATGAACGCCGCTACCAATAATGCCTGTAGCAATCGCAACTACAGCCACGGCAGCTGCTGGTGCTGCAGCTGTAGCAGCAGCAGCACCAACAACCCCGACATCAACATTAGCAGCAGCAACAATAACCATATTAACAACGGTCATGTCATACAGACAAACAGTAGCAATGAGGTCGGGGAAACAACGAATCAGCTAACAACGAAAGTAACCGAATCGGTGGTGAATCGTTAGACTACCATACGATACGTGAACGAAACGATCTCTTTTCTCATTGCGGAATTACTATTAAAGCAGAACAACGAACAATACGGTAAAGTTTTCGGGCTGACCACCCTCAGCCAAGATTTAGCGTCCACGGGACTGCTTTTCGCAATGCTTCATAGACGGACCCCATCATAAACACAAAGGTGCAACTGTGGGGCTCGAACCCGTGCACCTGCTATGTGTCTCCTCCGGTTGCGAGGCGCAGACTTAATCCACCACGCCACCGAGCTACAAACGATACCTCACTGTACCTAACTGCAGGCGGACAACTGTTTTCTGATATTTTATCACGTGTGTGATAAAATGTTTCGTATAAAGCAACAGGGCCAGTGCAGCTGTATGTCTGTTGTACAGTTGAGCCTGTAGTTTAAAACTCGCGTAAGAAGTGATACAAAGATGAGCCAAACATTTGTATAAACAAATTGGTTACAGAAATCCACATTCCTTTTCTATTTAGCAAATAGTGGATTTACCAAGAACGATAGTTATGGGTGCATTTTCATTATGCGTGAGATTTGATAATGTAGTAGGCAGTGCTAAACTTTAGGGCTTTCACTCCCTTTGTATATAGGGTGCGGCAGGCGCTACTTGAGGGTTTGTTTCAAATTTTGCCGCCATACTGAAGAGACGGCGCTGGCGTGCTTGCAAACATCGTGGTTCGACATCATTTCACGATAGTTGTCTCTCAGAATATGGAAGTGTTTCCACCTCCATATTCTGAGAGACAGCTATCATCAATCCTTTACTTGAAAAAAACTTGGTAGGCGCGTGATCTCCCAAATAGTAGACGCTCCTTAGCCGCCTCATTGAGCGGCCTGACGCTATCAGACTTTGTTCTGTAGTTTTTTTAAGAGCAAAGCGTTTGCCACTAAGCCTATTGCCATCGACAAGCTGAAAGGAAATATTGGGCGGAAGATTTCGAAAACTACGCCCATGTTATGCCAAAAAGTCATCAAAACTGTGTGTGTGTCGAACTTTGACCGTACCTAGTCTTTTTGTCTTTAATGTCACAATCGCTCACCTCAAAAACACATCAGTCGCCTCAAGGGAGCCGCACCGTATATATATATATATACATATATATATTTATATATATATATATATATATATATATATATATATATTATATATATATATATATATATATATATATATATATATATGTATATATATATATATATATATATATATATATATATATATATATATATATATTATCAACAGTAAACCAAACAGATCATATACTTTTGAGCTAGAAGCCATTCGTAAAGAAATGTATTGAGTATTGGCAGGGCGATCTTTAGACGTGCGGAGGCTGAGCCGATCAGCCTTCTGCACTGTCCTCTGCCGCTGCTATTGCTGCTGCTGCTGGCATTACGATAGCGAAGCGAAAGGCGCGTAGAGTAGGTAGTGGGCGTCGTGCCCTATAGGGCTGAGCGGATAGCTTTTACCCATAACGTGGTAACTCCTAACAGAGTGACAAAGGACAGAGAAATCGAGGGACAAATGCACTCTCTCTCTCTCTCCCTTATCTCCTTCCTTCCTCCCGTCTGTCTGTCCGTATCGGCCGTCTCCTTTTGTTCCTGTTTCGTCACGCCGGGCATCTGAGCTATGTCACAGATCTATCGCTCCCCCAGCCGCCGGGCAAACGGACCATTGAGGAACTGAGCGTATCTGCGTGTGTACGTATGCTGATGTGTATCCATCTATGTGTTTGCTGCGTGCAGATAGATAGGTTTGTGTGGTTACGTGTTTATGGTGCGTCCCTGTGTAGATGTGCAGTAGAGGGGTTTCTCTTCGGGGGAGCGATTGTCGCTCTCCGGACCCTCATCGGTATGCAAGGAGTCTCGTGTCCCATCTTTGCATTAACAGCAGCTGCAGTACTACACAGAGCAGCAGTAGCATCGCCAACGACAACAACCGTGTCGTTTTCCATATTAGGCACGTTAGCGAGATCATACAGATAGCAATACCCCCCCAAGGAAAGGGGAAGAACACTGAGATACTCGTATGTGCTGAAATAAGAGAGGGAGATAAAGCGACTTCACCACCGCATTACACAGACCCTAGTTAACCTACGCCTTCTATGAGGGTCCAGTTACTTTCGATGCGTCTAGGCCGTTTAATTCCCTTCAACGTCCCCCGCCGGGCATCCCTAAGCCTTCTCTCCTGCCTATAGCTTCCTCCTCTCTCGTTGGTCGATCTCACTTCGCTGTCTCGGTCATCCGTGCTCTCTTCTCCGTGCACCCTGGCTATACGCAACGTCTTGGTCTTATTACCATCGAATTCTCAACACAACGGTCGCATTGTGATTATGAGATTCTTCTCCCGTAGTATAGTAATAATGCAACTGAAATGCTTAACGGACCGATAGCGACGACCGTGGGTGATGTAATGTTTTCTCATCTCATCGTCATAGGTGGGTCTTGCCATCTTCTCATTTGGTGCCACTATTGGTTCTGCTCTACAAACCAATGATTATTCTCTGGTTGGCTATATGATATTTCTATTTGCCTCTCGTTTACTTTCATATATTTTTGTTATTGAGTAATTATAATTAGTGATGTTATTATAGACCTACAGAAGCTGCAATTTTCGCAGTACTAACCGACCGGAGTTGTAACGTGGTAATCTATAGTTATAGTTTTAATTATAATGTAGATCCTTTGTAAAACTTGTCATTTGGATTTTCATCCCGTATGAATAGTCAAGTCTCTAAAATAGTTCGAAATACGAGAATGTCTTAGGGCTGCTCTATTTCGTCTGCGTTTTCGCACCGCAAAACAGGACAGGGGATTGTCTCCCCCTCTCAAGGCGCAACATGTAACAAAGAGTCAGCGGCCATGCTGCTACAAGGACTGTTAGGAAGGCCTAGATATCTCAACAGGCCCGGCCCTCGGTGCATTCAAGGTAAGCCTCACGGCGATTCCAAACCCGTAGAGGACGGAAAGTTTAAAATTAAAAACAACTTTCTGAAAACATATTTTAATTCAAGACGTAACACGCGCCCAAAATCACAAAGTGTGTAGCGGTTCAAGTTTCCGCGTCGAACTCATTGCCGAGGAACTGGAGGGCTTTGTGGGAAGAAGTGCTTCTATTAAAAATAGCACGTTATGCACAGATGACGTTAGGTGTAATTCAAGCATGCTTCGAATTGAACCCTTAACAATAACGCCGTGTGTTCTTGTATTTTTATTTCCTGTTTTTTTTACATGCATAAATTAAATGCAAATTCAATTGGCACAGGCCCCAACTTGAAATAGGCGTGTTTCGGTTTGCAAGCCTTGCGTTGTGGCGTGTTACCACTAGGCATATATAACTATTATATATGCAAGAACAGTGTACGAAAGTATCACAGATTGGGAACAATTGTTGAAGCACCTGAACGAACTAAAATGAGTCAGAGAGTACTATAGGCTAGCTTAAAGGAGGAACATGTAGGGTAGAAAAGTGGCTTCCACAAATTACTAGCAGTACTACTACAAATGCTACAAATATTCCACTACGAATACGTTTATCGTAATAGTAATAGCAATTACATCTGTTTACATGGTACCAAATGCAAGCAGTTCATATGTCTGTGACAGGACGTTGGACACCGGATAGAGAGAAACTTAACAACTGCGGCGTTAACAGCGTGCGACTATAACGTACTTACAGATGTGCTACGAACCATGAACAGCAGCACGTGTGTGTGTGCAATCGACCTTCAGTCTTAACATCAGTGTTGCCTTCTAACCGAAAGACAGGCTTTGAGCGTGTACCCGCTGTTCTCACAAAGCGCTGTGCTTTATCACTACGGCGGTGCGCATCAATACAGGTACAAATAGGTGCACATGCTCGCTATGCAGGGTCTTTCCGAGGAAGGCAGTGAGTCTGCCGTCTTTTCGCTCTAACTAGGCTCGGATAGCCCCGGACAGTAGACGACAGCTTTTCGATGTAATGCCAAAGTAATACCGAGCCTGGGGGGGTGGGGAGGAATCCGGGTTTAGTGGGTTTGCGAGTCTCACACTAGTCACGCAGGCTGCTAGTGGCGCATGTGCATCATGCATTACCGAAACCTCCCAGAACAAAAAAAAAAAAAAAAAAAAAAAAAAAAGTAGACGACAGCGAAAAACGTTTTGTTAACCGTTATTTTTCTGGCTAATTTGACCGGCCTCGTTATTCGGCTGTCAGCCCGGCAGGAAGCTAACTTTGCGACCACTCTACGGATAATAGGATCGTGACCCTGATTCTGTGCAAACGGTCGGCGGGTACTTGCGGAAGAGTCGTTAGCTTGGCTGGCGTCTCGGTCATCTATGCGTGGTTGCGGGGGGACACCTGGGTGTCTTGTGAGGTTAGTCATTGGGGGGGGGGGGGGCATGTCTTCGGGTGTATTGTTGCGTGTCGTTGACGGTCTTAATTTTGGTCCTGATGGATTCCCTGTGTAACTTTCTTTCTTTCTCTGGCTCGTAGGTAACTTATTCCGTGGACGAACTGAGTTATTGGCGTTGCCATCCGCGTTGTAGAACAACTTAATAATTTATTCGAGGCACTCTTGCATTTTTCACCGTCTCAAACGCTCTCAAAAATTGTTTCAAGATCTCATACAGAACATACAAGAATAAGAGAGAACAAGAATAACATATAAGATCGATAAATATATCCAAGTCGTCCAAAAAACAATAGCAAGTTGTATATATATATATATATATATATATGCATACATATATCATTTTTTTTTAGATTTGTGTCAATGTTGACAGTCAAAGTCTCTCCACAAGCTTTGTGGTTCATTGAATATCTAATGGTGAAAATCTTTAACCTCTATTGTCGTCGATGTAGCTGATTGCAGTTGAACGTCAAGTGGCAGCCGGCGGCTTGCTGAACAAGCAAGCTCGCTCAACAGGGTTATTTTGAGCCGTAGCAACGACAACGCCGAAGAACTCTTGCCCGCCAAGAGAGGCCAAGGCTGGTCCAAGAGTCTTGCGGCCTGGGCTGTCCGTCACCAACCACTCCCCCCAATGCGGTTGGTTCGCCGCAGTCAGGACGGAGCCGACGGAGGCTCAGCAGCAACTTATCTGAGCGGCCTGCCTCTTCTTCGAGCTGCGCTCTCGCGAAGTTCGTGTTCTACGCCGTTGACTTCTCTAGAATTGGCTTTCCCCGGCGGCTGGGAGAGACACGGCGGGGAAAACGGGGGCCAGCCGGGGAAAACGGTGTCGGCCAGGCGAGGAAAACTGCGGCCAGGCCGGAGCATTCGGCGGACAGAAGACACCGAGGCGGGTGGTTCCGCTTGCCACGCTACACTCCGCTGTCGGAGCAGGCCGAGTGCGAGTGAAGGACAGAAGAAGGGAGAGCCTTGAGATGTTCTCGGATTTCATGCAAAAACGAGAGACGCGCGTGCAAGCGAGGGGCGCGGCGCCAGAAAGAGGGAGCTAGCGCGTCCATCAATTTGAAAAGGAAGAAACGACTGTAGTAGAGCCGAGCTGGACGCTCAACCACCGCTCGGTTGGGGTTTCAAGTTTAGATGATTCACATTCAGTCGTCTAAACAGAACACCGACGCTGACGGCCGGCGGCTCTTGTGTGCGGGTGGGCAAAGGAGCGGGGGATAGCGCGGAACGCGGGGGGATCTGCCGAGCTTGGTCAAAGAGGTGGTGGTCGCGACCTCAGCTGCCGAGTTGGGGCCGAACGACCATCTCGGGGGACGACAAGCAATGGCCGCTGAGCACAGGCGGCCAGGTTGGTCCAGACACTTGGACGAGTTGACTGACAGACCGAAACAGGGCCTGCAGAGGAAGGCGAACCGAGACGGGGGCGCTGGCTGGACGCTTTTGCAATCGTCAAATCATCGTGCTGCAAGCTAGATTCACCCCCGTGAGGCAGACGAGAAGAAGACCAGTTTGGCTAGGTAGAGAGACTCGATGGCGGCCAAAAATGTCAAATGCAAACTTTCCTCTTACTTCGCGCGTCTTCGACCGTAAACTTGGTTGACCAGAGTATGGATGGAGCCGTGCGCGACACCTGAGAGCGACCGTATGCAAATACTATTTTCGTTAGGTAGGCTTTAACCCGTTTAGGGCAGACAGTAGAAGAGGTTTGATGTGAAACGGCGACGGCAACCCGCAACAGTAGAATCCTGTGCACGCCGTGCTAGCTATCTACGACAATGTAGTGCCATCGTTATTAGAGTCCTCACCACAGTAACAACTACAACAACTACAACAACAGCACCAACAACAAACATAAGTGCATGAGCAGCTGTGTTCTGTAGCAATCTTGATCCGAAGTTTGCAGAAATGCGCCTTAGATCGCACGAAATGCATACTCCGGTATTCATCGAGTTCAATGTTCTGGACTACTAATATTTATACATAGAAATTCGGCAAGTTTATTCATAATTTTTCTATAACTGAGTGACAAAATTGTTCACGGAAAAACGTTTGCACTGTTCGTCGGAACGCTGCGTTATATATATATATATATATATATAAGAGTTAATCATAATTGGAAACCAAATAATATTAAATGAATACATTCTAGCTGAGTTGCCCAAGCTATAAGCCGAGCATTTTCCGTTGATCCTTAATGTTACTTAATTATTAGCGCCTCCTATATAATCCTAATTTGGTCGGCAACGACGCTATGCTGACGGTACGAGGGGCACCGACAACACCACCCCCGCTAACAACAATAACTGAAGTGTCAAGCGCAGAAAACAAGAACAGCAACAAGTTCTGCTACTGCAACAGTCGTACTGCAACCATATCAACAATAACAAAAACAACAACAATAACAACAACAACAAGAAAGAACAGCTAGGACGGCACCTGCCGTATGCATATTCTAGGCTGATGGACTTGGAGACGTGTTTCTCGGATGCTACATGATCAGTAGCAATGTAGTAGAGCTATCAGATCTTGTTAGCCTCTCGTAGCTCGACGGCTAAATCTGTACGTCGTGGAACAACAGCAGCATATGATGGAGTGCGTCATTGTTCGATATTCCTACAGGAAGGAAATACGGAAGTAACCACGGGTGGGCAAATGGCGGCGAACGTTAGATCAAGCTTTGGCTATGCGCGAAATCCTATTAAATGAATACATGTTAACACACTAATCTACGTGAGTTGGCTGGCAGCAGTTTAGACATTTTAGCCTAGCATCTATTTATGTTAATCTATATACTCTTGCAATAAATATCCTATAAGGTATACTTTCTAAGGGCTGTTTCCTCTCGCGTGTGTCTGATATATAGCATTACTTTATGCGAGCATACAGAAATCCAACTCAACTGCTATTATTTTTTATACCTTTACGGTTGGCGCTGCGGCAGGGCAACCCATTAGGTCTCTCACTGTTTTGTCGTGCCATCAAGGAGTTTATAGGCTCTCTTAAGTGCCTGCTTAATGTATGGTACCTGAATGATGGCGTGTTAACCGGTAACCGTGATGTGACGGTAGCTCGTGATTTTCAAAAGTACCGGAATTTACTACGAAGAGCGCGTTGTACCCTAACCCACAAAAATACAAACTCTTTGTGTCGTTTTCTTAGTCAGACTGGTAACCGACCTTCTTCCCGACTGTATTAGGACAAACGAAACCAGCCTCATCATACTAGGCGTGTCACCTCTTAATGAAAGGGCTTCGGTAAAATTACTGAGAGAGTCATTGCTTAGACACGCAAGTATCTTAGATTAGCCAGTGGTGAATTTTTCCGGCAAAGGAGCTCATTGAATATACAACGCGGTGAAGCTACGGCGGAGCTTGGCACCACGCACTGGTGGTCAACACAGGGTTGATGTAGTTTGTCGTCACGTTCAGTGGGTGCCAATTGTTTGTATTATGAATTAAATCCATATATATATATATATATATATATATATATATATATATATATATATATATATATATATATATATATAAACCTAGCATTTATTTATGTTAATCTATATACTCTTGCAATAAATATCCTATAAGGTATACTTTCTAAGGGCTGTTATCTCGCATGTGCCTGACATATACTATTACTTTATGCAAGCATACATATATAAATACATAAAACGAAAGGAGCTACTATACTGCTATTCACTTTTTTCGCTTCAAGAAAGCATATCTGTACCTGATAACTACTACATTGTAAGACCGTTTCATATATAAATAACTAGCCAGTGGCCATCGCACATTTTTAAGGTACGTTATTTACAACGGAAAGCTCCTCATCCTTATCAAATATAGTGCTTCGACCGCAAGTACGTCATCCGGCATCAAATTACTTACGTTAGTGTCAATATTAAGCGATAATAAATCCCAGCATAAGATTTGCAAAAGCGCTGCAAAAAAGCCAGCGATGGCCGACTGCGCTTGAGCAATGAACCTACTTAATATATATAACGAAAGACGCACATTTAATATATAAAACAAAAATTATATGTCCTTCTTGAAATGTAATTTTTGATTTTGCAAATATATACAGTAGGTAACTGCAATAACCTGCATCTAAAGTGTAAGAGAACATTTATGTGCATGCCGTATAGATGCGTATAATCTAGCTTGTGATGGGCATAACGTTAGGACACAACTGCGTCTCGCTGAGCCATCACATTTGCGACTCAGCCAACACGACTTACAACTGGCGACACCTCGACGATCGTCGCGTGTCGTCTCCACGATGCAACATACAAAAATGTCGCTTCTTCTACCGTCATTACTAAGTGCCCCTGTGACGGCGGCGGCAGCGGTGGCAGCAGCAGCAGATCACCCCCCACGACCTCGGCTGCGTCACTCCTCCGTCTCAGTTCGCAGGGGCTCATCGAGTCCCTCTCTCTCTCTCTCTCTCTCGGGGGGCACCAAACCCCCCGTTGTGGCCGATCGTTGTTGCCGAGCCCTACCATCATCACCGCTGTCCCCGCTGTCGTAATCCTCATCGGCGCGGTGGTCGTTATTGCGTATCTTGGCTGGCGACGGCCCACAGACGGATAGCGTCGTCATCGTCGTCGCCATCAGCATCATGCCCGCCGCCTCTGTAGGCCCTCGCAGGCTTGAACGCCTTCGAGCAGAGGTCGACCGAGGTGCTGTTTCTCCACCCCATCCACCCCCACCCCCCGCCCCCCTCGTGGGGAATCGGGAATCTCAGTTGCGCCGGTAGGCTGTTGTCTGGTCGCGTGTCGACAGTATGCTGAAGTACGACGACCCGCACGTTCATTTCTATCTATCTGCTGCCCGATGGTGGAATGAATGGATGAACGCCGTAGTGATGGCGCTGCTAGGGCCGCTGACACGAAGCCGAGGGGAAGGCGCCATCTCGTGCTGCTGCTGCTGCCATCGGCGTTGAGCATCGGCGGTACGTCGAGATGGGCTGATGAGACGATGAGATTCCGAAGGGGCGGGTGATGGCGCGCCTCCCTGAAAACACCTCCTTGATCACGCGTTCATCATCGAGGCTCGTCGTCCGTGAGAGAATTGCAGCTCAGCCAGTCGGGTTCTCTGTCAGCTTCTACCAGGTAATCACGCCACTTTTTCGCCCTTGAACCTTTGATGTAAGCAAGAACTACTACTACTACTACTACGTTGATAGATTCTATTGATCACATAAAAAAGAGATGCCCTGTCCCATCGTTAAGTGCCGGTACTCAGAAGAAGACGCGCACTTCCAAAGCACAAATGCGTTTCCCGGTTGCTAGGTGCGCAAAAAATGCTTGAGTATATATTCATGACAATGTATCAGATATTATTGTGTTCAAGTATAAATCCTACCGACTAGGCAGTGACCTGGCTGATATGAGGAACATTATGTTTTACATGGCAGAAAATATCGCTGCTACCAAGAGGTATTTTGGAAAAAACAGCACGCGCACATTAATTCAGAATACTGAGAGTATCTATTCTAAAGTCAATTGTAACCCACCAGATGTTGTTCTGAAGTGTATTATTTCGAGCTCGATGCCAATGTCGAAAGAAGTTTCCATAAGTCCTAGATCGAATGCGTACTTTTATTGTGCACAAGTAAATACATGCCACTAGCAGCCACATTAGTTTTTTAGGAATATGATTTAACGTGCAGCGCTTGGGTCATAAAAAAATTCCAAGCACTAAACACGTTTAGGTGGTCTCCTTGTTCCGATCAGCGTCTAGCAGTATGATTTTAACCTGCATTTTTGTTATTTTAGGTATCATGCCAACTAAATACATTTTTAAAGGAGAGGCATAGTGTCTTGCAGAAGGTCAAATGGTAAAACTTATTTTCAGCATTACATTCCAGCTTTACAGAGCCTAATGCCACACATCCCGAAAGTAAAAACCACGTTATGCTTTGATATATAATAATTAAAGTCGTTGGCAATGGCACTGGTTGCGAGATCAGACTGACGGCTGACTAGCAATGGGTGTATTCATCAGTAGAGCCCGTTGGTGGCGTGGTGCATTCACGTGCGCCTTGCAACCGGAGGAGACACATAAGTGCACGCGTATTTATGAGGTCCGTCTTACGAGACAATGCGAAAGCAAATTCGTTGCTTTCGTTGCCGTATGTTGCTAAGAGTCAGCCCCCAAAAAGTTTTGGTGAATCGATCAGACAGTTCAATCGGTAAGTGTGGCCATGTGCACACACTGGCAAGACAGCAATCAGCGAAATTCGGGGTTACTTTGAATTTTTAAGATGGAGAGTGAAATACATGGAATAATGTACTCGATAAACCCAATTTTTTGTCGTAATGTGTCGCTATTATGAAAATAGTTGGCCCTTTCTACAGTAGTGGAATGCATATATTTGTACAGGCGTATTTTCATAACTGTGCCAATCCAAACGAATACTGTATAAAAAAGGTAAAGACATACTGTGTCGGTTTAACCTAAAGACTAACTGCATTCTTTTAGAACATCGACTGCCCAGAATCTGCTTACAATTCGGAGGAGCCGTTGCCAAGTTCAGCGACTCTAAAACTACTTATTTGGCCATGTGCTGTGTTTACTCAAATTACAATGCCCGTGAGCTGTTTTTCAGTCTGCATTGCCTCGCACATTAAATAGCTACTAGTCGTTAAAAAATAGTAGAATAAAAACTCCTTTATGCACGTAATAAATATGTGGAAAGACTAGTTGCAGAAGGGACCTGCGCAGACGTTCTGTTGCAAATATACCTGGCCGCGCGCCAGGCGTACAGAATATTGATGTGTCCATTCTTGCAACGAATGTTATTACATACATTATTTAGCTTCTGCAACTGTTCAGCTGCACTTCAAAACAAGTGATCAATAAAGCTCGCATCCACAAGTTGTGCTAAAACTCGTTTGTCATAACTCCTGAGTTTGTCAATTCAAAGCGGTAAAACAATGGCGTTTGGTTATGGCGGAGAGGCCACGTCGTTGGCGGAGTCTTTTTTAGACCACCTTTGCACACCGTCAATCGTACTTATGTATCTACACAAATTACAGGTAATAATTTATTACTCAAGCTGAGTGTATGTTACATATAAATTTGCCGGAGTGTTGGTGGGTTCCGGCAATGCAATAGATGGTAGGTTGAACAAGTTGTTCCACAGTGCCGACAGGTACACTGCTCGTCTGCCTCATGGAAACCAACTTTCGTGCACACTGCATGATGTAAACCGTGCACTGCATGACGCAAATTAAGGTGGCAATATTTGTATTGGGCAGTCTTGCACGAGTTGTTCATCATAGCTTGCGTCCGATAGAAATCCATGTCCACTTGACACATTTTAGCTTCCCACTTTAGTAAGTGGTCTTGATACTCGCGAGTTAACCGCAGGCTAAAGCGGCGCTAAAGGTCTTCTGTGAAAAGTGGGGTACCCGAAGCCAGATACACCAATCGGTTGCGGCTGCTTCGGTGAACGCCGATAACCCGTTTAATACGTTGCTTTCAGGCAGTCGAGTTCGTCAAAGCTTGAAGCTCTGAGATGTTCCCAAATAAGTTCGAACGCATAGCTTGCTGTAGGGGCAACTTTCAGGTCAAACAACTTTAAAGCCGTCCTCAGTGAGAGGAGTTGCGGATTCTTAATTGAGTAAATGGCAATCAGCGCCTTACAGACCCTTTCCTCTATATGTCCGGAGAATGAGGTGCCGCTTGGCGTAAATTATATAACAATAAAAGTACCAAGCCCAAATATAAAAAATGGTTGACAAATTCAATAGGCTGACCGTGAAGCTTTATGGTATCAGCTGTTGCAAGGCGTCCTCCACGACCGAACTTCATTGCTTTTGTCTTTGGAATATATATTATGTGAACTCATGATTGTAGCAGGAAGAATAGCAAAATGTGATAATACAGAAGTTTAAGATATGAGAGGAAGGCCTAATAGGCGTAGATATATAGCACATATACGGCGTAGGCTATGCAAACGTAACTAAACTAAGCAGGAGGAACAATTCAAGTAGAGTGAAACAATAATTGTATCATGATGACTTCAACAATGGCTGCAACAAGGAAGCTTGCGCAAAAATACACGATTAAAAATCACCAATTTTATCAATTTTGAAGTCGATCCAATAATTAACGTAGCGTATGAAATGTAAAGACTGAGGCGACAATATGACAGCTACTGTGGCCACGAAGAACACTTGCCGACGTTATTTTTGTAAGCAACTTTATATTGGGGGACTGGTATGACAACAATAGGCAAAAAGCGGCTACGATAAAATGGTGATGATGATGATGGGATCAATTGAACCTGCCGGATAATTGCAATATATGAATCACAGGTAGAGAAAAAGAAGAGCAATGGAAGAACGGAACTAAGTTATTTAAAAAAAACGACAACGCTAAGAAATGCCCGCGTCTAGACAAAAACCTTTTGTAGATTCCAGTACTGTATGACCAGAGATTTCTGAAGAATTGACATCTGAGATGGCGTCTTTTATTGCTTTACGCAGGTACTGATATTGCACTCAATGAATAGTCTCAGGTGATTGAATACTGCGCTGCCGGATCTGAAAACCTAAGAGACACTTGCCCGAGAACCTAAGAAAAGAACCGGTGTACAAACAGGCCAAAGGGGACGGGATGTCATAACACATATGCATAGACAACAAGACGAAAAAGGCTGAGCCACAACGACAGTTGTCGGCAGACTATGAGCAGAGTGTCTCCTCCTGATTTTGTCGATAACGAAACCAATTTTAAGTTAGACGATATCTGTAGCAAAGGGATGAGAAGGTGGTTAACCGCAAAATCCAATGAGTTTACTGAAATAGAAGTGCATTTAGAAACTTTTCTTTCTTCTTCCTCTAGCAAGTGCTGATATTCGGGTCTCAGCTCTTCCGTCAGATTAAAACAAACAATAACGCTGAAAAAGAGTGAAAAATGGCAAATGCAAGCTCACGTCTGAACGGTCCTTAGGTTGGCAAAACTGTACTTAACGTACATACAAAGCAAATAAACGGGTGCCTGTGTTAAAGCTAATTGAGCAAAAACACGTTTGCTTTCAACCTTGCCTAGCAGGTGCTTTGTTAACCAAAGATATTTTAGAGTCACCTACATCGTCTACTGACTCGACTGTCATCTGCTGCCTGATAGGACACGCACGAGTGTAAAACGTCAAACTACTATTAAAAAAAAAAAAAAAAATTATCATCATGGTCATCAGCGTATGTGCTGATCGCGACGCGTTAAGTGTTACAAAATTACTAACTGCGACCCACTAATAAGACGTTCAGCCGCAAACTCCTGGACGCACTTCATATGAAGAATAGTACACACGTGTGTATTATTTTCAGGTCGAGAGCATGCGTGTGTGTATATATCTACATATGTCCACAAAAATATTAGAATATTTTTGTATCGGTCGTAACATGAAGTAGATGATGATGTGAATGCGGCCGTACATAGTTATATGCATATATATATATACGTATACATATATATATATATATATATATATATATATATATATATATATATATATATACGTATATATATACACATATATACGTACATATATGTGAATACATAGCGACGTTTGAATATTCCATAGATGGCGGTGTTCACTCGAATGGTAACGGCGTCTGTTTCCGCTGCCGCCGCCGATCGATCGCAGCAGAAGTGACGGCGGCGCCGCTGGCGTCGGTTGTTCTCGTTGCCGTGGCGTCGCTGCGGCAGCGGCAGCAGCAGCAGCATTGCTGGCAGAACCACCAATGATTTCCGCAGCAGCAGCAGCTGCTGTTGCTGTTGTGGATTTGGCTGGTGGTGGTGATGGTGGTAATGGTGGTGATGCTGTGGTTGGTGAAGGTGGAGGAGGTGGACGTGGTGGTGTCGTAGTGGTAATAGTGAGCGATGTGTAGGGCGAGTAGATATGATGCAGTCGAGTGACGTGCCGACCGGTCGGCCAGCCAGAGGGCCAGCCGATTGTGGCGTGATTCATGCGACTCCGCCCACTTTGGCCGACTGAATACCGCCCATGTAGCTCTGTCGAATCACAGACAGACAGACAGATAGACCGACAGACATATATAGACGGATACACAGACATACGGACGGACAGACGGACGAACGGACGACGGCCACACCGGCATATAGCCAGATAGACCGACGTATAGAGAGATCGCCACCCAAGCATAGAAGCCATATCGGTTGAGGACAACTAGAACAACAGCAGCAACAACAACAACAGTGACATTAGCAACAACAACAACAGTGACATTAGCAACAACAACAACAGTGACATTAGCAACAACAACAACAACAGTGACATTAGCAACAACAACAACAACAACAGTGACATTAGCAACAACAACAACAACAACAGTGACATTAGCAACATTAACGACGACGACGACAACAGCATCGGTTATGAAAGCTATGGCATGCTACTCCATGGCGGCTCTCTGACCATTCTTGACCTGCTCTCAACTCGCTCCTACTCTACATCGGGAGCCATCATCGACAACCTCCGCCCGCAATCCAATTAGTCCACAGCGAGTGTGTGTGTACTCGTATGTGTAGGCAATATCATATCATATCAAACACGCAAACAGGCACACGCGTACACACACACGTGCATACAAATATATTCGCAATAATAAGAATAATGAACTGACACAAAGCGAACAGAGCAGGATGAACCTCCTGCCTCAAACGATCATACCTCACAATTGTTGCAACTGAATGATAATGAATATCATACGAAGAATAATGAATATTTGTTTTGAAATAACATTCAATCGTCGGATAACTCAAGAGTGACTTCGTGAAGTCGTGAAGTAACCAAAGCGTATGTACGCGCAAGCATGTGTTGACGGCTCGATCGGCAGCAGTACTATCGGATGTCAAGCAGGGATGTCGGATGCGGTATTTTACCGTTTCGGCCGTCTTGGCTGATACGTTGTGTCGTTCTGGCGACGGCGATGTCGAGCGATGTTCGTATTTGCCGCTATGACTGGCCACAAGCGGTGGCACTGTAGGTCAGCCACCAACATTAATTCACATTATATGTACTACCCAATACGACAGTCTACCACCGCCGCACGTGTTTCGCTTGGGTTATCTGCTTTGTCTTTTTGTTTCGCTCTTGTAACTGTATATTATTGTTGTTGTTGTGGTGATAGTTGTTGCAATGATTGTTGTTGTTATTGTTGTGGTGGTTGTTATTGTTGTTGTTGTTGTTGTTGTTGTTGTTGTTGTTGTTGTTGTTGTTGTGGTGATTTCTGTTGTTGTTCCTCTTCTTCACGTCCCCTTTCATTCATTGCTCCATTGGCTCGTATTTGCATTTTTTCGGCCTTGTTTTGTTCGTCGTCCTCATGTGTCTGTATGTGTCTCTATGTGTGTTTATCTTCCGGTCTATCCGTTTTCGCTGCTTTGTCGGTCGCAGAGGTTCTCAGAGGCACAGTGTCAAACGAGGTATCCTTTGACACCGGCGTACACAATGCGACCTGCCAAATGTTTAATGGTTTTCGATAGCAGCAGCGCATTCGATTGTGGCCAATTTCGAGACAGCCGGCCGGCGATCAATGTTTGCGCTATCGAGCTGACGAACGATTCCAAGCGGTGATCGCTTGCGTCGATCCACGGCGCCGTGTGGCGAAACATGTAGCACCTCGCACGGAGCGCTACTTCTACTAGAATAACAATCAGTTCTGTTATCCTGCTGCACCAAAAAACGTCAGTGAGGCACGGCGTCGTCCTGCTTCACCCGCGTCGTTCTGTTTCTGCTGGCTCTTCTTGTCGTCTCACAGCCGAAGCGTCTACAGCCTTACGAAAGCCGGCTTTCGAGCCTCGTTTCGACACAAAGTTGCGACTTCGCCGTTAGCTAATTTCCTGACATGTCGAGCTGAACAGTCAAGAGGAACATGATTGCCTTGCGTTGGCTGACGAAACAATCGAATGCTCTCTTGAGTCTTTACTTTGCTTTTCTATTTCTCTTTATATGCATTAAAACATCTCTCTTTCTCTCCTCTCTATCTCCATCTGTCGTCATTAGACGTCATCTTCTTTTAATTTGTTTGATGTCATGTTTGTAATGCCGCTATCCTCTGGCTTCATCTTGTGCGTTTTAAAGAGGCCAAGATTCATTTCGCTTGGCGCTGATTCTACTCCTCGTCTATTCTTGTTATCATTATTGTTGTTTTGTTGTTGTTGCTGTGTTGCGCTGTTACTACTAACGCCAATCGAGCAAGCAAACTTCGGGCTGTTCATGGGTGCGGTTATCGACATTGTTGCTACGGCTACTATCGGCCTTTTGATGTTGCTATTGTTGTTGCTGTTATTGTTGTTGTTGATGCTGCTGCTGCTGTTTATGCTTATGCTGTTACTAGCATTGTGTCGCTAGTGTTGCGTTCAGGTTTTTCTCGTCTGTCGACTCGACGCAACGCAACTAAACGAAGGCCTAAACGATTTCCGTCCTTATCTTAAACACATATCAGTGCTATGCGTTATCAGGCTGCGATTATCACTCGACTTCGATTGTTACTTTGGTCGGCTTTGTTCTGGTTCCGCTCGTCTCTCGGCGATCGGCATCGCTTGCGGCCAGTCGCGTTCAATCGACGCCGTCGGCCGCAGCTGTGGTCTACACTTTATAGCGGTTGTTCGGTAAACGCCATTAATTGTTCTTGACTCAGAAGACTTTCCCACCGTGCCAGACGATTAACACGTCCTCGTGATAATTACAGGGGTGATCATGTCGAATGTATTGGCCACGGCCTTTGTCAACCATCGCGGCGACAATCGCCCACGGCCTGGCTAGTTGGCGCTTATGTATTGTAGACGCGCGTCTGAAGCAAAATCGTTGTTTGCCATCGCACTGCGATAATCGCCGTGAATCTATCCACGCGCGCCGGCAAAACGGATTAACTCGTTGACCTGCCTGAGACAACGCTTGTCAACACACTCACACACACCGTAGTCGGTCGGGGCCTTCCGTAGACTGCCGAATTGCTTGCGGAAATTATGAGGAGGTATGCATGTTTGCATATGTAGATGAGACGTATCATCTAAATTTTACAATCGATTAACATAATTCACCTCAATTGACATCTCTCCTACGGTTACACACTTATTTACATAACAACCTCTCGACGGTTTCGTAGATATATATATAAATATATATATATATATATATATATATATATATATATATATATATATATATATATATATATATATATATATATATATTAGCCTCCTAATTTAAAAAATTGTAACCTTAACTTGCTTTATTCAAATTGCCGTACCAATAGCCGTGCATACATTTGTTGAGCGTGATTTTTGTTACGTTGGTGTCGACTCTCTAACTGGCTTGTAGTTTTATGGTAGCGCTTTAGCGAGCTTTCCAAGATAGGCCTATAAGCATGCTTGCTATTGGTTATGGGGTGTCTTTCCATCCCTACGCTGCTCTGAGTCGAAAGATTAAATCCCAAAAAATGTCTTAATTGCCAGCAAGCATACCATTATAAGAGTCTTCAAAATTGAATATTTGTGTGGTAGGAAATAAGGAATTTTCGTAACCATTCTAAACATTACGCTAGCTTGTTCTTATCGTATCATTTTTATTTTTGACATTGTTACATATTGTAACAGCTCCCAAGGGGTTCTTGTGGCGAAAAACGATTTGCCCTGATTATGCTTAGACTTTCCAGACAAGAATATGTAAGGTCTGCACTTGAATAATTTCTTGCATGATGTTTTAAAGTAAAAAAAAAAATAGTATACATTAATATTTAATCAAAATAAAATTGTACGCTGTTGACACTTTGTGCTTTCACACGTGAGGGTATCTGGATTTACTTGACGCAAACTGGTGGGGATATTTGCATTACTTTAAATGACCAGGTGCGATTGCTAAGGTTGACTATATTGAAGCATAGACAACTTCCAGCGTTATAATTAAAATTTCGCATTTGAGTATCATCAACGGTTTTTACTTACAGAATAAAGTCTATTTACAGCACACGTAAGTGCTGTTAGTCATAAAGAATTTGTGTTTAGGTTCACTGCAGAGCAATGCACGTATATAAACGTGTATCGCGAACGCAACCGAACAAAATTCAATAATGAAACAAGGTCATACTCAACTGAATTTGGCCACACTTCCATACATCCAAGCCTGTAGAGGTAGACACATATACCCATAGACAGTCATGGTAATCTAGAATGAATGAATGGAACACATAGCTTTATTCATGAGTACTTGCGAATACACTCGAAAGCATACAGCCTCTGTACTGAATATTAGAACTATTATTAGAATTGTCAGGCAAACGTAACCGGGCCTCATAGGATGCGTCGTTGACAAAATCGTTTTCACTTCGGTCCTTTGTTGTTCCCATGACTTGGACGTAGCCACCTTTTTCGCTGCTTTTATCGTTGGGAACGACTGAGAATGAGTTTCTTGACGAAAAAGGTTTGTTTTCCGCAAGCGCGGCCTCCAACCGGTCCACCCGAGTCTGTCTATGGGAAGATACTGCTGATAATAATCCTTTCTGGACTGACTCTCCGTCAGTCCAGAATTTAACGTCCACGGGACTGCTTTGCTTCGCATTGCTTCACAGACGGACCCCCATAAATACAAATGTGCAACGATGGAGCTCAAACTCGCGCACCTATGTGTCTTCTCCGGTAACGGGGCGCAGACGAATGCACAGGCCACCACGCCACCGGGATCAACGGGAAGATACTGCTATCCCACTGCTACTGTTACTGGCTGCTCGCACTACGGTGCTGTGGGTCGTGGATTGAATGTCAAATGATGACCAGCGTAGAGTTCACCGCCATACAGCCTGATCGTACGTTCCTCGTCGTCGTCGTCGTCCTGATGGTACGTTTTTCATCGTCGTCGTCGTGGGGTAGCCGTGGGGTCGTTGTAGGGAGCGGAGGGGAGTCATCGATTCAGATGCTTGCCAGGCCAATCGCCGTCTTGCCGAAGCTGTCGGATCGCCAAATATCGGACAGAACCCATCTCGGCAGCGACGAATATATGTAAACACACACACGAACCATATACATTTAGACGCGCGTACATACAAGCACACAATCATTTATATGTACGGTCGTAGGTGCGTACATACATACATACATACACACACGCACACACAACAGACATATGTCTCTCTATGTGTAGATCCCTGAAGCGGATTCACGCATGCGTTTGCTCACTTGCTTACACGAAGAGCCGCTGGCCAGCTGGACAAAACGGAAAGCTGGAGAGAGAGAGAGAGAGAGAGATATGGAGAGGAAGAGAGATAGGGAGAGAAATAGGAAGAAAGGGATAGATAGGGAGCACGCGCGCTCAAAGGCGCGGGGTTGGGAAAGAAGCTTAAAAAAGAGGAAATAAACATATCGAAAAAACGCGAGAGAGCCAACAGACCAAAGGGGGGGAGAACGGGGCGCAAGGGCGGGATGGGGTAACAACGGTGGAGAGCATGATTTGTCACAGTTTTCACAAATTCAATTTTTCATCGGCGATCGACATCGTTCCTGCAGTAGTTGCCGCTGGTGCCGCCGGTGCCTACGCTGTCTCTACGGCCGCTGTCGTTGAAGCAGACGTTGAAACAGCGGCAGCAGACGAAGCATCAGCAGCGGTGGTAGCAGGTCCGGTCGTGGCTCGGTCGGCAAACGCAATCAATGATCCATAGATTCATCGAAGGATCGATTGCCGGCCCCCGTACGATGGCCCGTACACTTTCATCCAGTATCGTGTCGCCGTTCGTGTCGTCAGACAGAAAAAAAACAGAGAGAGAGAGAGTATACCAAACAAACACCACCATCGTCATCATAACAAAAGGAAACGGACGATAAAGAAAGAGATATCATTATAATTATTATAATGGTGGTGATGATGATGATGATCAGTATCGGTGTTGTTTTTGTCGCTAACTCCTTGTCGCTGTTGTTGTTGTTGCGTCTGCTGTTGAGGTTGCTTTACAGTTTTTGTCACCGTTGTCAGCATCGTCTGCAGCATTATTCCACCGCAATAAGATTGTTGTCGTTACGTCGAGCATCTGTGATAATGAATATTATTGTCACCACCAGCATCGTTATGACTGTTCCAGATGTTATTGGCTACTACGAAGACGAGAACCACGACTTGGATTTCAGCCGTCGTCGGCATCAACATCAGCAGCAGCAGGAGCAACAACAACATAAGAAGTAACAACAGTGAACAACAAATACGTTACGGTGCAAGAAAAGAGTGCGCGAGAGTTCTCTTCTCGATAGCACTCTGCTAGCAGCACAGGTCGTCCGCGTGCTTACAATCGTTACTATAGTCAGCAGAATGAGCGCTTTTGGTCTGTAGTCTGCCTTGAAATCATGGCAAACGCCTTCCTTTGGTCCTTCATTTCGAATGATGGTAAAAACACCGAAAACGGCGACGAAGACAACAACAGCAACAACAACAGCAATCACAACAAAAACAGCATCAACGGCAACAACAGCAGCAACAACAACAACAACGACCAAAACCCAACGGTAGCGGCAGTGACAGTGGCAAAGTCATCGATCCATCATCAATCGAGCGTCTTGGTAAGATTCGTGTCGTCCTTAGCAGCGATGACGCGTTCAACAATCATGCTGACAGCTAATGATGATGACGATATTGATGATGATGCTGATGGTGCAGGTGTATGACGAAGGCCGACGAAGGCAAAAGTGCTCCTGTTCTCCCGTTGAGCCGACTAGTGAAACCTCCCGAAGACGAAGCCATTGGTCGTTTGGTTATATAAGTTAAACGTTTTCATTTTGGGAAGTATACAACAAGTCATCTAGTTTGTAAAACTAATTTAATTATCTTTAAAACGTGAAACCATTTATTCGAGTACAATCTCGATTAGAATAGCCTCTCTGTTGGACTTGCTATGCGCTCTTCTTTCTTTGTCTCATTAGTTTATCAAAGCCCGAATGCTGTCTCGGCTATGGTCCTTTGTAGTTTGTATTTATTGCTCTTTAATTGTTGTTGTTGTTGTTGATGTTGTTGTTGTTGTTGTCGTCGTTGTTGTTGTTGTTGTTGTTGTTGTTGTTGTTGTTGTTGTTGTTGTTGTTGTTGTTGTTGTTGTTGTTGTTGTTGTTGTTGTTGTTGTTGTTGTTGTTGTTGTTGTTGTTGTTGTTGTTGTTGTTGTTGTTGTTGTTGTTGTTGTTGTTGTTGTTATTGTTGTTGTTGTTGTTGTTGTTGTTGTTGTTGTTGTTGTTGTTGTCGTTGTTGTTATTGTTCTCGTTGTCGTCGTCGTTGTATTTGTTGTTGTTTTTGTTGTTGTTATTGTTTCTTTTGTTGTTGTTGCTTTTGTTGTTGTGGTTGTTGTTATTGTTGTTGTCGTTGTCGTTGTTGCCGCTCTTCAGTGCGTCGCATGCGTTTCTTCGTGGCAGGTAGTTAAACTTGTTGTCATCACTCGATCGTTACTGGGTCTGGCTTAGCGTTTCCGCAGTGTTTGTAGTTTCGTTTGTGTTTTGCTTGCTGCTGCTGCTGCGATAGTTTTTACTTGACTCACTGCAACGCTGTTTAACACAATCGACATTAACAATCATCTTCATCATGCAGCAGCAATCGTCATCATCATCATCAAAAGTCTAATTAGCATTCGTCGTCGACGGTTGTTTGAACGGCGGCGATCAAGCGTATATTGATTGGCAAAGCGTTGGCGGCAGGCATCTTTGACGGCAGCGCCAGCTGATCCCCTCGATGTCAAACTTGTCCACCGCTTGACGTCGTTGGTGTTACGGCTGCGACAGCTGGCGCGCTGTGTCGCGTCCTGCAGTGAAGTCCTGCACGCCTGCATGGCGTGCAGTGCTGCCAAGACGCAAGCCGTCTGTCATCTTCCACATTTTCGAAGACTTATTGCCGGAACTCAGTGTTGTCATTTACTAACCACTCCTTATGGTAATACATAACAGTCACAGCGCTCATAGTCACCAAAAACTACCATATATATACACATATATAAATATATATATATATATATATATATATATATATATATATATATATATATATATATATATATATATATATATGATGGTTGTATATAAACAATATGTTCAAGTAACCCAGGTCAGCTGGAAAATGGTGGCGTATGGCATTGTAGCGATGTTGTGTTCTTTTTAATGGCGCAACATTTGGCGATAGACGCAAAAACATTGAGGGTACGACTATGCAAAGAGGGCAAACGGTTCCGCCACAGTGAAATGTCTTTTGACAAAAGTATATATTTGAATACACTAATTTGTTAAACAGCATTTGCGCTACCAGCACTGGCATTATACGTAATATAATACTATTTCAGGCCATGCAGCGTATCTCATCTCTAGTCTAGCCTTTAAAACAGCAAAAAAACGAACATAAGGCTAGTAAATAAAAAGAAGCGACTACCATCATAGCCGCTTAACAGCTTTACATACGGCCGTACAACATTAACAACACCAACGACGAGTGACATTAATAGTTACAATAGTTACAAACTGCCACAGTAACTGTACCAAACATATGACTATTAAGTAGCGGGTAACAACATTATCGACCGCAGAGTAACAAGAGTATTGATAGTGACGTGTTCGATTAGTAATCATTTTGTTGTCGTTACTACGGGTACCAACTACAAGCACCTTTACTGACTAGTTAAAGGCCGCTAGAAATCGCTCTCGGCACCACTGTCATCACCGAGAACTGTGAAACTAATCACGATCTATGACTTCATATCTCTCTAGCTTTGCCCCCCCCCCCTTTGTATCTCTCTTTTCCTGGTTTCCTTCCCTTCCTCGCTGCATCTCTCTCTCGTTTATTTTTGCCATCGAAATGGAGCATGCATCAATTGCTGCCGTTCGCCACTATAATTTTGCTCCTACCTTACTTATTGTACACCTTACAATTTTGTTCAATTTTAGAATATCCAAAAATCTATTTTTAATTCTAATATAAGAGGCTATTGGTTCTAGACACCGGTGGGTGGTCTAGCTGATCACTAGAGAAGCCCTTTTTCTTGCCTTTGCTCTGTATTCAGTTCCGCTGTTTTGCGTTCGCCAATCAGAAATTAGGTTCGACATTCGCCATTTGTGCTCTAAATGGTCGACGTCGCCGCTTTGGCGACAATGTAGTTAACGTTCGTCGATTGCCAAACGCTTCGGAATCAAGAGAGACACAGGGTAATCACAAAAGAAAGCCCAAAAGAAAGAAAGAGAGAGAGAGAGGAAAAAGGAAAGAAAACTGCAGTTTGCAAATAAACGTGACAAGGGCGAAAAAAAGAGGTTTTGGCTCTTTCATGTCTTGTAGACTACGCACGCGTAACGCAGCAGTAGCAACAGCTGCAGCAGCAGCAGCATCCGTCATCAGCAATCGATCATCGGTTTCGTAATAACGCCCCAGCTCAAACAATAGTTGGCGACGTTTGGCCACCGCGCGTCCCTAACCTAGTGCTTTCCCTGCTTTATAAACAGATGTCCGACTTTTTGTTCGCCTGTGAAGGCCGTAGTCGCGCCCCCCTTGTTGTTTTTGTTGCCACTATGATATAATTTTAACCACGTTTTTCCGATTCAAAAATGGAATAATACCTTATGCATGCTTTACGACGTATGGCGTTGGCGAATGCCTAAACAGACCTGAAAGTATCAACCATTCGCTGGAATTATATATATATATATATATATATATATATATATATATATATATGTGTGTGTGTTTTTCATCATAAAGTCGATGAATGGCATCAGTAGATTCATTTCGTACCGTAGTATTATTGAATGGGACAATTAAATCTGTTTAATCAACTCCTATCAATCTCTTTATCGCCGTCATTACCATCGCCTTGGTTATCAGGAAGGATAACTTGACGCCGACCTTGAGAGCTTACTAAGAAGAGCAAACGCCTGCGATCAAGATCCCTCTACTCCTTCAATTCGTTGTCCGAGGTTTGCTCGATTATTATTATTATTATTATTATTATTATTATTCGTGCTTATTGTTGTTACTGCTAAGAGCACGATTCTTACGTGTGACTACAGGCTTCGCAAATTATTGAGTACAACGTTAGGCCGGTTGACTTTACGTGCAAGTTCGCCTAGCTTCCCTTTTTCGTTTGCTTCTCCCAGACGTGGTGAAGAAGGCGACGCCGCCAACGTTTTCCAGACGCTTTGGCTGGCCAATAGCAACCAATGGGTATCACTCCGCTGCCGCCTACTCGTACGAAGACTGTCGCAGGATGCGCAGTATGGACTATGTCGAAGCAGCACCAGTACCAGCAGGAGAAAACTGCAGCAATGAGAGCAACCGTGACAGCATTTGCGACATGAAACCGTCGGAGTCAAGGCTCGCATCGTAAAGGAGGAAAAGAAGGAAGAAGGAGTAGGCTGCTTACTGAACCGCGGGACCGCGAAACGGCGGTAGGCTAATATGAGCGAACGGATCTGCGGCCGCTGATCGGTTCGAAAGCATTGTTGGCTTGCTTTTTCCGAGCGTGCCTTGGCGTGGTGCGACGCGAGCTCGGGGCTGGACACGAACAAGGGGACGTCCTAATGCAATTAGAACCAACAGTGCCTCTCGGCACTGTTGTCGATTCTCTACGCGAGTCGGATGCGACCTCCGGCCACCGCCGCCACTGCTTTTGTCACTACGGTCGTGTGTTGCTGGTGTTGTTGTTGTTGCTATTGTTGCTGTTGCTGGTGTTGTTGCAGTTGTTGTTGTTGGTGTTTTTGTTGCTGTTGTTGTTTCTGCTACTGTTGCGGTAGCTTCGGTCAGTCAGTCAGTCAAGAGTCTGGGGCGGCCATCTGTTATGCAAGCCAGCGAGCACACTACATTTATTATTGTTCTGTCTCGAGTACGGGTAGGACGGCTATCATTATTGTATTAGGATTACCACCGGTACGGCTGCTACCACCATACCGGTCGTACGCACATAGCACATCGCAAGCAGCAAAGAGCGTCGTTGAGGTAGTGTTGTCCTCAAATGATGTTTGTCTTCCCTCGAGATCATTCTTGTGTTGTTCGGGTGGTCTTCGGCACAAAAACAGCAGCATCAATCATCTGAGTGCGCTGACGACGCTTGTACAAATACAAGCGTGATGATATGCGATGAAAAAATCTACATGTGTTAAAAACAAACAACGAATACCTAAGCCGCACCGCAGCATCATTGGAGTCTTGCAACTTGGTTGTCGTCAGCTGTGTCGCAACTGCTGGCTGTCTGTTTTGGCCGGCGTTTCGATGCGCGCCTGTCCAGCATCATATCTAGAGCACATCTTCATTGACAAAACGGCGTGTATGTCTATCAAATTGTCTGCCCACAAATTTTGCAGCATCTGCTGCAAATTTCAGTTCACACTAACTGTACTTCAATCGAATCAAGTTGATGCGTAGACCTCGTACATCTCATCCTCATCATCATCATCATCATCATCACTGCCATCATTGCCGCGGCCATCATTTAGGGCATCAGAGGGCAGGAGTAGCCGAGGCTCAACACTGTAGGCAAGTGCAGGTCGACAGGAAACCATTTTGGGCGGCCGAAATACATCTTAGAAAATACCTATAGATTCAGTCGTCAAAGTCGTAGTAACTTAGTAGTTGCCCGTCCCTTACGATCGGAGAGCGTCGCTGATGGTATTGTGCTGAGTGCTGCCTCTCACACCCATTTACCTACCCACCTATCCAGCTAGATAGCTCCCATCATCGTGATGATTGGCTCAAAATGTTCAGTCGATCCTGTGATGTCCCCGTGAAGCAACGACAGTAGCAGAGGAGGCAGACGCAGCAGTAGCTGTAGTAGGAACAGCATTAGGTAGCCCCCCAAAAACGGTTGCTCCAGAACAACGGTGACGCCGGCTTTTCGTGTCGGTCGACTCAGTGAAGAAACTCGGAGCTGGAGCAAGAAAGAGCTATTGGCCGCTGGCCTACAGTGTGTTGTCCTCCCTCCTGTGTAAAAGCCGCGCCGACATCGTACAACGGTCTGTACTGACTGTCTGCGTTGACTGCGTGCTGTTGTCTCTCCACCCCGTGGGCTATTTGCCATTGAGCAGCTACAGCAGGATCAAAAACGGACCAGGACGGGACGGAGAAGAGGGGGGGGGGGTACCAAGATGCGCGCCAGGACCCGAAAGGAGCCGATGTTAGGGCTGTCGGTCAGACGGACAGGAGTTCCTCCTTTGGTACTGGTGGTGGTGGTGGTGGTGGTAGTGTTAGAGTTCATGCAGATAGATCCACACAAAGGGAAAGCCGGTCGGCCGACGAACGCACAGCCACAGTAGCAGCAGAAGCAGCAGCAGCAGCAACAACCATCGTCTCACGCGGCTCGTCGAGATGGTCGGAGATCGTCGAAAATCGAGTTAGTGTCGACCAGGGATGCCGATTTGCCGGCTTTGCTGTTGTCGGATCGTCCCCAGTCGCGGCACCACTGCGATGATGACAACGACATCTACTTGTACTACGACCTACCACCTACACCACTACGAGGACAACGCCGGGTTACGGAGATGCACTAGGCCTATTTGCACCACCACCACCACTACCATCTACTGCATCGTCGACGACAACGTTCTTGGACCGTTCTTCGATGTGTGAGTGTGTGTGGGTATGTATAGATCTATGTATGGATGTGGGTATGTATAGATCTCTGTATGTATGTATGTGTGGATGTCTGTCTGTGTGTCTGCCGTGTTCCCAACGATACCAACGGTAGTGGTGGTGCTGAGTGACCTGGCGAAGGGGATGTAAGAAGTAGCAGGACCAGGACCAACCAACTCCGTCCTCTCCTCAGTGCTGGGGAGCAGCACTGAGGTGGACTGAGGCGCTGCTGCTGCTGTTCCTGCAGAACTCACGCTCGGTGCGCGGTGATCCTGCGATCTTGCCTTCGTTCTCCCCGTGCCGTTGCTTTTACTTTTGTGCTACTTTTGCTGCTGCTGCTGCTGCTGCCGCCGCTACCTCATCCCTCAGCGACACCGACGACGATGGCCACCTCGGCCAGTCGACGACGATGGCCATCGCGAAGCCACCTAGGTGATCCACCGACCATTGTCGGTGATGGCGTGACTCAGTGACCGACTCACTGCCGCCGGTTGTCAGCAGTGGTAGCACCAGCCGCAGCAGCAGAGCGAACGAGCGACGACATCAATAGCGACAACGGCAGCAACAACAACAACAACAACAAGAGCAGCAGCAACAACAACAACAGCAACAACGACAACAACAACAACAACAACAATAGCGCCAAACACAACAGTCAATTTAGGCGAACAGGTGCACGTTTGACATTAGCTCTTCTTGCAGTAGAGGGAGTCGCCATTGCAGCGACCGATTACCAGCGAGCTACATACATATGTGTACATTCACGCACACACCGAGCGAAAGATATATATATATATATATATATATATATATATATATATATATATATATATATATATATATATATATATATATATATATATATATAAAGAGAGAGAGAGACAAACACACACTCTTCTACACAGACAGCCAGACTCACTCACAGATTGCTGCCTACAGCGGTCATTGTAGCAGCGTTGAGCCTCACAGTCTCTCCCTCTCTCTCTCGCTCTCAGTGGCACTCTCGTGTTTTCCCCGTTTTTCTCTACTAAGAAGTCGAGCGGCAAGTGGCGGTCTCGGACTAGATGCCATAGATGATATACACCTTTACTCAAATACGGTCGCCTGCTCACTCGGTCGTACGCCAATGCATAGACATACAGGCATGCATACACATATCTATCTATGCTTACACGCTCGCGTAGATAGCACACGCAACACACATCTACCCGGCGAAAGAAAAGGAAAGAACTCTAGCACTAGCTCACAAGCTGCTTTATCATTCATTATCCCTGGGTGAGTGGTCAGACGAGTGAAAGCCAGAAAAACGGGGACACAAACTAACAGACGGACCACTCCACCCCCCCCCCCCATCTCTCCAGCTCTATTTCTCTTGGTCTCGAATTCGCCGTCCTTCTCTCCGCGAAGTCGCCTTTAAGCGAACCTGTGAGTGGGCGACGAGGCATCCAACAACGCCTACCGGGCTACCGAGCTAAGCGATGCCAACATATGTGTAGAACTGATGAATGAGCGTATATGTCTGTCTGTGGATGCGTGTCTCTGTGCTGGGCTCACTCTCCCCCTCTCTTTCTATGCCTGTGCTATTCTCTCTCTCTCGCTCTCTCTCCTTACCTCCCCATCCCTGTGCTGGGCTCTCTCTCTCCCCTCTCTATGCATGTGCTGGGCTCTCTCTCCCCTCTCTCTCTCTATGCCTGTGGTGGCCTATGGATGCGTGTGAGCGCACAATTTTTCAATTTGTCGATAAACTTATTCATCTGAGCCGCAATGTCACCCGTCAGCCCCTGTCCGCATACGACCTGTAAAGCAAACCGGCGGGGACCTGGACAGCCTTCTCGCATGTGAGATCTAAATTTATATATGTGTATATATATATGTATATATATATATATATATATATATATATATATATATATATATATATATATATATATATATATATATATATATGTGTATATATATATGTATATATATATATATTTTAACCTGCACATGTGTGTGCGTTTGTTTGCGCCGCGCAGGGCGACATAATATGGCTCTCGTTTTCGCACCTCCCACTGTTTGTGCAGCGATGCGTTACGATTTCACAATTCGCATAAAGGAGCATATGCGACTGTCCACACCTACTATTTGCTTGCTGGCGTGACTCATTTAGGTGGGCTGAAAGCTTCCACCAGTTGATGATAGTGATGAGCATGACGACGACAATGATATGAGATGCACGGCCGCAAAAATCACGGACGAATCACAATCAGTGCTCTAGGCCGGTCAGCGGAACCGAGGAGTCGGTCGACAAACTTTTGCAAAGCTGGCTTGTTTCTTCCTATCGTCATGTCCCACTCCTGAAACAGTTGCGTTATTCTTGTCAATACTTCCTCGACTGGTGTCATAGCTAAATTGTGCCACTTTACTTTGCCAGTTACCAGTTTAGCATTTTAGCTTGTTGTTGATCCAATCCTACGTACGCTTAGATGCAGTATTCTGCAGTTTGTTTTTGCTTCTGTTGTTTTCGTTGATCTTGTTTTTGATGATGATGTTGTTGTTGTTGCTGCTGTTGCTCATGCTTTGGTCAAATTTAATTTTTGATATCTTCTCGTAGTTTACGGCCCAAACAGGGCCTAAGGCGTAGACAAATACTGGATATAGTTGCGCGTAGGTTTGCACACAGACAATAAACAACCGTTGTAAATAGCGCGTTATTTGCCTACTGCAGGAGTAGCATTCATAGCGTACCCTCAACGGTTGCTGACGAATGATGTTTCGCGTGAGCCGGGTGACACAAGCACGGACTCCACCAATAAGACAACGAGACAACAACACCGGGGGCTCTGCACCAAGGGCTATTATGCCACGTTGGCTTGGCGCAGATCAAAGCAACGCACAGGACTTATGTTTTCGACAACATCAGCTTAATTACGTGAGACCGATTTCATACTGGGTAGTTCTGTGTGTGCCTCAGCCCTTTCATGACCGCTGGTTAGCGGTGCCGAAGTAAGAGTACACGAAACGATAACGACTTCTTTACGCATTCGTTATGCGAAGTCATGCCAGCAAGTTCAAGCAACGCGAGGTAGGCACCAGACTTTGTTACGACTGTGCCCATTGTCGTCGATAGGGAGATCTTTTTATAGAAATGTTGGCGCACGGCATACGTTGAATGGACATTATAGTCTGATAAGAGTCATACTGTCGGCATGAAAACAAGTTTGCTACTCTCAGCATGATTGACCAGGTTGACATATCTAACCTTTGAGTGCATGACCAGTGGCTGCTACGGGCCTTGTCTCATCGACCAACTGCAACCTCTCGGGAAAATGTGCCCACGCAGTTTGCCGGCAACCTAAATAGAAGAACAATTTCTCAAGGCCCAGTCAACTATAATTCAAGGTCGATACCATTCAACCGTGTACAAACACAGGCCGCAACAGATCGCTCTAGCTTTCTAAGCGAAGAGACATTCGGGTCAACAGGCTGGCTTTATGGCTGAGGCCGTTTTAAGAGATTGGGGCTTATACGATGTTCCAGTCTTTAGTAGTTCAGGTCTTGTTGCATTTGCTTTGAGAAGGCACCATGTTCCGCTTCAGGACGTAGGATGTCCGACCAAACGCATTGGCCGGACTTTGAATGAGAACGGCAAAAAACAACCAAGTGAGTAGATCAGCAACACGATTTTATATCTTACTGGTCGATTTGAACAAATTGCACCTCCAGAAATATTAAAAACCACTTACCAGTTACATTTCCGACCGTCTTGAATGTCGGTCATTCCGAAAAACCATTTCTAGCTTTGTTACACAGCTAGAATTCAACATTTTTTAACAAGGTTGTTTTTAATTCTATACCATCCTCCGTCCCCAACGGGCTTGGAACTCTCCGTGAGGTATATCTTCACTGCACCGAGGGCCGGACATGTTGAGATATCTAGGGTTTTTTTCTAACAGTCCTTGTAGCAGCATGGCCGCTGACTCTCAGCGGTATGGTTTGCCATCTATTC
This sequence comes from Dermanyssus gallinae, assembly GCA_003439945.1. Classification (NCBI taxonomy): domain Eukaryota; kingdom Metazoa; phylum Arthropoda; class Arachnida; order Mesostigmata; family Dermanyssidae; genus Dermanyssus; species Dermanyssus gallinae. The sequence goes on along the minus strand of QVRM01005866.1, from coordinate 566,408 downwards.
TCACTCAATGAGCATCGCTCAAAAATATTCGATCAACAACAGGAATTGAACCGGCGACACCCCGGTAGATGACAACCATGACTAGCGCACTAGCCCCCTAGACCACGCCGCCACTTGTTAAGCAGGTAGAAACGGTTTTGCTTATTCAGCGTTGCAAACTAGCATTATATAGGCTCATTCTGGATCTTCTACGCCAACTCTGTGCAAAAGCCAATTACTTTTAATCACTAAAATTGCTTAGCTGAAAAAAAATTGTCTCAGAATAATGCTATGTATCTAACTTGGTATAATTTTAAAACTGATTTTCAATATGATTGCCGACATGCATGTAATTCATTTAGCATGTTTATCATTGAATTCTATGTGTACTGATGTGCGTACAAAAGCAAGCATAATGGCGACGACAAGGTAAACTCAATGACAGTTGTCTTGGATATCTGTAAATATTAAAATATGTTTATTCTAGTCTGGAATACTAAAAGCAACTACTAGCTTTAAAATGTAAAAGCCTACGCACCTGACAATCTGTTTGAATAGAGCTGATGGTTTTCTTCATAGCATGCGTAATGCTTGCTATATATATATATATATATATATATATATATATATATATATAAATACTTTGTTCAAATTAGTTCATAATATAAGTTTTCAAGTTTTAGCGATGCTTAGACTTATGTATTGTAGTTCAAAGTAGTTTACTGCGATTTGATGTTGTTGGTGAGCGATCTGGTTGCAACTTGGCCTTTCTTCGTTTCTGGTCAGCTATTTCGTGCCGGGGTGCAAATTGCAGCGCAGGCATGCCTACCTCCAAAGGTGTTAGTGGACGTCGTAGTATTAGTTGTAGTAGTATTCATGAGTTAGTAAATGAGGTTGCATGCTGCAGATGAACTCCATCCATTCATGGCGGTTTCGTGACGGCTGTCATGCTCACATCATTGGTCTGATTGTGCTGGTGCAAAAAGTCAAAGACCAGTCTTTGTTGCACCATTACGCATGCTGTTGTTTTCGACGGTCGAACGGGCGAATCGGTAAGATCGGAAAAACATGCGGACGAAGGCGTGGGCAGTTTGATGGACCAGAGACCAGATAAACGATCCAAAAATAGAGATGAAGGAGAGAGAGCGCGCTTAAGAGAGCCGCGTCTATGTAGCTTCTGAAAACGGATGCTAGCCACATTGGCTTCGAATGGTGGCTTCGAGTGGCTAAGAGGAAGCAGGAGTGGTGAATGCGATAGGATGAGCACTGGCACGCGCACCGATACACAATAGGCGTCGAGGTGGTTACTAAACTCGAGACTCGATCGAAGGAATAACGCGGAGGAACGCGGCCAAATCCAATCGAGAACTGTGACTAATTTGCCGCTATATAGAAACAAAATGAGATCGAAAGGCCTAGGGTCTCTTTCGGTCGACTAAAGATCAAATAACCTCGTACTTCTACGTCTGTCTGGCCTTGGCTTGAGACTTCGGCTAAATTTGACCGCTGTGCATCAACGGGTTGAATGACTGCTGGAATCCGCATTTAGCAGTTCGTTCAAAAGCAGTCTGTATTTACCAGCTCAAACAAATGCAGTTTTAATGACCGGCCTATGCAACAGCTCTTCACACTTGCAACACTAGTCCGATAAAATTTCAAGTCTAGATACACGAGGCTCGCGTTGTGCTGTAGGCTAAATGACTCAGCTCTCAATGTCGAACTATCGTACTAAATAGCAGCGCTAAATTACAATTTGGTCTTCGAGACTAGTTCCTCTCAAAAAAAATATTAGGCCAGCGTCTGCTACAGTGTCTGCTAAATATATCAAGCAAACATTGATTTGTTTAATAGGATATGTTGTTGCAATGTGAGACATATAAATAATTTGTCCTCTTCTATCAAACACATAATACTGATACACCTCTAGCACAGCAGCAAACGCATACGAGTTAGTTTGTAAATACAATGAAATGTATTATATTGTTTTAGTTGGGCAAGCCATAAATAAGATATTACATTAAAGTAACACACTAAAGCGAGGTGTAATGTACTTGACTTCTTTCGTTGAAGCGAACTATATACCTTCGAACGAATATACCGTCTTTATTCATAATGCAGCAATACAGTTGTTTCATAAGTGCGTAACGTTATTTTTTGCCAGAATGCCAACCGAGAAGCAAAGTTGTCGTTTTCGCATTGTAATAAAAACAGTCTGCACGCATTGCCGTCTCTAAGTTCCCAAACAATCGGCGCCCTTACAATACTAAACAGGATCTGTTATGTCTAAATCAATGAAGCTGGCGTTTATACTCGTACGTGCATACATATTTTCAAAACTCAGTTTCGGGCCACTCTTGTTATACCGTTCAGCCGGCGGAATTATACGAGACAGGATAATATAAATATAAATATAAATATAAATATAAATATAAATATAAAGAGAAAGAGAAATAGAATAGAGAAAGAGAAAGAGAAAGAAAGAGAAAGAGAAAGAGAAAGAGAAAGAGAAAGAGAAAGAGAAAGAGAAAGAGAAAGAGAAAGAGAAATAGAAAGAGAAAGAGAAAGAGAAAGAAAGAGAAAGAGAAAGAGAAAGAGAAAGAGAAATAGAAAGAGAAAAGAAAGAGAAAGAGAATAAAATAGAAAGAGAAAAAAAGAGAAAAGAAAGAGAAAAGAAAGAGAAAAGAAAAAGAAAGAAATAAAATAAGAAAAGAAAGAGAAAAAAAGAATAAAATAAATATAAATATAAAGTAGAAGATAAAATAAATATAAAATAAATAGAATATAGAGATGAAGTATAATATATTATATATATATATATATATATATATATATATATATAGACCCTGGCTAGGTGGACCCCCATGTTCTTACATCACAATTGTATATCTTATACACATAAATAAATGATTATATATATATATATATATATATATATATACATACATACATATACATACATACAAATATGCTCGAGGGCCTATATTGTTTTAAGTATGCGTGGTAATAGCAGACGGTTGAGATGTGCCAAGCGCGGCATAACTAGATTAGCCTATCGGATTTGGCAGCGTGCACCGAGCGGCGTTCAGGTCGTGTGGTCTTATTCATACCGTACGCGCACACGCTGTGGGCTGTTGTTGTCTGCTGAAGAGCACCTCGACCCTGTTTGATCATTCGCATTCAAAGGCTAAAACGATCCGAGAGCCCCTTGAGATCATTGTCACACCACAAGCACTACCACCACTTCTCATACATTTGTCAGGCCGTTTCCACCAGATTAACCTAACATTGTTAACTCGAGCGTCATACACACAGACTAACATGCAGGTACAATACAAAACAACTCAGCTGATATATATATATATATATATATATATATATAATCTAAAGTGGATAATGCGGAGTCTGCGCATATATGAATATATATCAGCCAGACCAACTGGACTTCTGCTTATATCTTTCTGCAGCAGTATATATTTGTACAAATACTGAACTCATGATAGTTGGGCTAAAAATCAAACTATTTCTTTTAGAAAAATGAAAGCATTTCAGAGTGGAAAGTTTGTCCACCGTCAAAGAGTAATAGTTAGCCATTTCCGGTTTCCCGAGAACTTCTACGTCATCCGACAGGAAGTACGCCGCCTGCATAGACCTTCATCTTGCCAAGGATATGTTTGTAGAGATATCTCCGGCAAGGAGCATGGTTATCTTTAGATGCGTCAGTATCACTGTCAGACATACATAGCACAATTACTAACCATTGATTGTTAGCTGCTCATGCATAGATGTACCTGGTATACGAGAAGTGTAGTAATTAAGTTTGTTTGTTGCGCTAACCCAGTCTAATTAAGGTCTATCAGCCAAACAACTGATGAGCCACTTGGTAATTAAAGTGCCAAAAGTTTCTTGTTTTGAGGCTGAGTTTTAGTCTTTTGAGTATTGAAGACACGGCATCTGTGGGACCACAGGTCGCGTTGTAATATCTACGGTTTTGTTAAAATGCTTTGAGGACCTTAATCCTCCAATTATTGTTCACGGCTTCCATATAGCGATATCTCTACCTGACAGGAAACTAAATTGCCAAAACGCTAAGTTCGTCGTACCATATAAATAGATTTTGATGTACATGAACCTAAACCCAAATCTGATTTCATTTTGGAATTGAATGGCTAAGAGGTACGGTTTGTTTGGTAATCGTATAATACATTCTGCAACATGTAGGTGCCTATGTCGCATTACGAAACGAGTCGTATACATAACACTTGATTTATAAGATACGACAGAAGACTGTAACCTTATTCGTTTTGGAAAGATGATCGTACAAAACAGAAATTGTCAGGTTAGGCACAACACGCTACAATAAATAAACCTATGGCTGGCTTTATTCACAAAGCCAAATTAGGGTGACAAAGATCAAGGCTTCTTGAAAAATACTAAATCTGAAATTTAACTACAGCATCCTTCTAGTACACAGCATCAACTCGTACAGTTCACACTCACTTTTGAACACCGTAAGAAACGCGCGGCGATATTACATCGGTAAGCCGCGATTGACCGTTAGGGTGTCCGTCGTTGGGGTCAAGTGGAAATGGGTGAGACCAACCAAAGGTTTAGGTGCATGTTTGATAATCAGTCCTTGCCACTCAGTTAATTACAGTCCCCTGAAAATGAATCGTTCTGAAGATGACAGAATCCTTGGAACACTAGAACCTGACAACAGGGGTTTTTAACAAGATTTTACAAGCTAAAACAGCGGTCAACAAGCTGCGACTTTTGCGATTCCCTGCGGCTCCCGGGGACAACTTTCGCCAGGAGTAAGAAGACTCGCCCCCTCTGACTGTTTGATGCATGCGTAAACAGTGTCCAGTCAGTTGGGGGACGGGGTCATGACTGGTTTTTAGTGGGTTGGAGCCCCTTACTACCGGCCCCCACTTGCAGGGACTTCCTGCTGTGGTGTCCGTGTGTGCAACCGCATTTTCCAGTTAGTCCTCTAAGAAAAAAAGTGTGATTCCAAAGCTGGGTGCTACTCATGAAAAATAGCCAAATCTGATCACACAGATCGGAGCGCTCAGTTTTGTAAAGTTTGTGCTGACGGACAGATTGTAGGTATACTTGCAGCACGTCGAACAGAACGGAACAAGTGTTGCGAGACACACTCCGCCCAGAGCTCCTCCTTCTGAGAGGAGATCTGGGCGACGTGTCTTTGTATGGTGTTGTCGAGTTCTTCCAGTACGCGTTACTAGTTCTAGGATAAACTGCACTTGCTCGGTCCGCGTGTAACTCGCAATGCATTCATTCACCGTTCGTTCGAACACCGTCTGAAGCGCGTGGCACATATCTTGACAGAATACAATGCCTGCGCCTTTGTTGTAGAGAGACAATAGCCACGTTTAGGGGCTGGCGGAGTTCGGGGTTTAGTTTTGACCGCTTTCGCAGAAAGGCCCGTCCAGCCGGCGATAGCTCAGCGACTCAGGCGACAGGATTCGCTCGAATGACGCCCAGAATTAGTCTCACGCCTGATGTCTACCTACACCCCAGGAGGGAGAGAGCGAGAGGGAGAGAGAGAAGGAGATTGGGTTCTAACATGTAAGGCTCTCCTCTTTCAACCCTTTCTGTCAGCCGTGTCTCAAATAATGTGAAGCCAATAGTGTTCAGTTTACGAGTCGGGTAGTTCCTAGCCTGTCACAATGCGTACGTTTGTGCTCTAATAATAATAATAATATTAGTAGTTGGCGTTTAGGTCGAGTGTGCATGTGTTTGAAGAGAGTCTAGCGCACTACGCGCTTATAAGTATGTCTTCTCTGGCTAAAAAAACTCCTTATCTCGCTTTTATGTACAATCCGGCACGCCAGTACAAACATTTCTTCAGTTGACTGCGTTTTCGATATCGTTCAATGGACTTGCGACCTACCCGTTCGGGATACATTTGTCTTTTGCAGTTATCTCTATCTTTCTCGTTACTCCACTATAGCTTAGACTAACTCTCACGATGTAATTCTACAAGGCCAGTTGCAATACTCCATGCAAAGAACTGCATGCAGGTTATTTGTTAAATTAAAAAAAAACTGCAATCGATCCCAACTGGCTTCGTCCATTTTAACAAGAATTAATTGTTGCGTATAATTGCATATACGATATTTGTCTAACTACTAATTGGACCCCATTATGTGATCTACTGTCAGATACAATTATATGCAACCTTCCTTATGATTTTCATGTATATCTATCTATATATATATATATATATATATATATATATATATAATGAGACTGTCTTCTCCAGACAACAAATTTATTTAAGTTTAATAATTCGTCACTGAGCTCAAAATGTGTATAATTTACACATTTTTAACAATAGCAAAGTTGACGGTATTTTGCAGAAAAGACCATTGCCCAAATTTGCCCTTCTTAGCGTGTCAGCTTCCTACACGT